>CATNWA010019024.1:70000-271628 GCA_951230385.1 Staurois parvus
CCCCAGAGCACAGTGGCCTCCATAATTCTCACTCTTCCCAGAGCGGTCACCCGGCCAAACTGAGCAATCGGTGGAGAAGGACCTTAGTAAGAGAGGTGACTGAGAACCCGATGATGGCTCTGACTGAGCTGCAGAGATCCTGTGTGGAAATGGGGCAACGTTCCAGAAGGACGACCATCACTGCAGCCCTCCACCAATATGGGCTTTATGGCAGAGTGGTGAGACAGAAGCCTCTCCTCTGTGCAAACCACATACAACTTGGAGTTTACAAGGTTTGGCTGGGTGACCAGCTCTTGGCTGTGCCGAACGTCTTCCACGTGAGAATCACGGAGGCCACTGTGGTCTGGGGAACTTTCAGTGCAGCAGGAATGTTTTTGTAGCCTTCCCCAGATCTGTGCCTTGCCATAATCCTGTCTCTGAGCTCTGCAGGCAGTTCCTTTGACATACAGTATGCATTGTCAGCTGTGAGGCCTGTTATAGAGGGGTGTGGCCTTTCCAAGTCATGTCCAATCAACGGATTTTTATCACAGGTGGCCTCCAATCAGGGTGTAGAAACATCTCACCAACCACCAACAGAAATGGGAGTGTCAGCTATGTGACCTTTTATAGAGGGGTGTGGCCTTTCCAAGTCATGTCCAATCAATGGAATTTATCACAGGTGGCCTCCAATCAGGGTGTAGAAACATCTCACCAACCACCAACAGAAACGGGAGTGTCAGCTATGTGACCTTTTATAGAGGGGTGTGGCCTTTCCAAGTCATGTCCAATCAATGGAATTTATCACAGGTGGCCTCCAATCAGGGTGTAGAAACATCTCACCAACCACCAACAGAAACGGGAGTGTCAGCTATGTGACCTTTTATAGAGGGGTGTGGCCTTTCCAAGTCATGTCCAATCAATGGAATTTATCACAGGTGGCCTCCAATCAGGGTGTAGAAACATCTCACCAACAGAAACGGGAGGCACCTGAGCGTGTTGCTGCAAAGGGTCTGAAGACTTCTGCCGATGTGAGGTCTCAGCTTTTCCTCTCTCGTAAATTCAGACATTCCTATAATTCTGTTGTCACTTTGTCATGATGGGGTGCTGAGCGTATATTACGAGCGTAGTATCATTGAGAACAGGGAAGGGGTCTGAATACTTCCGGAATGCTCTGTAGAAGTCAGGTCCATCCAGGACTCTACAAGGTTTGCTGGAGCTTCAGCCTCTCTTTGGCCAGAGCGATGGAATAGTAACGCTGAAACTTAATCACTAAAATTGGGATGGGCAACACGATGGTCAGAATGCCAGAAATAGCGGCCAGGCTGGCTACTATGCGTCCACCCGTGGTGATGGGGAAAAGATCGCCGTACCCTACGGTGGTCAGTGTAATGATGGCCCACCAGCAGCAGCTATATATATCTTCAAAGAGTTCATGTCTCATCTGATCACTTTCTAAACTGGACAATTCTAAATGGAAGGCCAAAGAGGCAAACAACAGACATTCCAAGGCCAGGATCAGCATGAGGATGAAGATCTCCCGGGTTATGGCTCTCAGGGTCCCGGACAGAACCCTCAGGACAAGGCTGCTGTCCATTAGCCTGACAAGTCTGAACAGTTTGAGGATGTAGACAATCCGCATCAAGCCCAGGACCTTCCAGACAATGTCCATCTTCTCCATCAGGCCTCTGGTCATCAGCTCCACAAAGACAGGAAAGAGAGAGAGAAAGTCCACCCAGTTCAGAGGACTCTTCAGAAACTTTCTTCTGTTGGGGCAGAAGAAGAAACGCGTCCCAAACTCCAACCCGAACCAAAGAACACAAAGCAGCTCCAGGTAGAGGAGGTAAGACGGATTCTCAAATACCACCTCCTGCTTGGACGGAGTGGAACGGTTCATATTCTGAGGGGTGAGACTTGTTCTGCACATGTAAAAAATGCGGCTTTGTCTTCTCAAAGTAGATGATGATGGCTCCAATGATGAAGAGGAGGGAGATGGCGGTGACACCCTGGAACAAAGAGACTGCAGTTGTCATAGCGGGAAAGTCTTCTCTTACATTGACATCTATACAGTTTTCAGTTTTTATGTCATCCTCCTGATTGTTCCACCACCTACCCCCTCTGCTACGCTCTCATCAGAAAGCATACTTACCTGCCCAGTGGGTCCACCGTGGTCCGGTATGATCCACTGATCAGGTGTCAGAGCCCAGATGACTCTTTTGGATTCAGGTAGCCAGGCTCCTCCATAATGACCACAAGCTCTGCCCACCCACGGCTGTGACTGGGCTGCTGGGATATACAATATATTGCCCCAAGTATTGGGCCCCGGCCTTTCCACGCACATGACCTTTAATGGCCCCCCAGTCTTAGTCTGTAGGGTTCAATATTGAGTTGGCCCCGCCTTTTGCAGCTATAACAGCTTCAACTCTTCTGGGAAGGCCGTCCACAAGGTTTAGGAGGGTGTCTATTGGAAGGTTGGACCATTCTTCCAGAAGCACATTTGTCAGGTCAGGCACTGATGTCGGGGGAGGAGGCCTAGAGTGGCTGTTGTTCCCAGTTGCTTCCACTTTGTTATAATCCCACTAACAGTTGAGCGTGGAATATTTAGTAGCCAGGAAATGTCACGGATGGATTTATTGCCCAGGTGGCCACCTATCACGGGACCACGCTTGGAGTCACTGAGCTCCTGAGAGCGACCCATTCTTTCACTGATGTTTGTAGAAGCCGTCTGCATGCCTAGGGGCTTGATTGTATACACCTGTGTCCATGGAGGGGATTGGAACACCTGAATCACATGATATGGAGGGGATTGGAACACCTGAATCACGTGATCGGGAGGGGATTGGAACACCTGGATCACATGATCGGGAGGGGATTGGAACACCTGAATCACATGATATGGAGGGGATTGGAACACCTGAATCAAATGATATGGAGGGGATTGGAACACCTGAATCACATGATAGGGAGGGGATTGGAACACCTGAATCACATGATTGGAAGGGGATTGGAACACCTGAATCACATGATATGGAGGGGATTGAAACACCTGAATCACATGATTGGAAGGGGATTGGAACACCTGAATCACATGATTGGGAGGGGATTGGAACACCTGAATCACATGATTGGGAGGGGATTGGAACAAGGGGTAAAATCTTCCGGAGCCGAAGAGGTTAATAAGTATCTCAGTCATTGGACCCCGAAGTTCTGTGGGGGCTGAGCCACTAGTTCGGGCGCTGGGACCTCTAAGTAGTCACCAGACAGGAATGGAGCTCCTCAGGCTCCTCGGATGTGGAAGGACCTCCTCATATTAGGAGGAGACGGGTTCAACTATCTCTAATGCTGGTTGATGAAATGGCCCTATAATAGGGGTTCCTCTTTCTAAAGGCCCTATAATAGGGGGTCCTCTTTCTAAGGGCCCTATGACAGGGGTTCCTCTTTCTAATGGCCCTATGACAGGGGTTCCTCTTTCTAATGGCCCTATAATAAGAGTTCCTCTTTCTAAAGGACCTGTAATAAGGGTCAGTTGTGTATTTAGGTTTTGTACTGCCATAGGCAACACAAAAATTGGCACCCCCCGCGCCCCCCGTAGAAAGAGCCTGACAGTGACCAAGAACACCCCTGCGTTCCACCCGAGCCTTCCACTACCACTGCCCCCCATACACCAGCCATCATCCCTCATGGCGAGAGAGAGAAAGACACTCACCTTCACAGCCCAGGAATGAGAGTCGGGCTCTGCATCCACCGTCATGAAAACCACAGCATCTCTCAGAACCCACCAGGTCCCCAAGCCACGTGTGTCCCTTCTTCCAAGGGGCAGTGCTCCCCCCCTGAAAAATGTCGCCCTAGGCAACTGCCTTGTTTGCCTTGTGGTAAATACACCCCTGATAGGGGTTACTCTTTCTAGGGCCCTATAACAGGGGTTCCTCTTTCTGAAGGCCCTATAATAGGGGTTCCTCTTTCTGAAGGCCCTATAATAGGGGTTCCTTTTTCTAAAGGCCCTATAATAAGAGTTCCTCTTTCTAAAGGACCTGTAATAGGGGGTTCCTCTTTCTAAAGGCCCTATGATAGGGGGTTCCTCTTTCTAAAGGCCCTGTAATAGGGGCTCCTCTTTCCATAAGGGGTGACTCTTTTGGGAGTGGTTCTGGGTGTACCCCCCCATATGACATTATTTACCATTGCTGCCAGGGAAGAGTACGGCTTCTGGAAGAGGTTCCAGACTTTGGGCTGCCATCGTCCTCTCCAGCTGTGCTCCTCTCCGTCTGTCTGCAGTAGAAGATGCTCATCGCTGGGTCCCGTCTCATTCCAGGAGGAGAAGTCTTCCATGGCTTGGGACTTGTGGTTGATGTTCAGCCAGCAGCACTGGGAGAGTTGAGTGAAGCTCACCTCCCAGAAGCTCAGCTCCTCCATGAGAACGGCTCTACACGTGTTATGGGAGCAATGGAGATGCCTCGTCCTGTAATAGTCCAATATATAGCCAAACACCTCGGGGTTCCGGTCGAAGAAGAACTCATTGCGTTGAGGGTCGTAGTTGCCGGCTTCGCTGGGGCTGAGCTCAGCCAAGGCGGATAGTTTTGTACCCGGGAAGGTCAGCAGTGTGCTGGTATAGGTTTCAAATCTGACGCCTCCGACATTGATGACCACACGCCTGGAGGAAGAGTCCATATTCGAGAGTTGCTGGTCCTTCTGAAATGAAAAGTCACAGATGAATCACATGATGCAGAGTACAGTCATTACACCTCAATATTCTGAACACAAACTGCAGATCCGATGTTCTGGGCCATACCGATGCGGGGACCACTTCCTGCATCGATGACTCTGAAACTTCAGGGAGTGAGGACATATCAAGGAATGAATTCAAAGATTCTGTGACCACATAGATGATAGAAAAGATGAGGCCGGGAGAAGCTTGCAGAAGACTGGAGAGGAGACCGAGGAAAGGAAGCATAGATTCTGATAGGACGTGAAACTAAAGTAGCAAAATGAGGAAAAAAGGAGAAATCTGAGGAGCAAAGACATGGAGAACATAGAGCGTCCCAGATGTGGTCAGTGATGTGGGGGGACAAGCTGAGGTCCTCCTACAGATTTGGCAGCAAAGACATGGAGAACATAGATCATCCCAGATTTGGTCAGTGATGTGGGGGGACAAGCTGGGGTCCTCCTCCACATTTGGCAGCAAAGACATGCAGAACATAGAGCGTCAGAGATGTGGTCAGTGATTTGGGGGGGACAAGCTGGGGTCCTCCTCCAGATTTGGCAGCAGAGATGCAGAACATAGAACATCCCAGATGTGGTCAGTGATGTGGGGGGACAAGCTGGGGTCCTCCTCCAGATTTGGCAGCAGAGACATGCAGAACATAGAGCGTCAGAGATGTGGTCAGTGATTGGGGGGACAAGCTGGGGTCCTCCTCCAGATTTGGCAGCAGAGATGCAGAACATAGAACATCCCAGATGTGGTCAGTGATGTGGGGGGACAAGCTGGGGTCCTCCTCCAGATTTGGCAGCAGAGACATGCAGAACATAGAGCGTCAGAGATGTGGTCAGTGATTTGGGGGGACAAGCTGGGGTCCTCCTCCAGATTTGGCAGCAGAGACATGGAGAACATAGAAACATCCCAGATGTGGTCAGTGATGTGGGGGGACAAGCTGGGGTCCTCCTCCAGATTTGGCAGCAGAGACATGCAGAACATAGAGCGTCAGAGATGTGGTCAGTGATTTGGGGGGACAAGCTGGGGTCCTCCTCCAGATTTGGCAGCAGAGACATGGAGAACATAGATCATCCCAGATTTGGTCAGTGATTTGGGGGGACAAGCTGGGGTCCTCCTCCAGATTTGGCAGCAGAGACATGGAGAACATAGATCGTCCCAGATGTGGTCACTGATGTGGGGGGACAAGCTGGGGTCCTCCTCCAGATTTGGCAGCAGAGACATGGAGAACAAAGAAAGTGAAAGTATAAGTGGGCGCTTACACTCTCCATGAACCGAATAAAACCAAATAACAATAAAAAAGAAACAGAAGAGATATTCTTTCCTCCAAGCGCAGAGCCATGATACCATTCTCATAATACCAAGAGTGAAGCCTACACAACGTGGTGCCCAATATCTCGGCACCAACACACTCAGCGTCTGTACCCCATTGTCCCAGGAAGCTTCCTGAGGACACCACATGGTGAAGAGTGTAGAGACGGCTTACGGTTGTTGTATGCTTGGCTGAGCGTCATTTCCGGTTTGCGGTATTTGGAGCGCACGCCGAGGTCCGGGAAGTGGAACGGTGGTGCACAGACGCTGAGTGTTCGGTCTTCGTGGTCCTTGGGGGACAATGATGGAGAGACATTGGGCTCACAAGACAAGTGATGATTGGAGGAAAAGTGAGGAACGGCACTTGGGGAGCACCGGGGCCAACAGCGCTTTATGACCTTTACTTTTAATTAAGAGGGTGATGGATCTTTGGTGAGCACATTGTGGTGACTATGGAGGTGAAGCACTTTGGGAAGATTCGGTGCCACACAAACAGTATTTCCATATTGGTGTTGGACTGCATGGAGCACCATGTATTGTTTGTGTTATTTTAGTTCATGGCATTTGGAGATGGAGTGCGGGGTGTCTATGGGGAGTGGAAGCGCCCCCTTATACTTTCACTTTCACATGGAAAACATAGAGTGCCCCAGATGTGGTCAGTGATGTGGGGGAACAGGCCGGGGTTCTCCTCTGGATTTTGAAGCAGGGACATGGAGAGCATAGAGCATTCCAGATGGGGTCAGTGATGTGGGGGGACAGGCCAAGGTCCTCCTCTGGATTTGCAAGCTGAAACATGTAGAACATAGAGTATTCCAGATGTGGCCAGTGATGTGAGGGGACAGGCCGGGTCTTCTCTGGTTTGGAAGCAGGGACATAGAGAACAGAACATTCCAGATGTGGTCAGTGATATGAGGGGACAGGCAGGGTCTTCCTCTGCATTTGGAAGCAGGGACATGGAGAACATAGAGCATTCCAGATGTGGTCAGTGATGTGAGGGGACAGGCCTGGTCCTCCTCTGGATTTGGAAGCAGGGACATGGAGAAGAGAACATTCCAGAAGTGGTCAGTGATGTGAGGGGACAGGCAGGGGTCCTCCTCTGGATTTGGAAGCAGGGACATGGAGAACAGAACATTCCAGATGTGGTCAGTGATGTGGGGGAACAGGCCGGGTCCTCCTCTGGATTTGGAAGCAGGGACATGGAGAACAGACATTCCAGATGTGGTCAGTGATGTGGGGGAACAGGCAGGGTCCTCCTCTGGATTTGGAAGCAGGGACATGGAGAACAGAGCATTCCAGATGTGGTCAGTGATGTGGGGAACAGGCCGGGTCCTCCTCTGGATTTGGAAGCAGGGACATGGAGAACAGAGCATTCCAGATGTGGTCAGTGATGTGGGGGAACAGGCCGGGTCCTCCTCTGGATTTGAAGCAGGGACATGGAGAACAGAGCATTCCAGATGTGGTCAGTGATGTGGGGGAACAGGCCGGGTCCTCCTCTGGATTTGGAAGCAGGGATATGGAGAGCATAGAGCATTCCAGATGTGGTCAGTGATGTGGGGGAACAGGCCGGGTCCTCCTCTGGATTTGGAAGCAGGGACATGGAGAACAGAGCATTCCATGTGGTCAGTGATGTGGGGGAACAGGCCGGGTCCTCCTCTCTGGATTTGGAAGCAGGGATATGGAGAACAGAGCATTCCAGATGTGGTCAGTGATGTGGGGGAACAGGCCGGGTCCTCCTCTGGATTTGGCAGCTGAATGAACGAATTTGTATAGGAGATGGATTGGTTGATGAATATGGTGGATATCATTTCTGTTCCTCTACATGAAGGAGATCTGTTCAGAGAAATGTTCTGGGGCTGTTGGGATCCTTTTGGTTCTGCCGGTACCCCGGTGAGGGGAATGAAGAGATTCGGCTCAGAGAAGTATCTGCTGTCCTCACACCTGCGTGCTTCGGACTATATGAAGGTTTACAGATCCATCACTAACAATCGACAGTGATGTGAGATACAGAGAATTCCAACCCGGGAACCCCTCCCCCCCCCCTAAGCTTCACCTAGGAATCCGGAGAGGGACGTTCCCGAAAACTGTGTGAAATCAGACCCTCCCAAGATGGCCGCCTGGTGAGAGGCTGGACCCTACAACTCCAGTCCAAACATGAAAGCTGTCCTCATTCCCCGCACACCAGCGCCCGTCTCATTTATTCACCAACGTATCACTTTCCCACCTTTAGGGCTCATTTACACCACATGCAGTCAGGTGCGTATGCAAAAACCGAATGTGATCCAATGAGCCGCGTTCACACCGCTGCAGTGCTTTCGTGTGCATTTAGATGACGCATTTTTCTGCACACACAGGAACGCACTGCACACGCATGTAAATGCAGTGCAGTAAAGAAAATAAATGGAAATACATGAAAAAACTATTTTAAAAAAATGCACTAAAAACGTGCGCAAACGCAGAGTGAATGCAGAGGGCGTGGTGTGAATGACCCCCTTCACCTGGCAGGTCATGCCCATTCTCTGGCTTCAGTGTTCTCATTGGCTGGCTTCTTAGGGGGGATTTACTAAAGGCAGATAGACTGAGGACTGCTTCAGATCTTAGTAAATGAGGCGGAGCTCTGCTGACTTCCATCATCCAATCACATGCAAGCAAATGGTTTTTTTTTATTTTCCTTGCGTGTGATTGGGTGTTCTTTGCTTCAGATTCATTTGCTAAGCTCTGTAGCCACGCCCCTGCAGAGTGCACAGCCTATTTGCCTTTAGTAAATTCCCCCCCTGAAAGTACTGAAGTCGGGGGATGAGCATGACAGCCAAGCACCGGCATTTTCATGAAGAGGCCAGCAGGGTGGCCCCCATATCTCAGCTCAGGTTACCTTTACTGCCAATGAAGTTCTTCCTGCTGTCCCAGCGGATCTCCCGAAGCCTTGGATCTGCTGATGGATCTGCCGTCAGATCTCACACTGGGATCCGGAAGACTCTCTCCTTCCTCTCCGTCTTCAACCAAAACATCTGCTTGTTGTCTCTGAGATTTGGACTCAGATTCTGGTTCAGACCTCCAAGGACCGCCTCCAAGGACCGCCTCTAAGGACCGCCTTCTTGTTTCCAAAGGAGAAGAAACAGCGAAGAGAAAGTTCAGAAATCGAGATTTAAAGAAGACAAAATAAATGAATCTGTAAACCCGGCCAATGGAAGAGGAGATGGGAGAGGGGTCCATAGAGGAGACGAGAAAGGGGTCCATAGAGGAGACGAGAGAGGGGTCCATAGAGGAGAGAGAGGGGTCCATAGAGGAGAGAGGGGTCCATAGAGGGAGGAGAGAGGGGTCCATTGAGGAGACAAGAGAGGGGTCCATAGAGGAGACGAGAGAGGGTCCATAGAGGAGATGAGAGAGAGGGGTCCATAGAGGAGAGAGGGGTCCATAGAGGAGACGAGAGAGGGGTCCATAGAGGAGATGGGAGAGGGGTCCATTGAGGAGATGAGAGGGTCCATAGAGGAGACGAGAGAGGGGTCCATAGAGGAGATGGGAGAGGGGTCCATAGAGGAGAGGAGAGAGGGGTCCATAGAGGAGACAGGAGAGGGGTCCATAGAGGGAGAGAGGGGTCCATAAAGGAGATGAGAGAGGGGTCCATAGAGGAGATGGGAGAGGGGTCCATAGAGGGAGATCCAGAGGGGTCCATAGAGGAGAGAGGGGTCCATAGAGGAGACGAGAGAGGGGTCCATAGAGGAGACGAGAGAGGGGTCCATAGAGGAGATGACAGAGGGGTCCATAGAGGAGAGGAGAGAGGGGTCCATAGAGGAGACGGGTCCATAGAGGGAGAGGGGTCCATAGAGGAGACGGGAGAGGGGTCCATAGAGGAGACGAGAGAGGGGTCCATAGAGGAGACGGGAGAGGGGTCCATAGAGGAGACGAGAGAGGGGTCCATAGAGGAGACGAGAGAGGGGTCCATAGAGGAGAGAGGGGTCCATAGAGGAGAGGAGAGAGGGGTCCATAGAGGAGAGGAGAGAGAGGGGTCCATAGAGGAGAGGAGAGAGGGGTCCATAGAGGAGACGAGAGAGGGGTCCATAGAGAGAGGAGGAGAGGGGTCCATAGAGGAGAGAGGGGTCCATAGAGGAGAGGAGAGAGGGGTCCATAGAGGACACAAGAGAGGGGTCCATAGAGGAGAGAGGGGTCCATAGAGGAGATGAGAGAGGGGTCCATAGAGGAGATGACAGAGGGGTCCATAGAGGAGAGGAGAGAGGGGTCCATAGAGGAGATGACAGAGGGGTCCATAGAGGAGAGGAGAGAGGGGTCCATAGAGGAGACGGGAGAGGGGTCCATAGAGGAGAGAGGGGTCCATAGAGGAGACGGAGAGAGGGGTCCATAGAGGAGACGGGAGAGGGGTCCATAGAGGAGACGAGAGAGGGGTCCATAGAGGAGACGAGAGAGGGGTCCATAGAGGAGACGAGAGAGGGGTCCATAGAGGAGACGAGAGAGGGGTCCATAGAGGAGAGAGAGGGGTCCATAGAGGAGACGAGAGAGGGGTCCATAGAGGAGAGGAGAGAGGGGTCCATAGAGGAGAGGAGAGAGGGGTCCATAGAGGAGAGAGGGGTCCATAGAAAGAGAGGAGAGAGGGGTCCATAGAGGACACAAGAGAGGGGTCCATAGAGGAGAGAGGGGTCCATAGAGGAGATGAGAGAGGGGTCCATAGAGGAGATGAGAGAGGGGTCCATAGAGGAGATGAGAGGGGTCCATAGAGGAGAGGAGAGAGGGGTCCATAGAGGAGAGGAGAGAGGGGTCCATAGAGGAGACGGGAGAGGGGTCCATAGAGGAGAGAGGGGTCCATAGAGGAGAGAGGGGTCCATAGAGGAGACGGGAGAGAGGGGTCCATAGAGGAGACGAGAGAGAGGGGTCCATAGAGGAGACGGGAGAGGGGTCCATAGAGGAGACGGGAGAGGGGTCCATAGAGGAGACGAGAGAGGGGTCCATAGAGGAGACGAGAGAGGGGTCCATAGAGAGAGAGAGGGGTCCATAGAGGAGAGGAGAGAGGGGTCCATAGAGGAGAGGAGAGAGGGGTCCATAGAGGAGACGAGAGAGGGGTCCATAGAGGAGAGGAGAGAGGGGTCCATAGAGGAGAGGAGAGAGGGATCCATAGAGGTGATGGGAGAGGGGTTCATAGAGGAGAGAGGGGTCCATAGAGGAGACGGGAGAGGGGTCCATAGAGGAGAGGAGAGAAGGGTCCATAGAGGAGATGAGAGAGAGAGGGGGTCCATAGAGGAGACGAGAGAGGGGTCCATAGAGGAGAGGAGAGAGGGATCCATAGAGGTGATGGGAGAGGGGTTCATAGAGGAGAGGAGAGAGGGGTCCATAGAGGAGACGAGAGAGGGGTCCATAGAGAGGAGAGAAGGGTCCATAGAGGAGACGAGAGAGGGGTCCATAGAGGAGAGAGGGATCCATAGAGGTGATGGGAGAGGGGTTCATAGAGGAGAGGAGAGAGGGGTCCATAGAGGAGATGGGAGAGGGGTCCATAGAGGAGAGGAGAGAAGGGTCCATAGAGGAGAGGAGAGAGGGATCCATAGAGGTGATGGGAGAGGGGTTCATAGAGGAGAAGAGAGAAGGGTCCATAGAGGAGACGGGGGGAGAGGGGTCCATAGAGGAGAGGAGAGGGGTCCATAGAGGAGACGGGAGAGGGGTCCATAGAGGGGATGGGAGAGGGGTCCATAGAGGAGACGAGAGAGGGGTCCATAGAGGAGACAAGAGAGGGGTCCATAAAGGACAGGAGTCCATAGAGGAGGCAAGAGAGGGGTCCATAGAGGAGACGAGAGGGATCCATAGAGGAGACAAGAGAGGGGTCCATAGAGGAGATGAGAGAGGGGTCCATAGAGGAAACAAGAGAGGGGTCCATAGAGGAGATGAGAGGGATCCATAGAGGAGACAAGAGAGGGGTCCATAGAGGAGACAAGAGAGGGGTCCATAGAGGAGAGGAGTCAATAGAGGAGACGAGAGAGGGGTCTATAGAGGAGACGAGAGAGGGGTCTATAGAGGAGACGAGAGAGGGGTCAGGAGAAGAGAGAGATGGATAAGGAGTCGGGAGAAAGGATGGGGGAAGAGTTGAGAGGAGTTGATAGAGAAGACAGGTGAGGAGTCCGCAGAGGTGAGAGAGAAGATTGGTGAGGTGTCCATAGAGGAGATGAGACAGGAGTCAGGAGAAGAGATGAGAGAGAAGACAGGAGACAAGGGTTGGGGGAAGAGTTAAGAGAGGAGTCAGCAGAGGAGATGTGAGAGAAGATGGGTGAGGAGTCCATAGAGCAGATGGGAGAGGAGTCAGGAGAAGAGAGAGAAGATGGATAAGGAGTCAGGAGAAAGGATGGGGGAATAGATGGGAGAGGAGTTGGTAGAGAAGACGGGTGAGGAGTCCGCAGAGATGAGAGAGAAGATGGGTGAGGAGTCCATAGAGGTGATGAGACAGGAGTCAGGAGAAGAGATGAGAGAGAAGACAGGAAACAAGGGATGGGGGAAGAGTTGGGAGAGGAGTCCACAGAGGAGATGAGAGAGAAGACGGGTGAGGAGTCCATAGAGGAGATGAGACAGGAGTCAGGAGAAGAGATGAGAAGACAGGAGACAAGGGATGGGGGAAGAGTTGGGAGAGGAGTCTGCAGAAGAGATGGGAGAGAAGACAGGTGAGGAGTCCATAGAGAAGATGAGACAGGAGTCAGGAGAAGAGATGAGAGAGAAGACAGGAGACAAGGGATGGGGGAAGAGTTGGGAGAGGAGTCCACAGAGGAGATGAGAGAGAAGACGGGTGAGGGGTCCATAGAGTGGATGAGACAGGAGTCAGGAGAAGAGATGAGAGAGAAGACAAGAGACAAGGGATGGGGGAAGAGTTGGGAGAGGAGTCCACAGAGGAGATGAGAGAGAAGACGGGTGAGGAGTCCATAGAGCAGGTTGGAGAGGAGTCAGAAGGGATGGGAGAAGAGTTGGGAGAGGAGTCCGCAGAGGAGATGAGAGAGAAGACGGGTGAGGAGTCCATAGAGCAGGTTGGAGAGGAGTCAGGAGAAGAGATGAGAGAGAAGACAAGAGACAAGGGATGGGGGAAGAGTTGGGAGAGGAGTCCGCAGAGGAGATGAGAATGGAAGACGGGTGAGGAGTCCATAGAGCAGGTTGGAGAGGAGTCAGAAGGGATGGGAGAAGAGTTGGGAGAGGAGTCCGCAGAGGAGATGAGAGAGAAGACGGGTGAGGGGTCCATAGAGTTTATGGGAGAGGAGTCTGCAGAGGAGATGGGAGAGAAGACGGGTGAGGACTCCATAGAGGAGATGAGACAGGAGTCAGGAGAAGAGATGAGAGAGAAGACAGGAGACAAGGGATGGGGGAAGAGTTGGGAGAGGAGTCCGCAGAGAGAGAGAGAGAGAAGACGGGTGAGGAGTCCATAGAGCAGGTTGGAGAGAAGACGAGTCAGAAGGGATGGGAGAAGAGTTGGGAGAGGAGTCCGCAGAGGAGATGAGAGAGAAGACGGGTGAGGAGTCCATAGAGCAGGTTGGAGAGGAGTCAGAAGGGATGGGAGAAGAGTTGGGACATGAGATAGGAGAGGAGGTTTTAGCAGCACAAAGATTCTTCTAGTAGATCTGAACGCTCTCAGCCTGGGATATGGGCCCCGTCAGTCATCGTACCTCGGTCTGCACATCTGTAGAGGAGGGCATATTGTTCGGGGCTGTTGCTGGTCCGACTCGGAAGAGCCATCCAGCGGGATGAGGCCTCTTACCTTCCTCTGGGGTTCCAGCATCTGTGTGAGAGGACAGAGGGCCAAGCGGGGGCTGAAGCCTGCACAGGAAATGGGAGGAATGAAAGGCACAACATGCTGCCAGTGAAATCCCACCAGCTGGATAATCCCGGGATGGGAACTGGAGAGACATCTGGAGGTCTCCGACAAATAATAAAAGTCTGGTCATGGGGGACCCAATGATTGTTGATCTGTGAGAATGCCGGAACATTTACTGGGAAAGCATTCACATTTCACTTGTTTACTATATTCGTATGACCGGTATTGCTATACTGAGGAGTGTTGTCTGGAGGATTGATGAGATAAGAGCAATTGGCCATATGAAGCCTGCCGATGTAAAAGATACAGAAAAAAATCTAATAACAACATTAAACAATTACAACGAAGCTAAAGAGAAAGATCGGCCATCTTCATACGAAGTGTACAGAAAGTTCCAACAACAAAGACTGAAGACTTGGACTTCTCTCCAGACAAATCACTGAATTAGACCCAAGAATAGAACGAATGACCTGAGATATCAACCGTCCTTCATAGAGAAGAGAATCCACGAGGACGGTCAGAAGAACTGACATTCTGTTCGGAGAAATCCATAGATGGAGACCAGACTGGACATCTTCGGAAAGTTTCGGCTCATAGAATGCATTCCTGACCCGGAGAAACACGGAAGCAACAAGTCCACCATAGAACCTCCCCTTCCTTCCCGAACCGTCCAGCAGAAGAGAAGGTGGCACAGAACCAGACTGGCAGGAACAATGGCTGCCAAATCCTCCAATAAAACAGGAAATTATTGTCCCAGTCATAGTGACCATCTGTGACTACATACTGGAGGCCATCACACACCAATCTACAGGGGAACCTACAGATCGACCAATACGGAGAAGTCTATGTGTTGACCCTAAAACTTGAGAACCCCAAAGTGAGCCAATTATACATGTTTCTATAGATGTGGCTAAACCCCAACATCTGGGGCAAGTGCCCTGAGTCTGCTGCTGAATGGCCCGGTCTAGGGACAATGAGCCGGCTGGCAGACAGTGTTGGGTGGGCGATCTCCCATCTAAAATGACCTGAAAATGTTCCAATGACAGAGTCACTCTTCAGAGGCAGCGCTGCAGGACGAGAATTTCTCCTCTCTGCAAAGTCACCACTGGCCTCAAGTTATTAACTCGACTCTAGTCACCACCAATATAAAGGTGCACTTCACCCCGGACCACCATGGAAAGGGGGTACTTCATCCCTGACTACCAAGGAAAGGGGGTACTTCCTCCCTGAACACCAAGGAAAGGGGGTACTTCCTCCCTGAACACCAAGGAAAGGGGGTACTTCATCCCAGACCACCATGGAAAGGGTGTACACCACCCCTGACCACCATGGAAAGGGGGGGGTACTTCATCCCTGACCACTTCCTCCCTGAACACCAAGGAAAGGGGGGGTACTTCATCCCAGACCACCATGGAAAGGGGGTACTTCCTCCCTGAACACCAAGGAAAGGGGGTATTTCATCCCAGACCACCATGGAAAGGGGGTACACCACCCTTGACCACCATGGAAAGGGGGTACATCACTCCTGACCACCATGGAAAGAGGGTACACCACCCCTGACCACCATGGAAAGGGGGTACACCACCCCTGACCACCATGGAAAGGGGGTACATCACTCCTGACCACCATGGAAAGAGGGTACACCACCCCTGACCACCATGGAAAGGGGGTACACCACCCCTGACCACCATGGAAAGGGGGTACACCACCCCTGACCACCAAGGAAAAGGGGTACACCACTGTGACATAAATGTGGGGTCGTGTTAGCAGTATAACCTCTGGAAGTCATGTGATTATGTGTTCCATCCAGCGATCAGCACAGGAGCAGTGGCTCTCCTGGGTCTCTCCCTCCTCATTGGCTGAGACAGCAGTGGCAGCCATTGGCTATAGCCTGTAGTGCTGTGACCACTGACCGGGGGTCTCATCCCTCCCCCCTCCATCCAACACTGACAGGGGTCTCATCCCTCCCCCTCTATCCAACACTGACAGGGGTCTCATCCCTCCCCCTCTATCCAACACTGACAGGGGGTCTCAACCCTCGCCCTCCATCCAACACTGACAGGGGGTCTCATCCCTCCCCCTCCATCCAACACTGACAGGGGGTCTCACCCCTCCCCCTCCAACACTGAGGGGGTCTCATCCCTCCCCCTCCAACACTGACAGGGGTCTCATCCCTCCCCCTCCAACACTGACAGGGGTCTCCTTCCCCCCCCCAGGATTCTGTGTTCCTGCACATTTCGGTTTCCATGTATTGCTGGTGGGGGATGGGATCCCAGAAGGCGGAGACTTCTCCAGGTTGGGATGAAATTTTCCATTTTTCCGCCACTTCCTCACCGCATCCATTTATTTATTATTGACTTGAATTCCGTTTTCTGAGATATTTATGTCGTGTTTTTGTCATTTCCATCATCTCAGATGATTGGAGGGAATGTGTCACCTGATTCCATCATCTCAGGAGGTGATTGGAGGGAATGTGTCACCTGATCCCATCATCTCAGGAGGTGATTGGAGGGAATGTGTCACCTGATCCCATCATCTCAGGAGGTGATTGGAGGAAATGTGTCACCTGATTCCATCATCTCAGGAGGTGATTGGAGGAAATGTGTCACCTGATTCCATCATCTCAGGAGGTGATTGGAGGAAATGTGTCACCTGATCCCATCATCTCAGGAGATGATTGGAGGGAATGTGTCACCTGACTCCTTCATCTCCTCAGATATTCCTTACTGAATTCACTGTGATTGGTACACTGCGGATCACAATCGTTTGAAGGGTCATGAACGGTTTTCATTCATGACTCATTGTTTAGTATTGTGATGCTGTGATTAGCCCACATCTATCACATGATACAGGGTGCTGATTGGCCCACAGCTGTCACATGATACAGGGTGCTGTGATTGGCCCACAGCTGTCACATGATACAGGGTGCTGATTGGCCCACAGCTGTCACATGATACAGGGTGCTGTGATTGGCCCACAGCTGTCACATGATACAGGGTGCTGTGATTGGCCCACAGCTGTCACATGATACAGGGTGCTGTGATTGGCCCACAGCTATCACGATACAGGGTGCTGTGATTGGCCCACAGCTATCACGATACAGGGTGCTGTGATTGGCCCACAGCTATCACGATACAATGTGCGTTGATTGACCCAGGTATCATATGATAGCTGTGGGCCAATCACAGCATCACAATAGTAAGCACTGAGTCATAAACGAAAGCCACAGCAGTCTCAGGATCGCAGCACTGCATCCCCCAGTGTGAAAAAGCACCGCGCCGTACCCCGGGGGTGTCGCCCGCCAGCCGTATAGTCACCGTTGAAGGTTGGCAAGTGATACAATCTTGGTTATGGGCACCACCCTGCCCCCTCCTCTCTCACACCATGGCTGATCTGAAAACATGGCGGCAACTTGTCCCCGCCGTGTGCGTAATCCCAAGACATGCAACAGCAAGAGAAACGCAGAGGCTGGCATGCCCCCCCCCCCCCCCGCTTGTCCAAGCTGCAGCTATGACTCCGCCTTCTTCAGATTGGCCGTGTTAGGAGGGAGGGGGTTGGGTCAGTGCTCATGCTGGATGTTAGACACATGGGCACTCATAGGGGGCGGAGCCGTGACACAATGACAGATCTTCTAGGCTCACATCTACGCAGGTTGCAGAGGATGCGATTTTCCTGCACATTTTGCGGGTTTTTTGCTAAAAGTATGAATTCTGTTCATGGAGTGCGACTTTGATGCGACTTCATACTCTTCGGCACTCAAGTCGCATCAAAGTCGTGCAGGAAGCGTTACGTGTCCAGAGTCACATGTTGGGGTTAGAGTACGGGTCAGCGGTCCTTGTCCGTGTCTCACCCCCGTCCTAATGATTGCCGCAGACCCCAACATGCGACTTTGGGCACGTAAAGGTTCCTGCACCACTCTGATGTGACTTGAGTGCCGAAGAGTGTAAAGTCGCATCAAAGTCGTGCAGGAAGCGTTACGTGTCCAGAGTCACATGTTGGGGTTAGAGTACGGGTCAGCGGTCCTTGTCCGTGTCACACCCTCGTCCTAATGATTGCCGCAGACCCCAACATGCGACTTTGGGCACGTAAAGGTTCCTGCACCACTCTGATGTGACTTGAGTGCCGAAGAGTGTAAAGTCGCACTGCATGAATAGAACTGCCATACTTTTCTATTAGCGGACCCCCCCCCCCCCCCCGCAAAACGTAGCAGAGACTCAACACGCGTTTTTGGTGACGTCTACAACACACAAAACGCAAAAGAAGCCCCTGACCCTCCCCAACAACCGCAGCGGCTGAAAACGCACAGGACGCGATCCGCAGGAAATCATGTGATATGGACTGTAGTGCGTTTCTGCATCCGTGTGAATGTCGGGGAAATACGAGACACTTGTGGGGACAACGTCAGTCAATATCGTCTCCCGCACTGCAGAGGGTGGTGCCCTGATCTGTCCAGCAGGATCCCGGGAATTTCCGAGTCTCCATGGCGATCCAGCCCGGTGCAGGCGTGTCCTCCACTCAGACCTGACTTCCTCAGTGATCCCAGGATCCCGCCAGATGGGCGGGGAGATCGCAGGAGCAGAAGTTGCAGGAAATACATTGCGTTGTGTAGAGCGATTTTAGGATAAAAGTCGTGTTGATGGATTTGCTTTGTTGGCCGGCATTTGGGGTCTCCTGTGTGCACTCGGGGTCTCAATACTGAAGAGGACCGGCAGCCATTCATCTCTCCGGCTATTACTTCTTCTGTCCTTGCTGTCATCTCTGGAAAAAAAAGTGCGCATGTGCGGTACGATGCCTCCCAGGTGTGCATGTGCGCGTACGATGCCTCCCAGGTGTACATGTGCGGATCGATGCCTCCCAGGTGTGCATGTGCGGTACGATGCCTCCCAGGTGCACATGTGCGGTACGATGCCTCCCATGAGTGCATGCTGAGTAAAATGCCTCCCAGGGGAGGCATCGTACCGCACATGTACACCTGGGAGGCATCGTACTTTCATGCACGCCTGGGAGGCATTGCAGAGCATGTACACCTGGGAGGCATCGTACCGCACATGTACACCTGGGAGGCATCGTACTTTCATGCACGCCTGGGAGGCATTGCAGAGCATGTACACCTGGGAGGCATCGTACCGCACATGTACACCTGGGAGGCATCGTACCGCACATGTACACCTGGGAGGCATCGTACCGCACATGTACACCTGGGAGGCATCGTACCGCACATGCCCATCTGGGAGGCATTGTACTGAGCATGCACACCTGGGAGGCATCGTACCGCACATGCACACCTGGGAGGCATCGTACCGCACATGCACACCTGGGAGGCATCGTACCGCACATGCACACCTGGGAGGCATCGTACCGCACATGTACACCTGGGAGGCATCGTACCGCACATGCCCATCTGGGAGGCATTGTACTGAGCATGCACACCTGGGAGGCATCGTACCGCACATGCACACCTGGGAGGCATCGTACTTTCATGCACGCCTGGGAGGCATTGCAGAGCATGTACACCTGGGAGGCATCGTACCGCACATGTACACCTGGGAGGCATCGTACTTTCATGCACGCCTGGGAGGCATTGCAGAGCATGTACACCTGGGAGGCATCGTACCGCACATGTACACCTGGGAGGCATCGTACCGCACATGTACACCTGGGAGGCATCGTACCGCACATGTACACCTGGGAGGCATCGTACCGCACATGCCCATCTGGGAGGCATTGTACTGAGCATGCACACCTGGGAGGCATCGTACCGCACATGCACACCTGGGAGGCATCGTACCGCACATGCACACCTGGGAGGCATCGTACCGCACATGCACACCTGGGAGGCATCGTACCGCACATGTACACCTGGGAGGCATCGTACCGCACATGCCCATCTGGGAGGCATTGTACTGAGCATGCACACCTGGGAGGCATCGTACCGCACATGCACACCTGGGAGGCATCATACCGAGCATGTACACCTGGGAGGCATCGTACTTTCATGCACACCTGGGAGGCATCGTACCGCACATGCACACCTGGGAGGCATCGTACCGCACATGCACACCTGGGAGGCATCGTACCGCACATGTACACCTGGGAGGCATCGTACCGCACATGCCCATCTGGGAGGCATTGTACTGAGCATGCACACCTGGGAGGCATCGTACCGCACATGCCCATCTGGGAGGCATTGTACTGAGCATGCACACCTGGGAGGCATCATACCGAGCATGTACACCTGGGAGGCATCGTACTTTCATGCACACCTGGGAGGCATCGTACCGCGCATGTACACCTGGGAGGCATCGTACCGCGCAAGTACACCTGGGAGGCATCGTACCGCGCATGTACACCTGGGAGGCATCGTACCGCACATGTACACCTGGGAGGCATCGTACCGCACATGTACACCTGGGAGGCATCGTACCGCACATGCACACCTGGGAGGCATCGTACCGCACATGCACACCTGGGAGGCATCGTACCGCACATGCACACCTGGGAGGCATCGTACCGCACATGCACACCTGGGAGGCATCGTACCGCACATGCACACCTGGGAGGCATCGTACCGCACATGCACACCTGGGAGGCATCGTACTTTCATGCACGCCTGGGAGGCATTGCAGAGCATGTACACCTGGGAGGCATGGCACTGCACATGCACATCTGGGAGGCATCGTACCGCACATGCACACCTGGGAGGCATCGTACCGCGCGTGTACACCTGGGAGGCATCGTACCGCGCGTGTACACCTGGGAGGCATCGTACCGCGCATGTACACCTGGGAGGCATCGTACCGCGCAAGTACACCTGGGAGGCATCGTACCGCGCATGTACACCTGGGAGGCATCGTACCGCACATGTACACCTGGGAGGCATCGTACCGCACATGCACACCTGGGAGGCATCGTACCGCACATGCACACCTGGGAGGCATCGTACCGCACATGCACACCTGGGAGGCATCGTACCGCACATGCACACCTGGGAGGCATCGTACCGCACATGCACACCTGGGAGGCATCGTACTTTCATGCACGCCTGGGAGGCATTGCAGAGCATGTACACCTGGGAGGCATGGCACTGCACATGCACATCTGGGAGGCATCGTACCGCACATGCACACCTGGGAGGCATCGTACCGCGCGTGTACACCTGGGAGGCATCGTACCGCGCGTGCACGCCTGGGAGGCATCGTACCGCGCGTGCACGCCTGGGAGGCATCGTACCGCGCGTGCACGCCTGGGAGGCATCGTACCGCGCGTGCACGCCTGGGAGGCATCGTACCGCGCGTGCACGCCTGGGAGGCATCGTACCGCGCGTGCACGCCTGGGAGGCATCGTACCGCGCGTGCACGCCTGGGAGGCATCGTACCGCACACGCACACCTGGGAGGCATCGTACCGCACACGCACACCTGGGAGGCATCGTACCGCACACACGCACACCTGGGAGGCATCGTACCGCGCGTGTACACCTGGGAGGCATCGTACCGCGCGTGCACACCTGGGAGGCATCGTACCGCGCGTGCACACCTGGGAGGCATCGTACCGCGCGTGCACACCTGGGAGGCATCGTACCGCACATGCCCATCTGGGAGGCATTGTACCGCGCGTGCACACCTGGGAGGCATCGTACCGCGCGTGCACACCTGGGAGGCATCGTACCGCACATGCCCATCTGGGAGGCATTGTACTGAGCATGCACACCTGGGAGGCATCGTACCGCACATGCACACCTGGGAGGCATCATACCGAGCATGTACACCTGGGAGGCATCGTACTTTCATGCACACCTGGGAGGCATCGTACCGCACATGCACACCTGGGAGGCATCGTACCGCACATGCACACCTGGGAGGCATCGTACCGCACATGTACACCTGGGAGGCATCGTACCGCACATGCCCATCTGGGAGGCATTGTACTGAGCATGCACACCTGGGAGGCATCGTACCGCACATGCACACCTGGGAGGCATCATACCGAGCATGTACACCTGGGAGGCATCGTACTTTCATGCACACCTGGGAGGCATCGTACCGCGCATGTACACCTGGGAGGCATCGTACCGCGCAAGTACACCTGGGAGGCATCGTACCGCGCATGTACACCTGGGAGGCATCGTACCGCACATGTACACCTGGGAGGCATCGTACCGCACATGTACACCTGGGAGGCATCGTACCGCACATGCACACCTGGGAGGCATCGTACCGCACATGCACACCTGGGAGGCATCGTACCGCACATGCACACCTGGGAGGCATCGTACCGCACATGCACACCTGGGAGGCATCGTACCGCACATGCACACCTGGGAGGCATCGTACCGCACATGCACACCTGGGAGGCATCGTACTTTCATGCACGCCTGGGAGGCATTGCAGAGCATGTACACCTGGGAGGCATGGCACTGCACATGCACATCTGGGAGGCATCGTACCGCACATGCACACCTGGGAGGCATCGTACCGCGCGTGTACACCTGGGAGGCATCGTACCGCGCGTGTACACCTGGGAGGCATCGTACCGCGCATGTACACCTGGGAGGCATCGTACCGCGCAAGTACACCTGGGAGGCATCGTACCGCGCATGTACACCTGGGAGGCATCGTACCGCACATGTACACCTGGGAGGCATCGTACCGCACATGCACACCTGGGAGGCATCGTACCGCACATGCACACCTGGGAGGCATCGTACCGCACATGCACACCTGGGAGGCATCGTACCGCACATGCACACCTGGGAGGCATCGTACCGCACATGCACACCTGGGAGGCATCGTACTTTCATGCACGCCTGGGAGGCATTGCAGAGCATGTACACCTGGGAGGCATGGCACTGCACATGCACATCTGGGAGGCATCGTACCGCACATGCACACCTGGGAGGCATCGTACCGCGCGTGTACACCTGGGAGGCATCGTACCGCGCGTGCACACCTGGGAGGCATCGTACCGCGCGTGCACGCCTGGGAGGCATCGTACCGCGCGTGCACGCCTGGGAGGCATCGTACCGCGCGTGCACGCCTGGGAGGCATCGTACCGCGCGTGCACGCCTGGGAGGCATCGTACCGCGCGTGCACGCCTGGGAGGCATCGTACCGCGCGTGCACGCCTGGGAGGCATCGTACCGCACACGCACACCTGGGAGGCATCGTACCGCACACGCACACCTGGGAGGCATCGTACCGCACACGCACACCTGGGAGGCATCGTACCGCGCGTGTACACCTGGGAGGCATCGTACCGCGCGTGCACACCTGGGAGGCATCGTACCGCGCGTGCACACCTGGGAGGCATCGTACCGCGCGTGCACACCTGGGAGGCATCGTACCGCGCGTGCACACCTGGGAGGCATCGTACCGCGCATGCACGCCTGGGAGGCATCGTACCGCACACGCACACCTGGGAGGCATCGTACCGCGCATGTACATGGGAGGCATCGTACTGCGCATGTACACCTGGGAGGCATCGTACCGCGCATGCGCAAGCTTTCTCGGTCCGGAGCAGCACAGGCTATTGCAGGAAAGCTGCAGCCAGCGCTTCCTTTGCCCTCAGTAAACATGGCCGCTGGCAGAAGATGTGTGGGGTGAGAGATGTTTGTCAGGGTGAGGACTGTAAAGTCAGGAATCGGTATTATCTCAATGTAAGGCACATCCTGGGTATTTTGCGGGTATTTTGCGGGCTGATTGGTGATTGGCTGGAGTCCCTCTGTAAGGAGATTCTACGTGTGACAAGTGTACCTTACATACAGAGAAGACGAACGTGTGAACGCCATCGACTTTTACAGACTTTAATGGGAAAAACACGAAGACATCCGAGGCCCAAATGTCTGACCCGACACGGCGATGGACTTCAGAGTCAATGTTCTCTCTGGTGGTGGGAGTGGCCTGTCCCGCTCACTCTTCAGGTGTCTCCTTCCACCTAAGAGCCAATCAAAGCAAACGGTCATTAGTGAACGCAGTGAAGGGGGCAGTCCGGCCCCAGCAGTGCCCCTGGTACAGGACAGACCGGGCTCAGTGATGTCATAGGGTCCGATACTTCACGGCCCGTACCTTGTAGGCCTCATACACACGGGGCGCTAACAAAACCTCCTCCAAGCCGTCCTCCTGGCAGCAGCCATTTTGCTGAATGAATGCGTGACGCGATTAGGTGCGTTTACAAGCGTCAAGCACTTGGCGTTACTTCGTTTCATCGACCAGAAAGATCATTTATTCCGGCCATTGAAATGAACGAACGATAATCACGACTGGCGTTTAGACGCATTCAGCCGCGTCAGGCGTTTTTTCTTCGCCGCTGCTCCCGGACGCACTGGCCCCGGGGAGTTTTTGCTGCTGCTAAACGCTACTAAAAGTCTGTGTGTGTACGGACGCATCGAAGAACATGGAGGGATGTTTGGAAGCAATAAACAGAACCTCCTGGCGCCCCTGAGGCCGCTTCCACACGGGGCGATTTTGCAGCCACTTTCAGGGGCGCCAGGCGTTTTATTGCTTCTAAACGTCCCTCCATGTTGTCTGATGTGACCGTAACGTCCCTCCATGTTGTCTGATGTGACCGTAACGTCCCTCCATGTTGTCTGATGTGACCGTACACACACAGACTTTTAGTAGCATTTAGTACCCTACAGGGTCATTGCATTCGGGAGCAGCGGCAGAAAAAATGCTTGACGCGGCTAAACGCATTCAGTGCTTGAGTGTTCATTCATTTCAATGAACACAATAAATGATCATTCCAGCAAATGAAATGAATGAACACCGAAGTGCTTGACGCCTGTAAACGCACCAAAACGCTTGTAAACGCACAAGATACTTTTCCAAACGTCAGGCGTTTTGTCTGCACAATCTCTGCTGCCAGGAGGAGGACGACTTCTAGGAGAGGTTTGTGACGTCCCGTGTGTATGGGGACTTAAAGCAGAACTCTGGGCGGAACGTTTCTTCTCCATGTTGGATGGAGGGTTGGATCCCCGGCCAGATCTGTCCCATCGGGGAGATTTCCCTTCACTTCCTGTCCCAGAGCCAAACACATTTGCTGCAAATTAAATCAATGCCTTGGGGACCCTCCCCCCCTGGTCACCAAAACCAGTGTCCCCATTGGAAGAATTCCCCTCTGATGGGGTTTTATTTCTCTTTCGATGATAATGGTGTAATCATGGCATATAGAGAGGGGGGGAATCTCCCTACCGGGGACACAGAGGGGGAATCTCCCTACCGGGGACACAGAAGGGGTAATCTCCCTACCGGGAACACAGAGGGGGAATCTCCCTACCGGGGGCACAGAGGGGGAATCTCCCTACCGGGGACACAGGGGAATTTCCCTACCGGGGACACAGAGGGGGAATCTCCCTACCGGGGACACAGAGGGGGAATCTCCCTACCGGGGACACAGAAGGGGTATCTCCCTACCGGGAACACAGAAGGGGTATCTCCCTACCGGGAACACAGAAGGGGTATCTCCCTACCGGGAACACAGAAGGGGTATCTCCCTACCGGGAACACAGAAGGGGTATCTCCCTACCGGGAACACAGAAGGGGTATCTCCCTACCGGGAACACAGAAGGGGTATCTCCCTACCGGGGACACAGAAGGGGTATCTCCCTACCGGGAACACAGAAGGGGTATCTCCCTACCGGGAACACAGAAGGGGAATCTCCCTACCGGGAACACAGAGGGGGAATCTCCCTACCGGGGGCACAGAGGGGGAATCTCCCTACTGGGGACACGGGGGAATTTCCCTACTGGGGACACAGAGGGGGAATCTCCCTACCGGGGACACAGAAGGGGTATCTCCCTACCGGGAACACAGAAGGGGAATCTCCCTACCGGGAACACAGAGGGGGAATCTCCCTACCGGGGACACGGGGGAATTTCCCTACTGGGGACACAGAGGGGGAATCTCCCTACCGGGGACACAGAGGGGGAATCTCCCTACCGGGGACACAGAGGGGGAATCTCCCTACCGGGTACAGAGAAGGGGTATCTCCCTACCGAGGACACAGAGGGGGGGATCTCCCTACCGGGGACACAGAGGGGGTATCTCCCTACCGAGGACACAGAGGGGGGATCTCCCTACCGGGGGCACAGAGGGGGAATCTCCCTACCGGGGACACAGAGGGGGGATCTCCCTACTGGGGACACAGGGGAATTTCCCTACCGGGGACACAGAGGGGGTATCTCCCTACCGGGGACACAGAGGGGGAATCTCCCTACCAGAGACAGCGGTGGCAGAGTACTTCCAATGTCTGCCCATACACAGTCCAAGCAGAAGAGCTGGAAACAGGACAGAGGGCCCCACACCCACAGCAGTTATAGGGGCCCAGGGAGAGGAGGTGGTCGTCCTCCATCCCCAGCGACAGATTCACAGTCCGGGAGAGGAGGTGGTTGTCCTCCCTCACCAGCAGCAGATCTACAGTCCAGGAGAGGAGGTGGTCGTCCTCCCTCACCAGCGGCAGATCTACAGTCCGGGAGAGGAGGTGGTCGTCCTCCCTCACCAGCGGCAGATCTACAGTCTGGGAGAGGAGGTGGTCGTTCTCCATACCCAGCGGCAGATCTACAGTCCGGGAGAGGAGGTTGTCATCCTCCATCCCCAGCGGCAGATCCACAATCCAGGAGAGGATGTTGTCCTCCTCCCTCCCCAACAGTCATCCAGAGCAGAGGGAACTGTTTTCCCTTCCCAGCAAAGATCTGTGCACCAGGGAGACAGTTCTAGAGGAATGTTGTCCCTGCAGCCAGATGAGGGTACTGAAGATGGAGAAACTGGCTCATCTCCCCAGCAGCAGTTCCACAGTCCAGGAGAGGAAATGGTCATCCTCCCTCCCCAGCGGCAGATCCACAATCCAGGAGAAGAGGTGGTCATCCTCCATCCCCAGCAGCAGATCCACACTCTGGGTGAGGAGGTTGTCATCCTCCATCCCCAGCGGCAGATCCACAATCCAGGAGAAGAGGTGGTCATCCTCCCTCCCCAACAGTCATCCAGGGTAGAAGATGTGGGGTCCCCAGGTTAAGTGCTGACAAGGCAGAGTGTCGCTGGCCTCTGCCTAGCACCTCTTGTGTCTTCAGGGCTCCATGGAGTTGGGGCAGTTGAACCCTCTCCCCAGCAGCAGATCAAGGCCTGGAAAGGTAAACACCTCCCAGATGAAGCTCTGACAGCCAGACAGAGGGTCCACGACCTCTGCCCCTCCCCTACCAATGACAACTCTTCCCTGCGGCCAAGAATAGAGATCATGGGGATCGACTATGTGGGTTCACTTTGCCCGACTAACACATGTCTAGACCAGGTGAAGGTCTTGGAACTGGTTGGTCAACTTTTGAGGGGGGAAAATGTGACACACCAACCAGGACAGGGACTATTGGAGGGAACTAGGGGCTAGCCTTCTGCCTACTGATTCTGGCCCATGCAGAGAGCAGATCATTCTGTAATGATGGACAACAAGGTGATGAGCTCTGTGAGCGAGGCTGGGGGGGATTCTCTGCATACAGATAATAAATCTTCCCTTCTGGAGGGGATGGAGAGAAGTAATATTCATCTTGTACAGGTTGCCAGTTAGAGGAAATATGGTGGCCCTCCTGCGGACTGAGTTAGAGAACCTCCTCCACCAGATATATTTATCAATCTCCCTCAAGAAATCTATGAAGATAAATTAATTATACTTTTCAGACCATTGGGATATTGGATGAGTCTTGTTTTATGAAGGACAGACTATACAAGTGATAGCGTGTGTCGTGGACTTTGTGTATTCAGGGGTGGGGGTGCTGGGCTGGCTGGAGTGGGCTCCCGGCTGGAGTGGGCTCCCTGGCTGTGGTGAGTTCCTGGCTAGGTGGGCTCCTTGGCTGGGGTGGGCTCCCTGACTGGGGTGGGCTCCTGGCTAGGTGGGCTTCTGGCTGAGGTGGGCTCCCTGGCTGGGGTGGGCTCCCTGGCTGTGGTGGGCTCCTGGATGGAGTGGCTCCCTGGCTGTGGTGAGCTCCTGGATGGAGTGGGCTCTCTGGCTGTGGTGAGCTCCTGGCTAAGTGGGCTCCCAGCTGGGGTGGGCTCCTGGCTGAGGTGGGCTCCCTGGCTGGGGTGGGCTCCCTGGCTGCGGTGATCTCCTGACTAGCTGGGCTCCCAGCTGGGGTGGGCTCCCTGGCTAGGTGGGCTTCTGGCTGTGGTGGGCTCCCTGGCTGTGATGAGCTCCTGGCTGGAGTGGGCTCCCTGGCTGTGATGAGCTCCTGTCTGGAGTGGGCTCCCTGGCTGTGGTGAGCTCCTGGCTAGGTGGGCTCCCAGCTGGGGTGGGCTCCTTGGCTGGGATGGGCTCCATGGCTGGAGTGGACTCCTTGGCTGGGATGGGCTCCCTGGCTGGAGTGGGCTCCTTGGCTGGGGTGGGCTCCCTGGCTGGGGTGGGCTCCCTGGCTGGTAGCCCACTCCAGCTAGGAGCCCACCTAGCCAGGGAGTCCACCCCAGCTGGGAACCCAGCTAGTCAGGAGTGGGGAGCTCCTGACTAGCTGGGTTCCCAGCTGGGGTGGACTCCCTGGCTAGGTGGGCTCCTAGCTGGAGTGGGCTACCTGGCTGGGGTGGGCTCCCTGGCTAGTCTGTGTGCCTGGCTGTTGATTAGCATAGTCCCGCCTAGCTGCCATTTTCCAATAGGCTGAGTGGGGGGAGGTACATTTAATCCAATATATGTACAAAGATAGATGCAGCTCAAACCCGTCCTGAGGAGTCCTGTGAAGACACTGATCCCCCTGGCCTCAGCCGTCACTCCGGCAATGCCCTGACACGTTTCGCCCAGCCTGTGACCAAGCCCCGTATGGGTTGGGCAAAACACGTCAAAGCGTGGCCAGAGTGACGGCTGAGGCCATTGGGATCAGTGTCTTCACAGGACTCCTCGGGACGGGTTTGAGTGGCGTCTATCCTCCTTCCCTGCACACTGCCTAGGTCCTGGTACTACTTGGGATGGTGCTCCCCGATTCCTTGCCATTGGGATGATTGAGTCCTGTCCAGCCTCGAGCGACACCAAATGCCTGCTACATGAATCTGCTGTGAAGATGGATTTTGTGTGTCGGACTCTTAGTCTGATGGTTGGTGGTTGTAAAGTGAATGTTCTGTAGTCCGCGGTCCACACACCGATCGTATCGTGCTCATCAACGAATTTCTGCATTCAGCAAAATACCCCGAGAGGTGGGTGTGGCCAGCTCAGTGGATTGCTGTAGGAAAGTCCTGGATCCTTTCTTGGATACACAGAATATAACTGAATATAACATTTATAGGGAACGTTGATCCAGGGAATATCCGATTATTGATCCAGGGAATATCCGATTATTGATCCAGGGAATATCCGATTATTGATGATCCCGGGAATATCCGATTACACTGTTCAACAGGTAAAAAGTTTTTGGGCATAAAATTAGCTAATCTTACATAATTTTGGGGTGCTGAAAACGAAAATGACCCTAAAAATGTTGATTGGCTCTAGTTTCCATGATATATTCACCCATCTAATGACGTAAGCCATTCAAAATTATGATGCAACTTCAGCTGCATATTGCGCAATTGATACTGGTGACCAATAGAAAATGTCATGTATACTGAGATGATGCAATATTAGCCTTTAGTTGCATCACTTCACTGCATAAAAGCTGCAGTATCTGTAGCTGATTGTAGTTCGTCTTTACATTTGGTTTTCTGCTTATATAGGCTACTCAGTAATGCCTCGAACTTGTGTGAATAAAGCAGATAATTTCTGCTATATCTGCGGTGAAATAACTTTTATCTCACAAAAAAGGAGGATAACAGGAATGATTAAGAAAGCCTACAACTTGTATTTTGGCTGCAAGATAGGAGACCAGGACAAGAGCTGGGCACCACATATATGCTGCAATTCTTGTGGGACGGCACTGGAGCAATGGTTGAATGGAAAAAAGGCATCTATGCCTTTCGCTGTGCCAATGATTTGGAGAGAGCCAACAGATCATGTTAGTAATTGTTACTTTTGTATGGTGCCTCCAATTGTAAAAGGGCTAAATAAGAAGAAAAAGTTATCTGTGCACTATCCAAATATTCCATCGGCAATACGTCCAGTTCCTCATGGAGAGGGGCTACCAATTCCTAAAGCACCAGAATCCTTCGTGGTTGAGTCAAGTGAGGAAGAACCTGAAGCGTGTAGTCATCAACCGTCAACCTCACATGACCCAGACTTTCTTCCATCCACACCCACTGAACCACACCTCATTACACAAGTGGAATTGAGCGATCTTATCAGAGACCTGGATCTTCCGAAGAACAAGGCAGAGCTTTTGGGGTCAAGACTACAACATTGGAATCTCCTAGCAAGTGATGTTCGTACGTCTTTCTACCGTCATCGTCAGAAAGATCTGATCCCATTCTTCGTCCAGGAAGGTGATATTGCTGTATGTAACAATGTTCATGGTTTAATCTCAGCCATCGGCGTATGCTATGATCCCGATGAGTGGAGGCTGGTCATTGATGCTTCAAAGGCGAGTCTTAAAGCTGTTTTGCTCCATAATGGCAATCAGCTGCCGTCAGTTCCAGTTGCTTACGCAGTTTCAATGAAAGAAACGTATGAAAACTTGAAAGAGCTTTTAAGGTGCATCAACTATGATGAACATCAATGGTCGATTTGTGGTGACCTGAAGGTGATTGCTATCCTACTTGGACTTCAAGGTGGATATACTAAGTACTGCTGCTTCCTCTGTGAGTGGGACAATCGTGCGAGAGAAATGCACTATGCCAAAAGAGACTGGCCATTACGCCAGTCATTGCAGCCTGGAGAAAAAAATGTTAACTATCCAGCACTTGTAGACAGCAATAAGATCTTATTACCTCCATTACACATCAAGTTGGGATTAATGAAAAACTTTGTTAAGGCAATGGACAAGAATAAAGCAGGTTTCAAGTACCTGATTAGCAAATTTCCAGCACTTAGTGCTGCAAAAATAAATGAAGGAGTCTTTGTTGGGCCACAGATTCCTAAACTTATTCATGATGATGAGTTTCTTTCTCTGTTGCGTGGAAAGGAAAAGGCTGCCTGGACAGCATTTGTATCAGTGACATCAAATTTTCTTGGAAACAATAAAACACCAGACTACAAGAAAGTGGTAGAAAAACTCATCCAGACTTACAGAAATCTGGGTTGCAACATGTCTCTAAAAATTCATTTTCTACATTCGCATCTGGATTTTTTCCCACCAAACTGTGGAGCAGTGAGTGATGAACACGGAGAGCGCTTCCATCAAGACATTGCAGCTATGGAAAGAAGATATCAAGGTAAATGGAGCCCATCAATGCTTGCTGACTATTGCTGGACAGTTGTAAGAGATAGCCCTTTCCTCGAATACAAGAGAAAGCCAAGAGAAGCAAAACCGACACAAACTGAAGACAAAACTAGTGAGAATCCTAAGTATTAAAATGATTCAACTTAGCTTATGGCTATAATTGTTCTTGGTAATCCTATGCAATATATTCTGCCATTTAGGCTTTGTTATGTATCAATATCACTTGCTTTATATTTGTGGAAAGACATCTATCTATATAATTATTGTGCATTATGTAGTCATTACGCCTATAGTAGAAAACTTTCCGTTTACAGAAAAACTAGAGCCAATTGACAAATTTCATTGTTATATTTGAACTCAGAATGTGAAATTCATTAAGAAATGGATCCTTTTGTTTCCAAAACTGGCAAAAAATAAAAATTTGTTGAACAGTGTTATTGATCCCGGGAATATCCGATTATTGATCCAGGGAATATCCGATTATTGATCCCGGGAATATCCGATTATTGATCCCGGGAATATCAGATTATTGATCCCGGGAATATCCGATTATTGATCCCGGGAATATCCGATTATTGATCCCGGGAATATCCGATTATTGATCCGGGAATGTCCGATTGCCTCTCGGGGGGATCAGGAAGGAATGTTTCCCTGCAGGAGCAAATTGGATCGTGCTTTGCTGGGTTTCTGCCTTCCTCTGGATCAACTGTGGGTGGAGGATTATAACTTTTGTTTTATGGTTGAACTGGATGGACTTTTGTCTTTTTTCAGCCAGACTAACTATGGAACCCAGAAATAATTCAATAGTCGATTTCATTATTTCTGTACTGGAGGCACTGTGGTTCATCGAATGATTAAATGATGGCTATAGCTGACTAAGTGAGTCGTTCAGACATTCCCTGACCTTTCGCTCTCTGTAATGTGGTATACACCAAGAACATTTTACCGTTCTGCCCTCCCCCCGCACTGCATACTGGGCCACGTTGAAGGAGCTGAAGTACTCATTCTGCGTTTCTTCGGCGTCTTGGTCCCGGTCCAGCAGTGCGGAGATGGCGGCTTCATCATAGTGGATGACATTGCTGTGGTCACCATCCTTGCCATCACCTGCGGGGAACAGAGGGACACGTATTACTCTCCACATACACACTAGATTTGCTCCCACGGTTTATATAACGGCTGTGTACAGATTGCGTGATTAGCAACCCCGCCTATGCGGCCTCCCTGTCACTAGGGGCAGTACTGTAGCTAGCACCTCTGTCTCTGCAAGCTATAGGCTGCCTTCGACTTTCTCCCCCGGGGTGCAGCGCAGCTTTCTGTGTCCGACATTTAGCCTCCTGTGGCTGGCAGCCATATCGTCTCTCTCCCAGCCAGCAGGTTTTCCACAGGCTGACTGAGATGGTGGCTGATGTTTGCAGTGATACCTCACATGTGAGGGGCAAACACCATTAACACACACTATATTGCCCCATGTATTGTCCCCGCCCCCTCCAAGTCATGTGATTCAGATTTTCCAAACCCCTCCCAATCATGTGATTCAGGTGTTCCAATCCCCCCAATCGTGATTCGGGTGTTCCAATCCCCTCCATATCATGTGATTCGGGTGTTCCAATCCCCTCCCTATCATGTGATTCGGGTGTTCCAATCCCCTCCATATCATGTGATTCAGGTGTTCCAATCCCCTCCATATCATGTGATTCAGGTGTTCCAATCCCCTCCAATCGTGATTCGGGTGTTCCAATCCCCTCCATATCATGTGATTCGGGTGTTCCAATCCCCTCCCTATCATGTGATTCGGGTGTTCCAATCCCCTCCAATCATGTGATTCGGGTGTTCCAATCCCCTCCCTATCATGTGATTCGGGTGTTCCAATCCCCTCCATATCATGTGATTCAGGTGTTCCAATCCCCTCCATTTCATGTGATTCAGTGCTCCAATCCCCTCCATGTCATGTGATTCAGGTGTTCCAATCCCCTCCCATATCATGTGATTCAGGTGTTCCAATCCCCTCCATATCATGTGATTCAGGTGTTCCAATCCCCTCCATGATTCATGTGATTCAGGTGTTCCAATCCCCTCCATATCATGTGATTCAGGTGTTCCAATCCCCTCCATATCATGTGATTCAGGTGTTCCAATCCCCCCATATCATGTGATTCAGGTGTTCCAATCCCCTCCCAATCATGTGATTCAGGTGTTCCAATCCCCTCCAATCATGTGATTCAGGTGTTCCAATCCCTCCATATCATGTGATTCAGGTGTTCCAATCCCCTCCCTATCATGATTCAGGTGTTCCAATCCCCTCCATATCATGTGATTCAGGTGTTCCAATCTCCTCCATATCATGTGATTCAAGTATTCCAATCCCCTCCATTTCATGTGATGTGTTCCAATCCCCTATCATGTGATTCAGGTGTTTTCCAATCCCCTCCATATCATGTGATTCAGATGCTCCAATCCCCTCCATTTCATGTGATTCAGGTGTTCAAATCCCCTCCATGTCATGTGATTCAGGTGTTCCAATCCCCTCCATATCATGTGATTCAGGTGATTCAGGTGTTCCAATCCCCTCCATTTCATGTGCACCCCGTCTGCTGATTGCGGGTGGACAGTAACGCATTTATTATATACTGACCAGACCAGATGGGGGCGCTCTCCTTACCTTCATCATCCTTAAATAGCTCCTCGCTTCCAAACCGTATAATATCCTCCAGTTCTTTCTTGGTCATGGAGGCGGGGCTGGACCCGCGCCGCGGGCGCACCACAAGCTGGGTCAGCATAAGCTTTGTCTTGGCCACCTGAGCGATTCTCTCCTCTACAGACGCCCGGGTCACAAATCGGTAGATCATTACTTTCCTAGTCTGGCCGATGCGGTGCGCTCTGCTGAAAGCCTGAGAAGAAGGCGATGCAAAGTCATTTCTGATTGGCTGTAGCAGTTCTATTCCCAGCATTCCTGCCCTGCGACTTGCAAAGCTGCCGAGTCGCAGCCATTGTCATATGGCGCAGTTCTGACTCTGTCGGAGCCGCAGCGATTTCTATAGAAGTGCATGCGATACTTTTGTTGCGATTTGCTGAGATATCTGCGTCGGACGTCTTGAAAATCACAACTGAAACCAGCAAGTCACCCAATTTTCACTACAAGTCCCACGATTTCAAAATTGGCTTTGATGTGACCGGGGCCTTAAAGAGTAACTCCACTTTTCTTGTGCACCCCCCCCCCCCTTTGATCTCTGTACAATGTTAGGATTGTAACAAACGTTGTAGCAGATTCCTACCTTTTGTATTCTGAAGAAATCACTTTTTGTGTCTCTGTGTCCACGTGCGGAGTGAGTGTGAATGGGAGCCACTTTATCATCATCAATCAGCTGCTGCACCTCTCATGAGGAAAGTGGCGGGGGTCTGCATCCTTTTAGACGGGATTTTTTTTATAGAGAGTGACTCTCTCACGAAAAGGGATGCAGGGGATGCAAAAAAACTGGCTTGTATCGTAGTGCAGACCTCTGGGAAAATCAGTGAGCCAATCATTGAAGCAGGAAATGACATGTGTAGGGGCGGTCCATATACCATCTGAGTACAGAACGCCTCCAGGTCGCCATATTGCATTTTACAGAAAATGAAAGCGGCTGCAGATTGATGAGGAAAGATCATTCTTTATAACATTCAGTCACGATTGTAAACAATATATTTTTTTTTTTCCTACGAAAGTGGAGTTACCCTTTAAGGTGCAGGAAACAGAGGCTGATCCTCCGGGGCAGAAGTGTTACAGGATGGGGTGACTGACTCTACCATGTCCTGGCTCCACCACACCATGTCTGGGCTCCACCACACCATGCCCTGGCTCCACCACACCATGCCCTGGCTCCACCGTACCATGTCCTGGCTCCACCGTACCATGTCCTGGCTCCACCATACCTTGCCCTGGCTCCACCATACCTTGCCCTGGCTCCACCATACCATGCCGGGCTCCACCGTACCTTGCTCGGGCTCCACCGTACCATGTCTGGGCTCTACCGTACCTTGTCTGGGCTCTACCGTACCTTGTCCTGGCTCCACCATACCATGCCCTGGCTCCACCATACCATGCCCTGGCTCCACCATACCATGCCCAGGCTCCACCACACCATGCCCTGGCTTCACCACACCATGCCTGGGCTCCACCATACCATGCCCTGGCTCCACCATACCATGCCCTGGCTCCACCATACCATGCCTTGGCTCCACCATACCATGTCCGGGCTCCACCATACCATGCCCTGGTTCCACCATACCTTGCCCAATCCCGCTACAACTTCCTGCTGAAGCTGCATTTCACCTGGCTGCCCAGAGCCCAGCACAGACCACCAGAAGAGGCTGACCTGAATGTCGTTATGGGGGTTCCAGTCGGAGTCATACATAATGACGGTGTCAGCGGTGGCCAGGTTTATCCCGAGACCTCCAGCTCTGGTGGACAGTAAGAAGCAGAACTGCTGAGCTCCTGGAGCTATGGAAGGAAAGAAGGGAGGAAGAAAGGAAGGAAGGGAGGGACAGAGGGAGGAAGGAAGGGAGGGAAGGGAGGAAGGAAGGGAGGGACAGAGGAAGGGAGGACAAGGGAGGGAGGGACAGAGGGAGGGAGGGAGGGAGGGAGGGAGGGAGGGAGGAAGGAGGAAGGAAGGAAGGAAGGAAGGAAGGAAGGAAGGAAGGAAGGAAGGAAGGGAGGGAGGGAGGAAACGAAAGGAGGAAAGTCAGGAAGGAAGAAGGAAAAAGGAGGAAAGAAGAGAGGAAGGAGGGAAGGGAGGGAGGAAAGAAGGGAGAGAGGAGGAGGAGGGATGGAGGGAAGGAGGAAGGGAGGTAGGAAGGAAGGAAGAAAGGGAGGAATGAAGGGAAGGGAAGGAGGGAGGAATGAAGGGGAAGGGAAGGAGGGAGGAATGAAGGGGAAGGGAAGGAGGGAGGAATGAAGGGGAAGGGAAGGAGGGAGGAATGAAGGGGGAAGGGAAGGAGGGAGGAATGAAGGGGAAGGGAAGGAGGGAGGAATGAAGGGGGGAAGGGAAGGAGGGAGGAATGAAGGAAGGAAGAAAGGGTGGAATGAAGGGGAAAGGAAGGAGGGAGGGAGAGAGGGAAAGGAGGAACGGAGAGAGGAGGGAAGGAAGGAAGGAAGGACAGAGGGAGGGAGGAAGGAAGGAAGGGAGAGAGGATGGAAGGAAAGGAAGGAAGGAGGGAAGGGAGGGAGGGACAGAGGAGGGAAGGGGGGGGAGGGAGGAAGAAAAGGAATGAAGGAAGGATGGAAGGGAGGGAGGAATGAAGGAAGGATGGAAGGGGAAGGAAGGAGGGGAGGAAGAGTCACAGACACATATTTATACCATGTTCCTGCACTGCCAGAATAAGAAGCATCATTAGAACCACAACGTGATATGTTAGGCGGAGTCGCAGATCACAGGGAAGGGTCGGGAAATACTTCAGTCTTTGTTCCCTTTGGGAAGAGGACGCCTTCCATCCGCCATTTTCAGCTCCAAGCAACAATACAAAGCTGATGGAAGGACATTATGAATGGGACAGGAAGTGAGGTAACCTCACAAATGGGGTCACAGACAACAATGGTCACCTGCCAGGCTCGGCTCACACTTGTGCGACTTGTCATGCGATCTTAGACACATAGGGGAAAAAAACGTTGTTCGCTCTGTAATCTGATGGTGCCAGCAATGATTTTGAAAATCAGTCGTTTTTCACAAATTTTTCAACATGCCTGATGAACTAAATAGGGAGGAACCACGAAAATCGTTCGGTGCCATTGCCCCACTAACAGTGAAAATTGGTCGATTATTCTTAGGTCTGAATTTTGAACGAAAAAATCATTCGGAAATTGACCCGTGTATGGCCGGCCTTACTAAAACTGGAGCGTGCAGAATCCGGTGCAGCCGGGCATGGCAGCCAATCAGCATCCAGCTTCAGCTTGTTCCATGAAGCTTTGACTATAAAACCTGGAATCTGATTGGTTTCTCTGCAGAGCTGCACCAGATTTTGCACTCTCAAGCTTTAGTGAATGAACCCCATAAAGTCGCATTACAAGTCGCAGCCCATTGATTTCAATGGCACCGTTCTGATCTACACGACTTTAAAAAGGTCCCTGCGCTACTTAGATGCAACTTTCGTGCGGCTTGAGTACCAGAGAGTGTAAAGTTGCAGGAAAGTCGCAGCAGTGTGAACAGATCCTCCACAGAGAGATGTCAGCCCATCCATCCTCACCAATCATCGCCCAATAAAATGATGTTTAATCACTCGCCTGCCAGGCTAATTCTGGGCACTTCACTCCTTCATGTAATAATCGGCATTTTTGGGGGGCTAGAAAATTACTTACTCAGAGCCCCCAAACTTTATATATATCTTGAGCAGAGGCCCTGGAGAATAAAACGGCGTGCTTCATTACGTCACACGGCATTTTGTTTTTCGAAAGAACATTTCTTGAAAAAAATGCACTCTAACCTCTTCACATCGGCACCTCCCGGCCCTTTAAGGGGTTTCAGACGCCGGGAGGTGGGGCGGGGTTTTTAGGGTTATGTGAGCGCCATGATTCGCTGTCACGGCGGTCACATGATCGGAAAAGGTCCCGATCGCAATGGGAGATTGGGACCTTTCCGTGAGACTCCGACATACACGCTCTCAGCACATATGTGTTATTAAATTGTACGCAATTATGCGGCCGCTCAGCGTCCAGGCCCAGCCCCCGAGAGGCCGCATATTTGAATATGGTCAGCGTCAAGGCCCAGCCCCCGAGAGGCCGCATATTCGCACGGTCGGCGTCGCCCCCGAGAGGCCGCATATTTGAATATGGTCAGCGTCAAGGCCCAGCCCCCGAGAGGCCGCATATTTGCATACGATCAGCGTCAAGGCCCAGCCCCCGAGAGGCCGCATATTCGCATACGGTCAGCGTCAAGGCCCAGCCCCCGAGAGGCCGCATATTCGCATATGGTCGACGTCAAGGCCCAGCCCCCGAGAGGCCGCATATTTGCGTACGGTCAGCGTCAAGGCCCAGCTCCCGAGAGGCCGCATATTCCATACGATCAGCGTCAAGGCCGCTCCCGAGAGGCCGCATATTTGGTCGGTCAGCGTCAAGGCCCAGCCCCGAGAGGCCGCATATTTGCATATGGTCAGCGTCAAGGCCCAGCCCCCGAGAGGCCGCATATTTGCGTACGGTCAGCGTCAAGGCCCAGCCCCCGAGAGGCCGCATATTTGCGTACGGTCAGCGTCAAGGCCCAGCTCCCGAGAGGCCGCATATTTGCGTACGGTCAGCGTCAAGGCAGCTCCCAGAGCCGCATACGATCAGCGTCAAGGCCCAGCTCCCGAGAGGCCGCATATTGCATATGATCAGCGTCAAGGCCACGGCCCAGCCCCCGAGAGGCCGCATATTTGCGTACGGTCAGCGTCAAGGCCCAGCTCCCGAGAGGCCGCATATTTGCGTACGGTCAGCGTCAAGGCCCAGCCCCCGAGAGGCCGCATATTTGCGTACGGTCAGCGTCAAGGCCCAGCTCCCTAGAGGCCGCATATTTGCGTACGGTCCGTCAAGGCCCAGCCCCCTAGAGGCCGCATAGGTCAGCGTCAAGGCCCAGCTCCCTAGAGGCCGCATATTTGCGTACGGTCAGCGTCAAGGCCCAGCTCCCGAGAGGCCGTATATTTGCGTCGGTCAGCGTCAAGGCCCAGCTCCCGAGAGGCCGCATATTCGCATAATATTCAGCGTCAAGGCCTAGCCCCGAGAGGCCGCATATTCGCATAGGTCAGCGACAAGGCCCAGCCCCCGAGAGGCTGCATATTTGCATACGGTCAGCATCAAGGCCTAGCCCCCGAGAGGCCGCATATTTGCATATGGGTCAAGGCCCAGCCCCCGAGAGGCCGCATATTTGCATAGGTCAGCGACAAGGCCCAGCCCCCGAGAGGCTGCATTTTGCATACGGTCAGCATCAAGGCCCAGCCCCCGAGAGGCCGTATATTCGCATACGGTCGGGGTCAAGGGGTTAATGAATTTTAGTGCACACAAACACAATATAAAACCCATTTTTTTTTGTGAATTATAAAAGAAGATATTCAATAGAGAAGATGGGACTTTCAGGGTGCATGAACATGGATACCAAACATATTAAAAAGTTATATAATTTTTATTTTGTATTTTTGTAAAAAACACAACAAAAAAGGAAAAAATACAGAAACATAAAAGCAATTTCAGTACTAAGAGTAAAACTGAGATTCAGACTTGGTTATGTAATTGTAGTTACTCCCTACGTGTTTCGCCCTCACGGGCTTCTTCAGGGGGGATTTTTTTTTAAGAAATTGCAACCGAAACACATAGGGAGTAACTACAATTACATAACCAAGTCTGAATCTCAGTTTTACTCTTAGTACTGAAATTGCTTTTATGTTTCTGTATTTTTTTCCTTTTTTGTTGTGTTTTTTACAAAAATACAAAATAAAAATTATATAACTTTTTAATATGTTTGGTATCCATGTTCATGCACCCTGAAAGTCCCATCTTCTCTATTGAATATTTTCAATTTTAAGGAATGTGGTGCAATAATCATATCTGATCGCCCGCTCGCCACTTTGCTGTTACTATAAAAGATGTTCCACCGAGTAAATAGATACCAAACACGTCATGCTTTAAAACTGCGCATGCCCGCGGAACAGCAACGAACTCCAGGACATTCGGTTCTCCACAGGCGACACCTTTGCAGGTCACCAGTTTGGAGTTACAGAGGAGGTCTGGTGATAGAATCATTGCTCATGCTATGACATTCGCAGCGATACCGCACATGTGGTGCGATCACTGTTTAAATATGCGCGTGGGACCTACCTGCACGTTTGCATTTGTGCATGAGCATTGGGGGATGGGGATGTTTTAATTTTTTTTAATCAACTTTATTGTTATCGCAAAGGGATACAAAGAAGGGAAAATGTTGATTCCGGGAAGATGCCCGGAAGCTGGGACGTGGTACATTCTGTATGAAGCTGTACTCCGTGTTGTATGTTCTGCACACAGGGCACTAATAATGATTTACACATGACCACCCTTTTCTACCACGTGCTGCTTAGACCGGGGGTGTCAAGCTGCTTAGACACCAGGGGGTGTCAAGCTGCTTAGACCAGGGGTGTCAAGCTCAAATTCACCGGGGGGGCCGCATCAGCATTATGGTTGCCCTCTAAGACTAGATGTCCAAAGCACCCCACCCCACCCCCCCTTCCATCAGATGTCAAGAGCCCCCCCCCCCCCCCCCTTTACCATCAGAAGTCAAGAGTCCCCCCCCCCCTAGTTTATTTCACAGTGCAACCCCCTTACCTTGTGCTGTTGCTGGGAAAATGCTGGAGGCGGAGCTGGGATGCAGAAAGTTCAGGGTCTGGAGGAGGACCACAGGAGGGCTGCAGTCAGCTGCTGGAATTTGCTGAATGCTGAGACAAGGGGGTGCTGCGCCTGCTTAGACCAGGTGAGGCAGAGACGAGGGATTGCTGCGGCTGCTCAGACCAGGGGAGGCGGAGACGAGGGGGTGCTGCGGCTGCTCAGACCTCCCCTGCGGCTACACAGACAAGTGGAGGCAGAGAGACGAGGGGGTGCTGCGGCTGCTGAGACCAGGGGGGAGCAGAGATGAGGGGGTGCTGCGGCTGCTGAGACCAGGGGAGGCGGAGATGAGGGGGTGCTGCGACTGCTGAGACCAGGGGAGGCAGAGACGAGGGGGTGCTGCTGCAACTGCTCAAACCATGGGAGGCAGGGACGAGGGGGTGCTCCCCAATGCGGCTCCCCCTCCATGAACACTGACAGGGGGTCTCACCCCTCCCCCTCCATCCAACACTGACAGGGGTCTCACCCCTCCCCCTCCATCCAACACTGACAGGGGGTCTCATCCCTCCCCCTCCATCCAACACTGACAGGGGGTCTCACCCCTCCCCCTCCATCCAACACTGACAGGGGGTCTCACCCCCCCCTCCATCCAACACTGACAGGGGGTCTCACCCTCCCCCTCCATCCAACACTGACAGGGGGTCTCACCCCTCCCCCTCCATCCAACACTGACAGGGGGTCTCACCCCTCCCCCTCCATCCAACACTGACAGGGGGTCTCACCCCTCCCCCTCCATCCAACACTGACAGGGGGTCTCACCCCTCCCCCTCCATCCAACACTGACAGGGGGTCTCACCCCTTCCCCTCCATCCAACACTGACAGGGGGTCTCACCCCTCCCCCTCCATCCAACACTGACAGGGGGTCTCACCCCTCCCCCTCCATCCAACACTGACAGGGGGTCTCACCCCTCCCCCTCCATCCAACACTGACAGGGGGTCTCACACCCTCCCCCTCCATCCAACACTGACAGGGGGTCTCACCCCTCCTTCTCCATCCAACACTGACAGGGGGTCTCACCCCTCCCCCTCCATCCAACACTGACAGGGGGTCTCACCCCTCCCCCTCCATCCAACACTGACAGGGGGTCTCACCCCTCCACCTCCATCCAACACTGACAGGGGGTCTCACCCCTCCACCTCCATCCAACACTGACAGGGGGTCTCACCCTCCCCCTCCATCCAACACTGACAGGGGGTCTCATCCCTCCCCCTCCATCCAACACTGACAGGGGGTCTCACCCCTCCACCTCCATCCAACACTGACAGGGGGTCTCACCCCTCCACCTCCATCCAACACTGACAGGGGGTCTCACCCCTCCACCTCCATCCAACACTGACAGGGGGTCTCACCCCTCCCCCTCCATCCAACACTGACAGGGGGTCTCCCCCTCCCCCTCCATCCAACACTGACAGGGGGTCGCACCCCTCCTCCTCCATCCAACACTGACAGGGGGTCGCACCCCTCCACCTCCATCCAACACTGACAGGGGGTCTCACCCCTCCACCTCCATCCAACACTGACAGGGGGTCGCACCCCTCCACCTCCATCCAACACTGACAGGGGGTCTCACCCCTCCACCTCCATCCAACACTGACAGGGGGTCGCACCCCTCCACCTCCATCCAACACTGACAGGGGGTCGCACCCCTCCCCTCCATCCAACACTGACAGGGGGTCGCACCCCCCTCCATCCAACACTGACAGGGGGGTCGCACCCCCTCCCACCTCCATCCAACACTGACAGGGGGTCTCACCCCTCCACCTCCATCCAACACTGACAGGGGGTCTCACCCCTCCACCTCCATCCAACACTGACAGGGGGTCGCACCCCTCCACCTCCATCCAACACTGACAGGGGGTCTCACCCCTCCACCTCCATCCAACACTGACAGGGGGTCGCACCCCTCCACCTCCATCCAACACTGACAGGGGGTCTCACCCCTCCACCTCCATCCAACACTGACAGGGGGTCTCACCCCTCCACCTCCATCCAACACTGACAGGGGGTCTCACCCCTCCACCTCCATCCAACACTGACAGGGGGTCTCACCCCTCCCCTCCATCCAACACTGACAGGGGGTCTCACCCCTCCCCCTCCATCCAACACTGACAGGGGGTCTCACCCCTCCACCTCCATCCAACACTGACAGGGGGTCTCACCCCTTCCCCTCCATCCAACACTGACAGGGGTCTCCACCCCTCCACCTCCATCCAACACTGACAGGGGGTCTCACCCCTCCCCCTCCATCCAACACTGACAGGGGGTCTCACCCCTCCACCTCCATCCAACACTGACAGGGGGTCTCACCCCTCCCCCCTCCATCCAACACTGACAGGGGTCTCACCCCTCCACCTCCATCCAACACTGACAGGGGGTCTTTACCCCTACATTAATATCTTCCATCCAACACTGACAGGGGGTCTCACCCCTCCCCCCCCATCCAACGTATTTGCTGACAGGGGGTCTCACCCCCTGCCCCTCTCCATCCACACTGACAGGGGGTCTCACCCTGCCTTCCTCTGGATCCAACACTGGGGGGGGGATTATAACCCCTCCCCCCCTCCATCCAACACTGACAGGGGGGGACCCCTAACCCCTCCTCTGGAACACTGGGGGGGGATTATCTCTTCCCTTCCCCTCCATCCAACTGTGGGGGGAGGATTATAACTTCTCCCCTCTGGATCCAACACTGTGGGGGGGGGATTATCACCCCTGCCTTCCTCATCCATCCACTGGGGGGTGGATTATCACCTCCCTCCATCCAACATGTGGACACATATTTGGCTTTAGTTCTACTGGATCCACTGTAGGATTATCTTTTACCTTCCAGCAATGAATGGGGGGATGATTATAACTTTGCACCCCCCCCCCCCCCCACTGAAATGTGATACGATTTGCTGGAGTTATCCTTTCTGGATCGATTGGGGTCATGATTACAGCTGCTGCCTTCCTCTGGATCCACTGTGGGGGGAGGATTATAACTTCTGCCTTCCTCTGGATCCACTGTGGGGGGAGGATTATAACTTCTGCCTTCCTCTGGATCCACTGTGGGGGGAGGATTATAACTTCTACCTTCCTCTGGATCCACTGTGGGGGGAGGATTATAACTTTTACCTTCCTCTGGATCCACTGTGGGGGGGAGGATGATAACTTTGCCTTCCTCTGGATCCACTGGGGGGGGGGGGAGGATTATAACTTTTGCCTTCCTCTGGATCCACTGTGGGGGGAGGATTATAACTTCTGCCTTCCTCTGGATCCACTGTGGGGGGAGGATTATAACTTCTGCCTTCCTCTGGATCCACTGTGGGGGGGGGAGGATTATAACTTCTGCCTTCCTCTGGATCCACTGTGGGGGGAGGATTATAACTTTTGCCTTCCTCTGGATCCACTGTGGGGGGAGGATTATAACTTCTGCCTTCCTCTGGATCCACTGTGGGGGGAGGATTATAACTTCTGCCTTCCTCTGGATTCACTGTGGGGGGGGAGGATTATAACTTCTGCCTTCCTCTGGATCCACTGTGGGGGGAGGATTATAACTTTTTACCTTCCTCTGGATCCACTGTGGGGGGAGGATTATAACTTTTTTTTTTATGGTTGAACTGGATGGACTTTTGTCTTTTTTTCAGCCAGACTAACTATGGACCTGTCATTTATAAAAGATCGATGTCTTTCCAGCTTCTCAGCCCGGAAGTCTCTGGGTACAAATGGCGGCCATGACACAATGCTGGAGATTACCATTAAACCTGTCGATGGCGTCCTGGCGCAGCCCTCCTGTGATCCCGCCGTCGATCCGCTCGTACGCGCAGCCTTCCGACTCCAGGAAATCTTCAAGTAAATCCAGCATTCTTGTCATCTGTAAAGAGAAAGAGACAGCGATGACATCCTTCCGCGGAGGAGACGGCGCCATTTCTGTACGAAGGTACGCGGTATTCGGGGGAATCTCTGTGATCCGTGTCTAGACGGAGGAATACCGGCTTGTCCCGTTCTCCATCAATCCAAGGATTTATTCCGGGTTCACACTGAGGAGGTGCGGGAAATCTCAGCGTTTTCTGTGTGAATTCCACCCCACATCAGAATCGCACCCCGTTCATGCGAAACCGCTGTGTATGTTAAGTCAACAACACCCCGAAATCGTCTGCAAAACGCGGTGCGATGCGCAGAATCAAATAGGTGTGAATACCCGTGCGATCCGATTCTAGTGCGGACCCAAAAAAAGGGTCCGGTATGTTTTTGGTGCGGGTGCGATTTGAGCCACACAAAATGTACGTCTCCGATCGCACCGCACACAAAACCGCATGTGATTGGCACAGGAATGCGGTGCGGTTCCTGATCACGTGATATACCGCACCGCATGTATGTGAACCCGGGCTCAATGACATTCACAAAAACAAATAGGAAATGGACTGCAATTCTGACCACAGCCATTGGGGGGCTCCACTCGCAGTGTATTGGACGGATACAGCGCGTCTTTAACATTTCCGTAAATTTGGACCACCTCAGGAAAGGTCCCTTCCCCCACAGGTCACCCATCAGTGCCTCCTATCAGTGCTGCCCCCCCCTCCTCTTCTAGTGTCACGGCTCTGAGCCCACTGACATCACACCCAAGATGGCGGCACCCAGCAGCGGTCTCAGGGCTGCCTGCACCGGGGACGACCCTACAGGCAGATAACACATAGAACCTGCTGAACGAACATATCATCTTAGGGTCAGTTTGGTAACAGAGTCTCTCTAACCCTTTTGCTGCCACTGACAGGGAATATGGCGTGATAGCCAAGTGTCCCTCATCGGTGGCCATCCGGCTCATGGTGGCTTCAGGGACCAGAAGTGTCCCGTGGGCTCTGGTGAGCAGAACAATGGCTGTGATCAGTAGTGTAGGCCGAGACGCCAACCTCCAGACTTGAATATGGCGTGACAGCCGAGTGTCCCTCATCGGTGGCCATCCGGCTCATGGTGGCTTCAGTGACCAGAAGTGTCCCGTGGGCTCTGGTGAGCAGAACAATGGCTGTGATCAGTAGTGTAGGCCGAGACGCCAACCTCCAGACTTGAATATGGCGTGACAGCCGAGTGTCCCTCATCGGTGGCCATCCGGCTCATGGTGGCTTCAGGGACCAGAAGTGTCCCGTGGGCTCTGGTGAGCAGAACAATGGCTGTGATCAGTAGTGTAGGCCGAGACGCCAACCTCCAGACTTCACTGCAAGTTGCTTATTTCACAAAACGGTGCGATTTATCACACGGCTCAACAAGCTCCACACGCGCCAGGTCGCCATGGCAACTAGAAATTGCATCTTGGCGCCTAGGCTTTTGTCAGCCCATTTACTGTAGGCACCATGAAGACCCTCCTACCAGCCTCCTCACTGCTGCCCTTCCGTGTGCACTCATCATTCTCCGCCACGCCGCCCACCGTAGGGATGCCACCAAATCCCTATAAACCCAAACACTTATTAACCAGTTCCCTACCATGATAGAGCCGAAGGATGGCTACAGCGCGGTTGTCTGGTTCTGGGAGGGCGTCCATGGATGTCATTCTAGAACACGCCCTCTGTGCACCCCCAGTGGCACGCACCAGCGCCGTCAGTGACTGTTGTGTCCTACGGACACAGCTAACAAGATCCCTGCGCTCAAATCCCAACAGCTAGTGCATGCATTTATCCATCAGGTGCTAAAGGGGTGACACCACATATTACCACCAGAAATTCTGAAGGACCCTCTGCACACTGCTATATACACTTCCCAGCAGACTCTGCAATACATGGGGACATTTGGGTCACACATATTGCAATACATGCTTAAGCTGCCAACTGCGTGAACCTTGTAGCTCCCCCATTGTGTCTTTTCCCCTATGTTGGCATTGTGTCCACAGTAGCATTTGCGTAAGCAGAGCAGAATAGGGACTGGCCAGAGAGGCAGAGCAGCGTAGGGACTGGCCAGAGAGGCAGAGCAGAGTAGGGACTGGCCATAGAGGCAGAGCGGAGTAGGACCGGCCATAGAGGCAGAGCGGAGTAGGACCGGCCAGAGAGGCAGAGCACAGTTAGGACCGGCCATAGAGGCATGATTGCCAGAGTAGGACGGCCAAGATGTCCAGAGCGGAGTAGGGACTAGCCATAGGGAGAGGGAGTAGGACCGGCCATAGAGGCAGAGCGGAGTAGGACCGGCCTAGGCAGAGCGGAGTAGGACCGGCCTAAGGCAGAGATACGGTAGTAATGGCCATAGAGGCAGAGCGGAGTAGGACCGGCCATAGAGGCAGAGCGGAGAGGACTCGGCCATAGAGGCAGAGCGGAGTAGGACCGGCCATAGAGGCAGAGCGGAGTAGGACCGGCCATAGGGGCAGAGCAGAGTAGGACCGGCCATAGAGGCAGAGCGGAGTAGGACTGGCCATAGAGGCAGAGCGGAGTAGGACCGGCCATAGAGGCAGAGCGGAGTAGGACCGGCCATAGAGGCAGAGCGGAGTAGGACTGGCCATAGGGGCAGAGCAGAGTAGGACCGGCCATAGAGGCAGAGCGGAGTAGGACCGGCCATAGGGGCAGAGCGGAGTAGGACCGGCCATAGGGGCAGAGCGGAGTGGGACTGGCCATGTGCCTGCAGTAGGACTGGCCATACCTGGGATTACTTTGATGCAGTTGGCAGCTTAAGCATGTATTGCAATATGTGTGACCCAAATGTCCCTATTTATTGCAGAGTCTGTGGGAAGGGTATATAGCAGTGTGCAGAGGGTGCCACCTTCAGAATTTCTACTACGGACACAGCTAATCACATGATACGGTAAATGGGCAATCACGGCGTCCAATGACACAGCAGATCACCGGAAAATGCAGTTGCTGGTTATCAGCTGAACTTTCCTCGCACTGTCACAGCATGAGGAGAGTACTGCCGATCACCGACAATTGTGCATCAGGCTGGATCGTGCCACCTCATCAGTGCCCATCAGTGGCCTATGATGTCAGATCAGTGTGCCTATCTGTGCCACAGTGTGCCTCCAGCAGTGTCACCTCATCAGTGCTGTCCTAACAGTGCCACCCCCAGTGCCTCCTATCAGTGCTGCCACTATCAGTGCCACCTCATCAGTGCCTCCTATCCATGCCTATCCAGTGCCACCCATCAGTGCTGCCTATCCATGACCATCAGTGTGCCTATCCGTGCCACCTCATCAGTGCTGCCTATCATGCCCATCAGTGCTGCTTATCCATGCCACCTCATCAGTGCTGCCTATCGTGCTGCCTCATCATGCCCCTTATCAGTGCTGCCTATCAGTGCAGCCTCATCAACACACATCAGTGAAGGAGAAAAAAATTACCTGTTTGCAAAATTTTATAATAGACTTTACACAGCTAGCGTTATTAAAATGCCCCCCAGTGTGGGTGGAGCCTAACTGCCCCCAGTGTGGGTGGAGCCTAACTGCCCCCCAGTGTGGGTGGAGCCTTAGTAGGAACTTTGTTGTGAGCTATGTTGTGTCTAATAAATATGATTTTAATGTATTTTCTTGTGATAATTTAGATTTCGATTCAACTTTATTGTCATTGTGTACAGTCCATGTACAGAGCCAATGACATGCAGTCATCCAGCCAGAGGGGCATAAATGGCCCATTTACAATAAATAACAATGTAACAAAATCGGGGTATGGAATACACAGTAATCCCATAATCGGTGCAATGAGAAGCGCATTCATGGATGAAATAATCAGTAATACAATATTGTCTGATTGGCCGGTCAATGCTTTCACAGCTACGGGGAAAAAACGATTTGTCAGTGTATTTGTACGGCTGAGAGACAGCTGTATTGTTGGCCCGATGGAAGGCGTATGAACAGTCCACGGTTCGGGTGAGAGGCCTCATTAACCTCCCTAGTGGTCTGATGATGTCAGGATTTCTGTGCTCAGAGTGGTACATTTTTTTTGCATGGAAATATGTATTTTTTTTATTGTAGGCTGTAATTTCTAGGAATAACTCCCTGAGATCTGTCCAGACAAGAGTCTAGTAAACATCCCGGGGAGGATAAAATGTGAAAAAGAAATCATAAATTATAATTTATTAAATAATCATAAAAAATACTATAATAATAAATGTAATTCAATAATATAATCACCAAAAACACTGAAATGTGAAATATAGCGCCAAGTTCGCACATCGCTGAGCTCAGTCGCAGAATCGTTTTCAGTGTCTGATGAGGAATTTCCCCCACCAATCATTATCACTCAATTCTGCAAGTGGTTCTGATTTACTATCGCTGTTCTCTAGTCGCTCTAAAACCGCGTCTGACCTAAAGGGACGCTTTTTGGACGCCGTGGACGTTTCTCAGTTTCCAGGCAGAAAGGGCGGTAAAAATGCAGGTAGGGCGCCGGACAAAGCACTCGGGACACAATGTATGTGAAATGGTTGGATACAGGAATGTTATACGATGTGATTTTAGTGAATGTCACTTTTTCACATTTTTTAATTTCCCGCCAGTTCTGTCCCCCGTACGTCCCGACGCTCGCAGGGAACGGAACCTGGAAGACAGATGCCGGCATCGGCCGGAGGAGATTACAGGGGACACTGCAGGGGGGACATCGCGGGAGCGCAGGACAAGGTAAGTGCTGGAGGGATCCCAGACAGGGGGGCGTACTGACCATTTGGAAACTGCCCGAGGGCCCAGGGTCAGTAGGGGGCCCCATGAGATGCCCCTGGTACCTTTATCATAGGCTTTTTTGAGTTTGGGCAAGGACACAGGGGCCCCATGATCCCTTATTGCCTGGGGGCCCCATGAGTTGTCAGTCCGCCCCTGATCACAAAGCAGCGCTGCAGGGTATTCCCGAGTGTAGCTCGGGGGGGGTTAGCGCTTCTGGTGCTGAAAGTTTACCCCGAGCTACCCTCGGGGGGGTTAATGATGCCCCTCACCCTTTGTACGCAGCGTTTTCTGTAAATGTCCTCCAAGGTGGAGAGCTGAACACCAGTCATTGGTTGGGAGGTGATCACCAGCCTCTGAAGGGCTTGCGGTGTGAAGCGGTGCAGCTGCTGGACCACACTAAGATGTGAGGATGATCTCAATAAAACGACCACAAAAATTCTCCGACATCCTGCAGCACAGACGGGAACTTTTACGTTTCCTCAGAAAATATAGGCGCAGTTGTGCCTTCCTGATCAGGAGGGAAGAATTCAGAGACCGGCTGAGATCCTCCGAAATGTGGATTCCAAGAAACGTAAAGCTTTTAAGACGCTCAACAACAGCTCCATTGATGTAAATGTGAGTGTGGGTGTGATTACCGACTCCTCCGAAATCCACAATAATCTCCTGTCCTCATGGTGTTCAATTCCACGTTATTGTCCTCCCACCATGTGACTAGGTGTCCCATCTCCTCCCTGTAAGCCGGCTCATCCTTACCTCTGATCAGGACTACCACCATGATGTCATCAGCAAACTTAACCACTTCCGGTCCGGACACTTCCCCCCCTTCCAGTCCAGACACTTTCCCCCCCCCTTCCGGTCCGAACACTTCCCCCCCCTTCCAGTCCAGACACTTTTTCCCCCCCCTTCCAGTCCGGACACCTCCCCCCCACTTCCAGTCCGGACACTCCCCCCCCCTTCCAGTCCGGACACTTCCCTCCCCCCTTCCGGTCCGGACACTTCCCCCCCTTCCGGTCCAGACACTTTCCCCCCCTTCCGGTCCAGACACTTTCCCCCCCTTCCGGTCCGAACACTTCCCCCCCTTCCAGTCCGGACACTTTCCCCCCTTCCAGTCCGGACACCTCCCCCCACTTCCAGTCGGTCCGGACACTCCCCCCCCTTCCAGTCCGGACACTTCCCTCCCCCCTTCCAGTCCGGACACTTCCCTCCCCCCTTCCGGTCCGGACACTCCCCCCTTCCAGTCCGGGACACTTTCCCCCCCCCTTCCAGTCCGGACACTTTCCCCCCCTTCCAGTCCGGATACTCCCCCCCCCCTTCCAGTCCGGATACTCCCCCCCCCCTTCCAGTCCGGACACTTTCCCCCCCTTCCAGTCCGGACACTTTCCCCCCTTCCAGTCCGGACACTTTCCCCCCCCCCCTTCCAGTCCGGACACTTTCCCCCCCTTCCAGTCCGGACACTTTCCCCCCTTCCAGTCCGGACACTTCCCCCCCCCCCTTCCAGTCCGGACACTTTCCCCCCCTTCCAGTCCGGACACTTTCCCCCCCTTCCAGTCCGGACACTTTCCCCCCCCCCTTCCAGTCCGGTCCAAACTTTCCCCCCCTTCCAGTCCGGACACTTTCACCCCCTTCCAGTCCGGACACTTTCCCCCCCTTCCAGCCCAGACATTTTCACCCTCAAGTCTGGACACTTTCCCCCCTTCAGGGTCTCCCCACCTCTCTAAATTGAGCTGTGTTCCATGGGCCCCCCACCCAAAGTGAGCTGTGTTCCATGGGCCCCCCACCCAAAGTGAGCTGTGTTCCATGGGCCCCCCACCCAAAGTGACTACTGTCACAATAAATATCGGGAATATTTGTCCTTTTCTCTAAGTTCATTGACGGACACGGCCTCTTCATATCCTCAGCTATACTGCCCCCTACGGGAGTAGGACACTAGGCATAAAAAAAGAAGCTGAGCGATTCCTATGGGCGGTCCCAGTGGACAGTAAACCCCTCCCTGATATAGGCAGCTCAGTCAGTCACAATACAAGGAGGAGTGGGTGCCGTGCCGCCAATGAACTCGGAGAAAGGGATTTTACGGTAACAAAACACCCTTTTTTCTCTTTCATTCATTCACGGACACGGCCTCTTCATATTCTCAACCAAAGGGACGTTCCAAAGCAGTGTCTCAAAGAGGGGTGGTAAAAAAGGAAGAGCATGCAACAACCACCAAACAGCGACCTGCAAAACCTGCGGCTGAAACACTGACCTGAAGACACCCAAACTTCATATAAAATGGCAAAGATGCACAGAGACAACACAAAAGCTGCCTACAAGTTTGGGACACAGACGCCTGATGTGGAAATCCCCAAGAGTCGCCTTAGTAGAGTCCACCATGGTGAGGATGGGAAGAGTCCTACCCTTCATGGTGAGAACTCGACAACCGTCTGCCTGAGACAGAGAGTAATGGTAGCAGAGGAGGTCTTTAGGTTCTATTGGGGCTGTCCTCCGAAAGGAACTGCAGCAGACAGGTACACACAAACTGTGCACCCCCCCAGGATGGGAAGACCATGGATACAAGGAAGACAGGACCAATTTCCTCATTCAGGTGAAGGGTGGACACCACCTTTGGAGGGTAGGAGGGATATGGACGGAGAACCACCTCATCCCTGTGTAAGACCAAATAAGGAGCCTCAGAGGAGGCAAGAACAAGACCGCCAGCTCCGACCCCAGGCATACGGGAGCGACAACAACCAAACGAAAAAATGGGCAACCTCCTGAGACACAGGTAGCAAAAAGATCTCCAAGAGCGGAGATTCTTGAAGAACCAGAGAACCAGGTTCAAGCCCCATAGTGGAGGGGGACATCGCCCAAAAAGAGCAACATATACAACTCTGGGATGAAGACAAAGGTCCAAAGGACTTCCAAAGGAAAAATCACAATCAAGGCCAATGTCTGATCCATGCCCCCAGAGAAAAAAAAAATAGAATCCGAGCCCGAGAGGGGACATGGGTGCAGGTCTGCTGCCTCACACCAAGAGCGAAATTACACGCCTTCAACATGGTGGGAAATACAAAGTCAGGCAACCCCTAGAGCCTGGCATTTGATAGCCAGCTTACAAGGCCAGCGATGGTAGAGCATGGTGGAAGATTGGTCCATGAAACTAAAGATCGCCGTATAGAGGAAGCCATCCAGGGACGCCTGCGACCAGCCACACCATATTGGCATATCAGGATCACCAAGGTCAACCCAGAGCATTAGAAAGCCTGGAGACCCTTCGACCCTTACCCTGTGTGGGAGTGGGAAAGGTGTAAAAGAGGCAGTAATGGCACCAGCTGACCATTCCTTGCAACCCCTAGGGTATCTCACATCTCAACATGAATCTTGACCGTTGCTGTGGACATGAGGGGCCAACAAATCGACAAGCAATGTACTCCACAGCAGGCAAATTTGAGGAAACAGAGGTACAGAGACCACTCTCCTTGATCCAGTTCAGGATGACAGAGGTAGTCCACCTACCATGTATCCATGTCCAAAATGTGAACAGCAGAGAGAACTGACATGAGAAGATCTGCTCAATGATAAAGCGTGAGGATTCCAGCACTGCTGCCGAGCTGCTTGACTTGCCTTGATAAAGGACCTAGGCCACTGCCATGGAATTTTCTGACTAGATCCTGACTGGGAGCCCTTGAAGAAGCTCCATCCAATGAATTAGACAAAGCCCGATCATCGTAAATCTCCAGGCCATCCATAGGTAGTCGACAAATCTCGCTTTTATTGGCCCTAGGCCAACTTCGAACCCAGAACCAGCCAGACAGGCTGGCAGCTGTTGGGACCACTGTCCACAGGAGGGAAAAAGGACTCCCTGGCCCAAAGAGTAGACGACCAAAGCCCCCTGAGAAAGAAAGCCCCAGACAAGTGTCCCACATGAATCTGCCTGTCCAAAGACACAGAAGCATCCTGCTTGGACAGGACTGCAGAATACTCATAAGGAACTGCGCATACGGAACCACCGTGAAGGTGGACCCCATGATGCTGAGAACCTGCATGCAAAAAAGCAAGGAAGACCTGAGGGACAGCAACAGCAGAACCAGTCCAGAGTTCCTGAAGCTTGTCCAGTGGGAGGAACACCATGGCCAGCTCAGATTTGAGGATCAGCCCCAGACAATCTAGATGTCAGGTTGGGGTCAAAGCAGACATCTTCTGGGGGAACACCCAGCTGACACCTGCAGACTGCACATGTTGAACGGCACATTATCCGACAATAAGACTCTGCTTGACGGAGGAGGTCGTGCAGAAAGCCCATCACGGCAATTCCTGGCCATCACAGCAAGGCCAGAACTGGAGCCAGCACCCCAGGAGCAGAGGGGTACAACCTGATAACGCCTGTCCCTGACCACACAGTGCAGGCCTTCAGCAAGGATGGGAACATGTAAATAAGCATCCATCATGTGCATGGAGACCAGGAAACTCCCTGATAAAGGGAGGCCAACATCAAGTAGATTTATGTCATCAGGAACCTCTGTAAGTTCCCAAAGCAATGCAGGTCTTGAGATCCAGTATTGGACGGGCACCTTCCCTCTTCGGAATAGATTGGTAACAACCCTAAAAAACTCTGGAACTGGGGCAATCATGCCTTAGAGGGGCAGACCCTGCTACGCCCCGTAAAGCGGCCAGAGATAGGAAGCAGAGTGCTGCAGACTGTAGGAAGGAACATGTCTGGCAGAGTGGAAGGAAAATCTATCCTGTGGCCTGAAGGAACCCAGCCGCAGACCCATGAATTGGGAGAGAGCCATGATTCGTGCACCAGTGAAGTCAACCACTCCAACTGAAAACCTGGGAGGGGGCAACGCTAAATGCCGTGGTGCGGGCTGAGTAGGCTGGTGAGACCAGGAGCAGCAATGCAATCTGCAGGAGCCTGGATAGGCTAGAATCTCTAGTCTCCGGATCTATGAATTGAAAAACTGCTGAGGGCAGAGAGGAAGGAGTCCTGCTTACGGAGCCGCTGTGTCCTAGTCCTGGAAAGGGGGAGAGGGGAGCTCTTCCCACTTGTAAAATTCTTGAAGGAGACCTTCTCACCCCAGAAGATGAGATCGGTCCTGGCCTTCGTGGGGCGTTTAGTCTGAAGACCAGCACTTGAAGTGTTACTAAAGGTTTTGGCTCCTCCCCCCTGAGCAGTACCCCATAGCAAGCTGTTTGCTATGGTGGCACTTTTCGCCAAGCCCCTCTCTCTGCGTCCATAAGACACAGCACAGTGGGACTTGGCCCCGCCCCCTCCTCACAGGCCAATTGCTCCCGTTGCTGTGTCTCAGCCAATGAGGAGGGGGAGACCCGGGAAAGCTGAGTCTCCTGTGCACATCGGTGGACTGAGATCGGCTCAGGTTAGTATTGGGGGTGCTGGGGGGGGGGGGGGCGCTGTACACAGTTTTTTTACCCTCATACATACAATACACGAAGGTGAACAAAACATAAGCCTTTACAACCACCTCTGGACCAGAAGAACGCCGATGGACTACCATTACGGCACGGAGCTTGGCAGCAATGGGGCTGTATCTATGGATGCATCACACATGCACTGGGGGGCAATGTGACAGAGCAATGGGGCCCCCCATAAGGAACGCTCACAGACCGCCCTGGCAGCCATGACCTTGCAGTTGACCGGCTCCATGTCCAGGAAGGGAACGAGGAATCTACTTACCAATTCAGGCAGCCCAGCCCGGCTGCTGATTGAAGATCCCAAAGAAGGGGGGTAATATCTATGGAGGCAAGGAGGTCCCGGCAGGGAGATGTCCTCCCTCCTACACTAGGCAGAAATCACTGAGCAGCCTATAGCAGGGAGGGGTTTACTGTCCACTGGGACCGCCCACAGGCGGCGCTCAGCTTCCTTTTTTCTGCCTAATGTCCTACTCCTGTAGGGGGCAGTATAACCCTATGGTTGTGAATATGAAGAGGCCGTGTCCGTCAATGAAGAGATAGAGGGTTTGACGTGGTGACAGACGCAGATGTGGTTGTATTCAGTCTATCGTTCTGCGTGACTTTCTGATCGAACGATCGTTTCATCTCCCAACGATTCATGAATATTCCTACAATTCCAGATACCTGAGAGAATATGAGGACTCGGTGTCCTCCGTCCTTCAGCTTCTGCAGCATCTTCTGTAGCAGCATCAACTTCCCAGAGGATTCCACCAACGAGCTTCCATCGTAAGACCCGTCTGCCAAACACCGGCGCCCCCTGTGTTCACAAATCAGGAATGCAGAAGAGGGTCATGACTTCACATTTAGGATTTTACCTTCTGGAGGGCCGGGCACACAGCTAAGTACAGAGCCTGGAATCTGAGCTGCTCACCTGTCAGTGAGATCGCTGATTCCATTCAATCGACATTCAGACGGCACAAGCAGGACCGCTCTACAGACTGCAACCAAGCCATACCCCTGGTCCTTGACCCGCCCCTCAGACTGGTCCTGAACCCGCCCCTCAGCCTAGTCCTGGACCCGCCCCTCAGCCTGGTCCTGGACCCGCCCCTCAGCCTGGGACTGGACCCGCCCCTCAGCCTGGGACTGGACCCGCCCCTCAGCCTGGGACTGGACCCGCCCCTCAGACTGGGGTCCTGGACCCGCCCCTCAGACTGGTCCTGGACCCGCCCCTCAGACTGGTCCTGGACCCGCCCCTCAGCCTGGGATTGGACCCGCCCCTCAGACTGGTCCTGGACCCGCCCCTCAGCCTGGTCCTGGACCCGCCCCTCACCCTGGGATTGGACCCGCCTCTCAGCCTGGTCCTGGACCCGCCACTCAGCCTGGTCCTGGACCCGCCCCTCAGACTGGTCCTGGACCCGCCCCTCAGCCTGGGATTGGACCCGCCCCTCAGCCTGGGATTGGACCCGCCCCTCAGCCTGGTCCTGGACAAACCCCTAAGCCTGGTCCTGGACCAGCCCCTCACCCTGGGACTGGACCCGCCCCTCAGCCTGGTCCTGGACAAACCCCTAAGCCTGGTCCTGGACCAGCCCCTCACCCTGGGATTGGACCCGCCCCTGAGCCTGGGATTGGACCCGCCCCTCAGCCTGGGATTGGACCCGCCCCTCAGCCTGGGACTGGACCCGCCCCTCAGCCTGGGACTGGACCCGCCCCTCAGCCTGGGACTGGACCCGCCCCTCAGCCTGGGACTGGACCCGCCCCTCAGCCTGGGACTCGACCCGCCCCTCAGTCTGGGACTGGACCCGCCCCTCAGCCTGGTCCTGAACCCACCCCTAAGCCTGGCCCTGGACCCGCCCCTCAGACTGGACCTGGACCCGCCCCTCAGACTGGACCTGGACCCGCCCCTCAGCTTGGTCTTGGACCCGCCCCTCAGCCTGGTCTTGGACCCGCCCCTCAGCCTGGTCTTGGACCCGCCCCTCAGCCTGGTCTTGGACCCGCCCCTCAGCCTGGTCTTGGACCCGCCCCTCAGCCTGGTCTTGGACCCGCCCCTCAGCCTGGTCTTGGACCCACCGCTCAGCCTGGGACTGGACCTGCCCCTCAGCCTGGGACTGGATCCGCCCCTCAGCCTGGGACTGGACATACTTCTGTCCCCCTCAACTAGTGTGTATAGCAGGGGTCTCTTAACAATGGGCCAGATTACTGATCTTCAGACTTTGAGGGGGCCAGAGTGTGGCAAGTAGGAGTAGAAAATGCCCCATTATTGGTGTCAGTGGGAGGAATAGTGTCCCATCATTGGTGTCAGTGGGAGGAATAGTGCCCCATCATTGGTGTCAGTGGGAGGAATAGTGCCCCATCATTGGTGTCAGTGGGAGGAATAGTGCCCCATCATTGGTGTCAGTGGGAGGAATAGTGCCCCATCATTGGTGTCAGTGGGAGGAATAGTGCCCCATCATTGGTGTCAGTGGGAGGAATAGTGCCCCATCATTGGTGTCAGTGGCAGGAATAGTGCCCCATCATTGGTGTCAGTGGCAGGAATAGTGCCCCATCATTGGTGTCAGTGGCAGGAATAGTGCCCCATCATTGGTGTCAGTGGCAGGAATAGTGCCCCATCATTGGTGTCAGTGGGAGGAATAGTGTCCCATCATTGGTGTCAGTGGGAGGAATAGTGTCCCATCATTGGTGTCAGTGGGAGGAATAGTGCCCCATCATTGGTGTCATTGGGAGGAATAGTGCCCATCATTGGTGTCAGTGGGAGGAATAGTGCTCCATCATTGGTGTCAGTGGGAGGAATAGTGCCCCATCATTGGTATCAGTAGGAGGAATAGTGCCCCATCATTGGTGTCAGTGGGAGGAATAGCGCCCCATCATTGGTGTCAGTGGGAGGAATAGCGCCCCATCATTGGTGTCAGTGGGAGGAATAGCGCCCCATCATTGGTGTCAGTGGGAGGAATAGCGCCCCATCATTGGTGTCAGTGGGAGGAATAGTGCTCCATCATTGGTGTCAGTGGGAGGAATAGTGCTCCATCATTGGTGTCAGTGGGAGGAATAGTGCTCCATCATTGGTGTCAGTGGGAGGAATAGTGCCCCATCATTGGTGTCAGTGGAGGAATAGTGCCCCATCATTGGTGTCAGTGGGGGGAATAGTGCCCCATCATTGGTGTCAGTGGGAGGAATAGTGCCCCATCATTGGTGTCATTGGGAGGAATAGTGCCCCATCATTGGTGTCAGTGGGAGGAATAGTGCCCCATCATTGGTGTCAGTGGGAGGAATAGTGGAGATGTGGGGGGGGGGGGGTAGAGATGTGGGGCGGGGGGAAGGTAGAGATGTGGGGGGGGAAGGTGGAGATGTGGGGGGGGGAGGTAAAGATGTGGGGGGAGAAGGTAGAGATGTGGGGGGGGGGGGTAGAGAAAGGGGGAGGAAGGTGGAGATATGGGGGGGGAAGGTGGGAGATGTGGGGGGGGGGGGGTAGAGATGTGGGGGGGGAGGTAAAGATGTGGGGGGGGAAGGCAGAGATGTGGGGGGGGAAGGTAGAGATGTGGGGGGGGGAAGGTAGAGATGTGGGGGGGGGGGGGAAGGTGGGAGATATGGGGGGGAAGGTGAGATTTGTGGGGGGAGATGTGGGAGGGAAGGTGGAGATATGGGGGGGGGGGGGGGGGGGCAAGCTGGAGATGTGTGGGGGGGGGGTAGAGATGGGGGGGTAAGGTGGAGATGTGCGGGGGAAGGTGGAGATGTGGGGGGAGGTAAAGATGTGGGGGAGAAGGTAGAGATGTGGGGGGGGGGGGTAGAGAAAGGGGGGGGAAGGGGGAGATATGGGGGGAAGGTGGAGATCTGGGGGGGGGTAGAGATGTGTTGGGGGGGGAAGGTGGAGATGTGGGGGGGAGGTAGTAGAGATGTGGGGGGGGTGGAGATGTGGGGGGGGGAGGGTAGAGATGTGGGGGGAAGGTGGAGATATGGGGAAGACGGTGGAGATGTGGGGGGGGGGGGGAGTAGAGATGTGGGGGGGAAGGTGGAGATGGGGGGGGGGTGGAGATGTGGGGGGAGGTAAAGATGTGGGGGGGAAGGTGGAGAGGTGGGAGGGGGGGGGGGGAGGTGGAGATGTGGATGGGGGGGGGGGGGGTAGCGATGTGAAGGGGGAAGGTGGAGATGTGGGGGGGAAGGTGGAGATGTGTGGGGGGAAGGTAAAGATGTGGGGGGGGGGGGAGATGTGAGGGAAGGTGGAGATATGGGGGGGGGGAAGGTGGAGATGTGGAGGGGAGAGGTGGAGATGTGGGGGGGGGGGGAGGTGGAGATGTGGGGGGGAAGGTGAAGATTTGTGGGGGGAGATGTGGGGGGGGGAGGTGGAGATATGGGGGGGGGGGGGGCAAGTGGAGATGTGGGGGGGGGGGTAGAGATGTGGGGGGAAGGTGGAGATGTGGGGGGGAGGTAAAGATGTGGGGGGGAAGGTAGAGATGTGGGGGGGGGGTGGAGATGTGGGGGGGGGGGAGGTAGAGATGTGGGGGGAAGGTGGAGATGTAGGGGGGAAGGTGTGGGGGGGGGTGGGGGTCGGGAGATTGGGGGGGGGGGGGGGGGGGGGGGGGGGAGTAGAGATGTGGGGGGAAGGTGGAGATGGGGGGGGTGGAGATGTGGGGGGGGCAGAGATGTGGGGGGGGAAGGTAGAGATGTGGGGGGTTGAAGATGGGGGGGAAGGTGTAGATATGGCGGGGAAGGTGGAGATGTGGGGGGGGGGGGGGCAGAGATGTGGGGGTGGGTGGAGATGTGGGGGGGGTGGAGATGTGGGGGGGGGGGGGGGCAGAGATGTGGGGGGGGGTAGAGATGTGGGGGGGGGTCTCACCGCGGCAGCAGCAGGAAGCAGGAAGGGGTGATTGCAGCATTTCTTCAGGTCCATCACCACGTTCAGTAGGCACGTCCGGCTTCCTCCTCCTTCACACTTCAGGGCGTCATGATTCCGGCTCAGAATGAACTTGTAATATTTCCTGTATCAGCAGAGAGGAGACGGATGGAGGTGAATGCAGCAGGAATAGAACACTTCAGCCAATCAGATGCATCCTTCCTCAATGTAAGCCACCACACCCCCGGGACATGTGACCCGAGGCCCCAGCACCGCAGGACCTGTATTGTACAGCCTGGCAGGCTCTTGGTGTGCAGACACTTCCAGTGATTATAGAGGGCGGAGCCGCCATTGCAGCAGATACTACTAAAGCCTGCGCAGCCTCCTGACCTCCATGTGACGGGAAGGTCATCTGTTTACATATAGAACTCACTTAGGAGCCGTCCTACTGAGAGGAGACTGGGGGGGGGTCACCTCTACATCACCTCTCCGTCTGTCTGGGGGGAGTCACCTCTCCGTCTGTCTGGGGGGGGGTCACCTCTCTGTCTGGGGGGGGGAGTCACCTCTCCGTCTCTCTGGGGGAGTCACCTCTCCGTCTCTGTCTGGGGGGGGGAGTCACTCTCCGTCTCTCTGGGGGGGGGGAGTCACCTCTCCGTCTGTCTGGGGGGGGGAGTCACCTCTCCGTCTCTCTGGGGGGGGAGTCACCTCTCCGTCTCTCTGGGGGGGGAGTCACCTCTCCGTCTGTCTGGGGGGGAGTCACCTCTCCGTCTGTCTGGGGGGAAGTCACCTCTCCGTCTGTCTGGGGGGGGTCACCTCTCCGTCTGTCTGGGGGGAGTCACCTCTCCGTCTGTCTGGGGGGAGTCACCTCTCCGTCTGTCTGGGGGGGGGGAGTCACCTCTCCGTCTGTCTGGGGGGAGTCACCTCTCCGTCTGTCTGGGGGGGGAGTCACCTCTCCATCTGTCTGGGGGGGGGGGAGTCACCTCTCCGTCTGTCTGGGGGGGGAGTCACCTCTCCGTCTGTCTGGGGGGAGTCACCTCTCCGTCTGTCTGGGAGGGGAGTCACCTCTCCGTCTGTCTGGGGGGGGAGTCACCTCTCCGTCTGTCTGGGGGAAGTCACCTCTCCGTCTGTCTGGGGGAAGTCACCTCTCCGTCTGTCTGGGGGGAGTCACCTCTCGTCTGTCTGGGGGGAGTCACCTCTCCGTCTCTGGGGGGAGTCACCTCTCCGTCTCTCTGGGGGGGAGTCACCTCTCCGTCTGTCTGGGGGGGGGGGGGGGGGGGGGGGAGTCACCTCTTGTGACATAAAATGTACAGATCTGAGTAGATAAGATGTGATCTGTAGCAATATGTAATCGTAAATGTAGTTTCAGTCCTTGTCATTAAAGATGTATTCAGTCAGAGGTATTCAGAGACAGATGGTCACCAATCAGCATCTGAAGGGGTGGAGCTTCCTCTGGAGGCGACACCTGGGTGCTAATAAGATGTTGTCACCTATATGTACTCAGGCTCGGCCATCTTCCTGAAGCTGAAAAGAGAAACACAGACATTTTGGCTTCATGACACCAGGGGGGCCCCGATCTGTCTGGGGGGCTCTAAAGTACATCCAGACATCAAAGGAAATGTTTCCTCCCTCATAAACAGCTAAATATGAGTTGCAGAGAGATGAGAATACTTCCTTCTGATGGGGCACTCTGTGGGTCACATCGGTATATAAAAACTATATTTGTGGCTTAGGTAGAAGGCCAGGAAAATGCAGGAAATGGTTATGTGACGCTGGAGTGCGATAGCGGAACAGTGATTGGTACTGTCGGGATCGGACAGATGTGCTGGTGTTGGAAATCCAATCCCCGACTTGGTGATTCAAGCCGGTCTTGGTCCGATTGAACTTGGGCAGGTCAGCACCCAGAACATCCTGTGGGCGGGTACAGGAACACCCCCCAGGGTCAATTGGCCGAGGACTAATGTCCCGCCTACGTCCATATCCTCATAAATTGAGGACTCTGACATTGGGACATGGTAATTCGTATGGAGGCGGTTCTATTTGACTGATGGATTGCGACGCTCTGACTTGCTCCAGTCGCAGGATAGATCTCAGTAAAAGTTTTATTCTGTTTTATTCCCTTTTATTTTATAGTGAAGTCATTTGTGTGTCTTCTTGTATTTCTGTAACTGTTTATATTTTGTACATATTTTATGCTCCGCCCACTTTCGGGATATTAAATCTTAAAATTAATTAGTGACTTCTGTGTATTGAAGCTCGGGCTCATATCTCCGGAGAGACTAGATTGTATTTTAGTGTCTTTATATTCTCAGTCAAACTCATTGCCAATCTGTATGCAATTGCTCTGTGTGTGGGCAGATTGTAAAGGTAACAGATCTGCCAGAGGGAGGTCTGTGTGTGTGGGGTGTCCCAGCAGACTGTTCTGCGGATAAACTGTTGGGTGGTGGCAGGCTACCGTTTGTGGTGTGTCTGTGTGGTGGGGGGGGGGTGTGTGTCTGGTGTGTCTGGTGTGGGGGGAGGGACAGTGGAAGGGTGATAACATCGGGGTTCAAGCTGTAGGATAGCTGGAGGGACTCTAGAAGGGTGTAATTACTAAGTTGGTCCTCAACTCTAATCAGTGCACCAGATTGTATGTAAGATTTGTATCTGCAGGGTGTGGTCAGCCCTCTGGATTGGAGTGGAGTCTCCCCCCGGTGGTGGGCAGAGGTAGTGCAGCTGTGGAAGGATATCACGGCTGATCTTATATACTATTTATATATTCAAAGTTAAGTCCCCTTTATTCCCTCGTATCCCAAGTCACGGCCGCACGTGCGCGCCTCAGTTAGCTAGTCGCTGTGGGTGTGGTGTGTGGGTGACCCATGACACCTCTCTATCTGTTTGGGGGGAGTAACTTCTCCGTCTGTCTGGGGGGGGTCACCTGTCTCTCTGGGGGGAGTCCCCTCTCCGTCTGTCTGTGGGAGGTCACCTCTCCGTCTGTCTGGGGGGTCACCTCTCCGTCTGTCTGGGGGGGTCACCTCTCCGTCTGTCTGGGGGGAGTCCCCTCTCTGTCTGGGGGGGGTCACCTCTCCGTTTGTCTGGGGGGGGTCACCTCTCTGTCTGTCTGGGGGGGGGGGGGGGGGGGGAGTTACCTCTCCGTCTGTCTGGGGGGAGTCACCTCTCCGTCTGTCTGGGGGGAGTCACCTCTCCGTCTGTCTGGGGGGAGTCACCTCTCTGTCTGTCTGGGGGGAGTCTGCAGTGTGTTCTGCGGTGCTGTCACGGTTCACCCACACGCCCAGAGCGACTAGCTAACCAAGGCGCACGTGCGGCCGTGACTTGGGGTAAGAGGGAATAAGGGGGACTTAACTTTGAATATATAAGTACACAAGATCAGCCGTGATACATTTTCAAAGCCCGCACTACCTCTTGGCCACCACTGGAAGGAGACTCCACTCCAATCCACCTGGCCGACCACACACTGGCAGATACAAATCTTACATACAATCTGGTGCACTAACTAGGGTTGAGGAGCAGCTTAGCAATTACACCCTTCTAGGATCCCTCCAGCTACCCTACAGCTTGAACCCCGATGTTATCACCCTTCCACTGTCCACACACCCCGCACCAGACACACACCACAAATGGTAGCTTGCCAACACCCAACTGTCTTTTCGTCTCTCCTCCCGCTCTGCTGCTGCCCGCCTGTCCTCCCGCTCTGCCTGCCTGTCCTCCCGCTCTGCTCGTCTGTCCTCCCGCTCTGCTCGTCTGTCCACCCGCTCCGCCCCTCTGTCCTCCCGCTCTGCCCACCTGTCCTCCCGCTCCGCCCCTCTGTCCTCCCGCTCCGCCCGCCTGTCCTCCCGCTCGCCTGTCCTCCCGCTCTGCTCGCCTGTCCTCCCGCTCTGCCCGCCTGTCCTCCCGCTCTGCTCGCCTGTCCTCCCGCTCTGCCCGCCTGTCCTCCCGCTCTGCCCGCCTGTCCTCCCGCTCCGCTCGTCTGTCCTCCCGCTCCGCTCGTCTGTCCTCCCGCTCCGCTCGTCTGTCCTCCCGCTCCGCTCGTCTGTCCTCCCGCTCCGCTCGTCTGTCCTCCCGCTCCGCCCCTCTGTCCTCCCGCTCCGCCCGCCTGTCCTCCCGCTCCCGCCCGCCTGTCCCCTCCCGCTCGCCTGTCCTCCCGCTCCGCCCGCCTGTCCTCCCGCTCCGCCCGCCTGTCCTCCCGCTCCGCCCGCCTGTCCTCCCGCTCCGCTCGCCTGTCCTCCCGCTCCGCTCGCCTGTCCTCCCGCTCTGCCCGCCTGTCCTCCCGCTCTGCTCGTCTGTCCTCTCGCTCTGCTCGTCTGTCCTCCCGCTCCGCCCCTCTGTCCTCCCGCTCCGCCCGCCTGTCCTCCCGCTCCGCCCGCCTGTCCTCCCGCTCCGCCCGCCTGTCCTCCCGCTCCGCCCCTCTGTCCTCTCGCTCCGCCCCTCTGTCCTCCCGCTCCGCCCGCCTGTCCTCCCGCTCCGCCCCTCTGTCCTCCCGCTCCGCCCGCCTGTCCTCCCGCTCCGCCCCCTCTGTCCTCCCGCTCCGCCCCTCTGTCCTCCCGCTCCGCCCCTCTGTCCTCCCGCTCCGCCCCTCTGTCCTCCCGCTCCGCCCCTCTGTCCTCCCGCTCTGCTCGCCTGTCCTCCCGTCCTCCCGCTCCGCCCCTCTGTCCTCCCGCTCCGCCCCTCTGTCCTCCCGCTCCGCCCCTCTGTCCTCCCGCTCTGCTCGCCTGTCCTCCCGCTCCGCCCCTCTGTCCTCCCGCTCTGCTCGCCTATCCTCCCGCTCCGCCCGCTTGTCCTCCCGCTCTGCCCGCCTGTCCTCCCGCTCTGCTCGTCTGTCCTCCCGCTCCGCCCCTCTGTCCTCCCGCTCTGCTCGCTGTCCTCCCGCTCCGCCCGCCTGTCCTCCCGCTCCGCCCGCCTGTCCTCCTCGCCCGCCTGTCCTCTCCCGCCCGCCTGTCCTCCCGCTCCGCCCGCCTGTCCTCCCGCTCCGCCCGCCTGTCCTCCCGCTCTGCCCGCCTGTCCTCCCGCTCTGCTCGTCTGTCCCTCCCGCTCCGCCCCTCTGTCCTCCTCCCGCTCCGCCCGCCTCTCCTCCCGCTCCGCCCGCCTGTCCTCCCGCTCCGCGCCCGCCTGTCCTCCCGCTCCGCCCGCCTGTCCTCTGCTTCCCAGCTCTGCTTAATGAACTGGAAGCGTAATGTTTCACTGACTGGGCCCAGCAGCTGTAGCTCAGCCTGCAGGGACAACGAATGGGCTTCCAGTTGGCCCTCCCAGATGTCACCATGATCCACATCCGGGGGCGGGGAAGGCGGCTGTTCCTCTGGGGCATCAAGGTCCACATCTTGTGCCTCCATAACCAAGGCTTGCTCCTCCTCGTCTTTCTCGGCCAGGGCGTGTATCATCGGCTCCTTCGTCTGGTCCCTTGTGCTCGGGATACCTCTGATCTCGCACAGATTCATCAGGTCATCTCCACTTTGCTTCTCGTAGCTGATTGCTGTCTCAGCCATTTTGCCCAAATAAAAGATAGAAAAAGAAAAACAAAGAAGGGGGAGGGGAGGAGGGGGGGAGGAAGGAGGGGGGAGGGGAGGAGGAAATGACCAAGTATGTCTTCTACAAAACACAAATGATGCACTGAGTGAGCTTCTGTAGGTGTCACTTCTACTGAGCTTCCAACCTTCAGTACACGGGGTACATGAATAAACCACTAATGTACTAAGCAGATCCCACCGCTGCCACCAATCTGTTACGGATCCCCCACATGCCACGCCCACAGCGACTAGCTAACCGAGGAGCGCGCGTGCGGCCGTGACTTGGGGTACGAGGGAATAAAGGGGACTTAACTTTCATATATATAAGACCGGCCTGATATCCTTTCACAGCCCACACTACCTCTGCCCACCACCGGGGGGAGACTCCAATCCAGCTGGCTGACCACACACTGGCAGATACAAATCTTACATACAATCTGGTGCACTGATTGGAGTTGAGGAGCAGCTTAGTAATTACACCCTTCTAGAGTCCCTCCAGCTAAATACAGCTTGAACCCCGATGTTATCACCCTTCCACTGTCCACCCCCCCCTGCACCAGACACACCACAATCGGTAGCTGGCCACCACCCAAAAGTTTATCTGCAGAACGGTCTGTTGGGACACCCCACACACACAGATCTCCGTCTGGCCGATCTGCAATCTAATCTCTCCAATCCAATCTATCCAATCCCTCCAATCCAATCTCTCCGGAGATATGAGCCCGAGCTTCAATACACAGAAGTCACTAATTAATTTTATGATTTAATATCCCAAAAGTGGGCGGAGCATAAAATATGTACAAAGTATAAAAAGTTACAGAAATACAAAAAATACAAGAAGACACACAAATGACTTCACTATAAAATAAAAGGGAATAAAAAACAGAAATAAAACTTTACAAGATCTATCCTGCGACTGGAGCAAGTCAGAGAAAGTCCGCAATCCGTCAGTCAATAGGACCGGCTCCGTACGAATCACAACGTCCATACCTCAAGTCCTCAATTTATAGGAATATGGACATAGGCTGGACAATAGTTCTTGGCCAATTGACTCTGGGGGGTGTTCCTGTACCCGCCCACAGGATGTTCTGGGTCCTGAAATGCCCAAAGTCGATTGGACCAGGAACGGTTTGAATCACCAAGTCGGGGATTGAATTTCCGACACCAGCTCATCAGTCCGATCGCGACAGTACCAATCACTGTTCGGCTGTCGCAATTGAGCGCCATCATACTAACCATTTCCTGCATTTTCCTGGCCTTCTACATAGGCCACAAATACAGTTTTTACATGCAGATGTAGCCCACAGAGTGTCCAATCAGAAGGAAGTATTTTCATCTCTCTGCTAATATTAATATTAATAATATTAATATTTTAGCTTTTATGAGGGAGGAAACATATTCCTTTGATCTGTGTATATAATTGAGAGCCCCCTGGTCATCTGCAGCCGAACTGTCTCCAGCCATTTGCTTCCAGGTTTCCCCAGAAAATGACAAACCTAATTGGCCCCCAGGTGTCACTTCCAGTCTGGAAGCTGCTCTGTCTTTTCAGATGCTCATGGGTGACCATCTGTCTCTGAATACCTGACTGAATACATCTTTAATGACAAGGAATGAAACTACATTTACGATTACATATTGCTACAGATCACATCTTATCTACTCAAATCTGTACATTTATGTCACAGATGCGTCCTGCGGTTCCTGCGATGCGTTTTGCAGTGCGTTCTGCGATGCGTCCTGCGGTGCGACCTGTGGTGTGTTCTGCGGTGCCTTTTTGATGTCTTTTTCACGCTTTGTTTCCATTGGTCAGGAGATGGGTTTGTTGACAGACAGATCAGGAAACGTATAACGCAGGAAAGACGCATGATATGAACTCTCGCACTCTATGGAACCGCCTTGTGTGTAAAAAGCTCCCTGACTGTTCAGAGACGCAGCGGCTGACAAACGCACCGATGTGAACGTGTCCGATAGGAAATCATGTTAAATGGGCAGCAGGGTGTTTCTGCAAAAAGAAAAATGCACTAAAAACGCAGAGCTGAGAACCGGGACTGAGCGGCACACGGGCAGCGACAAGGACTTGAGAACCGGGACTGGGCGGCACACGGGCACGACAAGGACATGAAAACAGGGACTGGGCGGCACACGGGCAGCGACAAGGACATGAGAACCGGGACTGAGCGGCACACGGGCAGCGACAAGGACATGAGAACCGGGACTGGGCGGCACACGGGCAGCGACAAGGACATGAGAACCGGAACTGAGCGGCACACGGGCAGCGAAAAGGACATGAGAACCGGGACTGGAGGCACACGGGCAGGACAAGGACATGAGAACCGGGACTGGGAGGCACACGGGCAGCGACAAGGACATGAGAACCGGGACTGGGCGGCACACGGCAGGGAAAAGGACATGAAAACAGGGACTGGGCGGCACACGGGCAGCGACAAGGACATGAGAACCGGGACTGAGCGGCACACGGGCAGCGACAAGGAAATGAGAACCGGGACTGGGCGGCACACGGGCAGCGACAAGGACATGAGAACCGGGACTGGGCGGCACACGGGCAGCGACAAGGACATGAGAACCGGGACTGGGCGGCACATGGGCAGCGACAAGGACATGAGAACGGGACTGGGCGGCACACGGGCAGCGACAAGGACATGAGAACCGGGACTGGGCGGCACACGGGCAGCGACAAGGTTTTTGAGAAACGGGACTGAGCGGCACACGGGCAGTGACAAGGACATGAGAACCGGGACTGAGTGGCACACGGGCAGCGACAAGGACATGAGAACCGGGGACTGGGCGGCACACGGGCAGTGACAGGATGAGAACCGGGACTGGGCGGCACACGGGCAGCGACAAGGACATGAGAACCGGGACTGGGCGGAACGGGCAGCGACAAGGACATGAGAAACCGGGACTGGGCGGCACACGGGCAGCGACAAGGACATGAGAACCGGGACTGGGCGGCACATGGGCAGCGACAAGGACATGAGAACCGGGACTGGGCGGCACACGGGCAGCGACAAGGACATGAGAACCGGGACTGGGCAGCACACGGGCAGCGACAAGGACATGAGAACCGGGACTGGGCGGCACACGGGCAGCGACAAGGTTTTGAGAAACGGGACTGAGCGGCACACGGGCAGCGACAAGGACATGAGAACCGGGACTGAGCGGCACACACGGGCAGCGACAAGGACATGAGAACCGGGACTGAGCGGCACACGGGCAGCGACAAGGACATGAGAACCGGGACTGAGCGGCACACGGGCAGCGACAAGGTTTTGAGAAACGGGACTGGGCGGCACACGGGCAGCGACAAGGACATGAGAACCGGAACTGAGCGGCACACGGGCAGCGACAAGGACATGAGAACCGGGACTGGGCGGCACACGGGCAGCGACAAGGTTTTGAGAAACGGGACTGAGCGGCACACGGGCAGCGACAAGGACATGAGAACCGGAACTGAGCGGCACACGGGCAGCGACAAGGACTTGAGAAACGGGACTGAGCGGCACACGGGCAGCGACAAGGACATGAGAACCGGAACTGAGCGGCACACGGGCAGCGACAAGGACATGAGAAACGGGACTGAGCGGCACACGGGCAGCGACAAGGACTTGAGAAACGGGACTGAGCGGCACACGGGCAGCGACAAGGACTTGAGAAACGGGACTGAGCGGCACACGGGCAGCGACAAGGACATGAGAACCGGGACTGGGCGGCACACGGGCAGCGACGGATTTCACTTACTTCTGCATGTGGCTCAGCTCCACCCGCACTAGGAGTTCGGTTTTGGGCGGCATGCTCCTCAGGACATCGACTTTGAGCCGCCGCAGCATGCAGGTCCCCAGCAGGTCATGGAGTCCTCTGATCTGCTCCTCGGTGGAGATGTCGGCATACACTGCCAGGAAGCCGTCCAGATTGCTGCAGGGGAACCAGCAGAGAGGAATCATGTCAGGTGACGGCTCCGCTCTGCTCCAATCAGGGGAGCTCATTCAGGGATGCAATGATGGAGCGCAAACTGCAGGAAACCATAGAAACCAGCAGGCTCAGGGTAACCGTTCTGCTGCAGTGGGGGTCTTAAAAATGTACACAGGGCCAGTCTACTGTGCTGCTCCAGACTGTACAGGGGGCTGGACCGGGGTCCCTGGGAGCAGAAAATACCCCGATGTAAATGCCCCATCATTGGTGTCAGTGGAAGAAATTGAGCCCCATCATTGGTGTCAGTGGGAGGAATAGTGCCCCATCATTGGTGTCAGTGGGAGGAATAGCGCCCCATCGTTGGTGTCAGTGGGAGGAATAGCGCCCCATCATTGGTGTCAGTGGGAGGAATAGCGCCCCATCATTGGTGTCAGTGGGAGGAATAGCGCCCCATCATTGGTGTCAGTGGGAGGAATAGCGCCCCATCATTGGTGTCAGTGGGAGGAATAGCGCCCCATCGTTGGTGTCAGTGGGAGGAATAGCGCCCCATCGTTGGTGTCAGTGGGAGGAATAGCGCCCCATCGTTGGTGTCAGTGGGAGGAATAGCGTCCCATCGTTGGTGTCAGTGGGAGGAATAGTGTCCCATCGTTGGTGTCAGTGGGAGGAATAGCGTCCCATCGTTGGTGTCAGTGGGAGGAATACCCGCCCCATCGTTGGTGTCAGTGGGAGGAATAGCGCCCCATCGTTGGTGTCAGTGGGAGGAATAGCGCCCCATCGTTGGTGTCAGTGGGAGGAATAGCGCCCCATCGTTGGTGTCAGTGGGAAGAATAGTGCCCCGTCGTTGGTGTCAGTGGGAGGAATAGCGCCCCATCGTTTGGTGTCAGTGGGAGGAATAGCGCCACGTTGTTGGTGTCAGTGGGAGGAATAGTGCCCCGTCATTGGGTCAGTCCGGAGGGAATAGTGCCCCCTTGGTGGTCAGTGGGAGGAATAGTGCCCCATCATTGGTGTCAGTACAGGAAATAGTGCCCCATCATTGGTGTCAGGGGGGAATAGTGCCCCATCATTGTGTCAGTGGGAGGAATAGTGTCCCATCATTGGTGTCAGTGGGAGGAATAGCGCCCCGTCGTTGGTGTCAGTGGAGGAATAGAGCCCCGTCGTTGGTGTCAGTGGGAGGAATAGCGCCCCGTCATTGGTGTCAGTCAGGAATAGCGTCCCATCGTTGGTGTCAGTGGGAGGAATAGCGCCCCATCGTTGGTGTCGTGGGAGGAATAGCGCCCCATCCCAGTGGGAGGAATAGCGCCCCATCCCATCGTCCATGATGGGACCATCCCAGCTGTTTTCATGGGGGAGGTGCACTGCAGTGTCCCTATACCCATCCGGTACGGGTCCACGTTGGGACCATCCCTCTGTTTCGGGGGGTCTCATTCCCCAGAGCCAGTCGTCACAAGGACTGTTGTCACTTACAATGACCTTAAACCCCGCCCCACCTCCCAGCGTCACAAACCCCCACCTCCCGCCCCACCTCCCAGCGTCACAAACCCCGCCCCACCTCCCAGCATCACAAACCCCGCCTCCCAGCGTCACAAACCCCACCCCACCTCCCAGCGTCACAAACCCCGCCCCCCTCCCAGCATCACACACCCCACCTTCCAGCGTCACAAACCCCACCCCACCTCCCAGCGTCACAAACCCCCGCCAGCGTCACAAACCCCCCCCAGCATCACAAACCCCACCTTCCAGCGTCACAAACCCCACCCCACCTGCCAGCATCACAAACCCCACTTCCCAGCATCACAAACCCCACCTCCCAGCATCACAAACCCCACCTCCCAGCATCACAAAACCCGCCCCTCCTCCCAGCGTCACAAACCCCGCCCCATCTCCCAGCGTCACAAACCCCGCCCCACCTCCCAGCGTCACAAACCCCGCCCCACCTCCCAGCGTCACAAACCCCACTTCCCAGCGTCACAAACCCCCACCTCCCAGCATCACAAACCCCACCTCCCAGCATCAAAAACCCCGCCCCACCTCCCAGCGTCACAAACCCCCCCCACCTCCCAGCGTCACAAACCCCGCCCCATCTCCCAGCGTCACAAACCCCACCCCACCTCCCAGCGTCACAAACCCCCCCACCTCCCAGCGTCACAAACCCCGCCTACCTCCCAGCGTCACAAACCCCGCCCTACCTCCCAGCGTCACAAACCCCGCCCCATCTCCCAGCGTCACAAACCCCGCCCCACCTCCCAGCGTCACAAACCCCGCCCACAAACCTCCCAGCGTCACAAACCCCGCCCCACCTCACAAACCCTGCCCCACCTCCCAGCGTCACAAACCCCACTTCCCAGCGTCACAAACCCCACCTCCCAGCATCACAAACCCCACCTCCCAGCATCACAAACCCCACCTCCCAGCATCACAAACCCCGCCCCACCTCCCAGCGTCACAAACCCCACCCCACTTCCCAGCGTCACAAACCGCCCCACCTCCCAGCATCACAAACCCCGCCCCACCTCCCAGCGTCACAAACCCCGCCCCATCTCCCAGCGTCACAAACCCCGCCCTACCTCCCAGCGTCACAAACCCCGCCACACCTCACAAACCCTGCCCCACCTCCCAGCGTCACAAACCCCGCCCCACTTCACAAACCCCGCCCCACCTCCCAGCGTTACAAACCCCTTAAAAGGTCGGGAGGTGCCGAGGAGTTAAAATGTAAGGAATGAACCCACCCAGCTCTTCATTCACCGCGACTACAAGGACTCCTCTCCCATGGGCGCCGCAGGCTACCCCGTGCATGTCGGCAGGAGCGGTCAGTTTGGAAGCCGCTAGTTGTGTGACTATGGAGCAGGAGCGGTCAGTTTGGAAGCCGCTAGTTGTGTGACTATGGTGCAGGAGGAGGTCAGTTTGGAAGCCGCTAGTTGTGTGACTATGGAGCAGGAGCGGTCAGTTTGGAAGCCGCTAGTTGTGTGACTATGGTGCAGGAGCGGTCAGTTTGGAAGCCGCTAGTTGTGTGACTATGGTGCAGGAGCGGTCAGTTTGGAAGCCGCTAGTTGTGTGACTATGGAGCAGGAGCGGTCAGTTTGGAAGCCGCTAGTTTGTGTGACTATGGGGCAGGAGCGGTCAGTTTGGAAGCCGCTAGTTGTGTGACTATGGTGCAGGAGCGGTCAGTTTGGAAGCCGCTAGTTGTGTGACTATGGTGCAGGAGCGGTCAGTTTGGAAGCCGCTAGTTGTGTGACTATGGTGCAGGAGCGGTCAGTTTGGAAGCCGCTAGTTGTGTGACTATGGTGCAGGAGCGGTCAGTTTGGAAGCCGCTAGTTGTGTGACTATGGTGCAGGAGCGGTCAGTTTGGAAGCCGCTAGTTGTGTGACTATGGTGCAGGAATGGTCAGTTTGGAAGCCGCTAGTTTGTGTGACTATGGTGCAGGAGTGGTCAGTTTGGAAGCCGCTAGTTGTGTGACTATGGAGCAGGAGCGGTCAGTTTGGAAGCCGCTAGTTGTGTGACTATGGTGCAGGAGCGGTCAGTTTGGAAGCCGCTAGTTGTGTGACTATGGAGCAGGAGCGGTCAGTTTGGAAGCCGCTAGTTGTGTGACTATGGTGCAGGAAGCGGTCAGTTTGGAAGCCGCTAGTTGTGTGACTATGGAGCAGGAGCGGTCAGTTTGGAAGCCGCTAGTTGTGTGACTATGGTGCAGGAGCGGTCAGTTTGGAAGCCGCTAGTTGTGTGACTATGGTGCAGGAGCGGTCAGTTTGGAAGCCGCTAGTTGTGTGACTATGGTGCAGGAGCGGTCAGTTTGGAAGCCGCTAGTTGTGTGACTATGGAGCAGGAGCGGTCAGTTTGGAAGCCGCTAGTTGTGTGACTATGGTGCAGGAATGGTCAGTTTGGCAGTCAGTTAAGATGAAAGGACTCACCGGAATCTCTCGGGGTTCAGGAAGTGGAGGAGATGGAAGAGTTCCGGGAGGTTGTTCTGGAGAGGAGTTCCGGTCAGCAGAAGTTTGTAGCTGATCTTGTAGTCATTCAATACCCTAAAGAACTGAGAAAATCACATGATGGGGGGAAGTGATGGGGGGGGGGGGGTGATGGAGGGGGAAGTGATGGGGGGGGAGTGATGGGGGGGGGGGGGGTGATGGAGGGGAAGTGATGGGGGGGAGTGATGGGGGGGGGGGGAGTGATGGAGGGGGAAGTGATGGGGGGGGAGTGTGATGTGGGGGGGAAGTGATGGGGGGGGTGATAGAGGGGGAAGATGGAGGGGGAAGTGATGGGGGGGAGTGATGGAGGGGGAAGTGATGGGGGGGGGGGAGTGATAGAGGGGGAAGTGATGGGGGGGGAGGGGGGGGAGTGATAGAGGGGGAAGTGATGGGGGGGGGTGATGGGGGGGAGTGGATGTGAGGTGGGGGGGGAGTGATGGGGGGGAGTGGGGGGGGGGAGTTGATGGGGGGGGGAGTGATGGGGGGGAAGTGATGTGGGGGAGTGATGGAGGGGGAAGTGATGGGGGGGGGAGATTGATAGAGGGGGAAGTGTACTGTGACTGGGGGGATGGGGGGGGGGGAGGATGGAGGGGGAAGTATGGGGGGGAGGAAGTGATGGGGGGGGGGGAGTGATAGAGGGGGAAGTGATGGGGGGGGGGGGAGTGATGGTGGGGGGGAGTGATGGGGGGGGTGATATGGGGGGGGGGGAGTGATGGGGGGGGAGTGATGGGGGGGGGGGATTTTTAGTGATCCAGAGGGGGGAAGTGATGGGGGGGGAGTGATGGGGGGGGGGGGTGGGAGTGATGGGATGTGATGGGGGGGAGGGGTGTAATGGGGGGGGGAGTGATGGGGGGGGAAGTGATGGGGGGGGGGAAGTGATGGGGGGGAGTGATGGGGGTTGTTAATGGGGGGGAGTATAAAGTGGGGGGAGAGTGGGGAAGTGGGGAGTGATGGGGGGGGAGTGATGGGGGGAAGTGGGGGAAGTGATGGGGGGGGGAAATTGATGGGGGGGGAGTGATGGGGGGGGAAGTGATAGGGGCCATCTCTGTCTCTCAGTGTTACACCGAACATTCGATTTTTAGACCGATCATTTCTGTGTGAGGGGGCGAACATTCAGCATCGGGGGGGGGGGGGCAAATACACATTTCCTGCACTGTATTGGGATTGGATGTGATGGACCCACCTTTCCCATATGGGGCGGACTGACCATTTGGAAACTCAGGCACTGCCCGAGGGCCCGGGTCAGTAGGGGGCCCCATGAGATGCCCCTGGTACCTTTTTCATAGGCTTTTTTGAGTTTGGGCAAGGACACACGGGCCCCATGATCCCCTATTGCCCGGGGGCCCCATGAGTTGTCAGTCCGCCCCTGGATGGACCGACACAAAATGGCACATAATTGTGAAGTGGAAGGAAAATGAGAAATGGTTTCCAACATTTGTGACCAATAAATCTGTGAGATGTGTGGCGGCATTTGTATTCAGCCCCCTTTACTCTGATGACTAAAATCTAGTGGAACCAATTGACTTCACAATAGAGTCCCCCTGTGTGTCATGTGATCTCAGTATAAATCCAGCTGTTCTGTGAAGCCCTCAGAGGTTTGTTAGAGAACATTAATGAACAATCAGCATCATGAAGGCCAAGGAACACACCAGACAGGTCAGGGATAAAGTTGTGGAGAAGTATAAAGCAGGGTAGGTTATAAATAAATCTCCCAATCTTTGCCCATCTCACGGAGCACTGTGTTCCATCCATCATCCGAACAATGGGAGGAGTACGGCACAACTGCCAACCTACCAAGACATGGCAGTCCATCTACACTGACAGGCCGGGCAAGGAGAGCATTCATCAGAGAAGCAGCCAAGAGGCTCATGGGAACTGTGGAGGAGCTGCAGAGATCACAGCTCAGGGGGGGAATCTGTCCTCAGGACAACTATTAGTCGTCACTCCACAAATATGCCTTTATGGAAGAGTGACAAGAAGAAGCCATTGTTGGAGGAAATCCATAAGAAGTCCCGTTTGCAGATTGTGAGAAGCCATGTGGGGGGGACAGCAAACATGTGGAAGAAGGGGCTCTGGTCAGAGGAGACCAACATGGGACTTTACGGCCTAAAAACAAAAACGCAGAAAACTAACACTGCCCATCCCCCTGAACACACCATCCCCACTGTGAAACATGGTGGTGGCAGCATCATGTGGGGGGATGCTTTTCTTCAGCAGGGACAGGGAAGCTGGTCAGAGTTGATGGGAAGATGGATGGAGCCAAATACAGGGCAATCTTAGAAGAAAACCTGTTAGAGTCTGCAGAAGACTTGAGACCGGGGCGGAGGTTCCCCTTCCAGCAGGACAACGACCCGAAACATCCAGCCAGACCTACAATGGAATGGTTCCGATCAAAGCATCTTCATGGGTTAGAATGGACCAATCACAGTCCAGACCCAAATCCAATGGAGGATCTGTGGCCAGACCTGGAAATTGCTGTTCCCAGACGCCCTCCATCCAATCTGACAGCTTGAGGGATTCTGCAAAGAAGAACGGGCAGAAATGTCCCTCTCTAGATGTGCAAAGAGACATCCCCAAAAAGACTTGCAGCTGGAATGGCAGCCAAAGGGGGTCCTACAAAGTACTGACTCCGGGGGGCCGAATACAAATGTCTCCACACTTCTCACAGATTTATTGTCACAAATGTTGGAACCATTTCTCGTTTTCTCAGAGTAAGTGTGCAGATTCTGAGCTGTGAGCTGACGCCGCCGTTTCTGACACGTATGTTCCAGGCCATGACATGACCTCTGTAGTCCTTCATCCCACCATGAACAGGAAGGACGCAGTGTATGGATGGACTCTACTGGGACCAACAGACCTCCATGACGAGCCGGCGCCCCCATTACAGCCTCAGGAGGGCCTCTGTGTGACCAATCCCCTTCAGTGGGCGAAGCTTCAACAATGACTTACCTTTGATTGGTTGTTCTTGAGGCGGTGAGCTTCATCCACCACCAGACACGCCCACTCGATGGAGTCCAGGGTGGCGTGGTCGATCGTAATGAGTTCGTATGATGTGAGCAGCACGTGGAATTTTATTTAGCATCTTTCTAGAAAAAAAAGAGGAGGAAAATGTTAAATCGAACGTCTCTCATTCACCACGGACTCTGTGCGATCCTTATTAGGAGGTACACCTTCCTGTCTGCATGCCTGAGCTAAGGCCAGATGGATTCTAGGAAGTAATAACTGCATGAATCATCTGACCTTACGCAAGATGGCCGCCGCCAGAAATACTAGGGGGGATCTTCTAAGTGATTTCTTAGCAAAATCAAGCATGGAGACAGGGATGGATGGATGAATGAGGGATGGATGGATGGATGAATGAATGGGGGGATGGATGGATGAATGGAGGGATGGATGGATGGATGAATGAATGGAGGGATGGATGGATGGAGGGATAAATGAATGGAGGGATGGAGGAATGGGTGGATGGAGACATGGAGGGATGGATGGATGGATGAATGGAGGGATGTATGGATGGATGAATGGAGGGATGTATGGATGGATGGATGGATGAATGGAGGGATGGATGGGAGGAATGGGTCGATGGAGACATGGATGGATGGATGGAGACATGGAGGGATGGATGGAGACATGGAGGGATGGATGGAGACATGGATGGATGGATGGAGACATGGAGGGATGGATGGAGGGATAGATGGTGGAATGAGGGATGGAGACATGGAGGGATGGATGGAGGGACATGGTGGAATGGGTGAATGGAGGGATAGATGGATGGAATGGGGGGATGGAGTGGAATGGATGGAGAATGGAGGGATGGATGGAGACATGGGAGGGATGGATGGAGGGATAGATGGTGGAATGGGTGAATGGAGGGATGGAGACATGGAGGGATGGATGGAGACACCTGTATGGATGGATGGAGACATGGGGGGGTGGATGGATGGAGACATGGATGGATGGATGGAGACATGGGGGGGTGGATGGATGGAGACATGGGGGGATGGATGGAGACATGGGGGGGTGGATGGATGGAGACATGGGGGGTGGATGGATGGAGACATGGGGGGATGGGGGAGTTTGCTTTGAATATCAAAAAAATAAATAGCACTTCTGCATGTGGTGCTCGGATACAGTGTAGTTGCGTGTGGTGCTCGGATACAGTGTAGTTGTGTGTGGTGCTCGGATACAGTGTAGTTGCGTGTGGTGCTCGGATACAGTGTAGTTGTGTGTGGTGCTCGGATACAGTGTAGTTGCGTGTGGTGCTCGGATACAGTGTAGTTGTCTGTGGTGTCGGATACAGTGTGCTCGGATACAGTGTAGTTGCGTGTGGTGCTCGGATACAGTGTAGTTGTCTGTGTGGTGCTCGGATACAGTGTAGTTGTCTGTGGTGCTCGGATACAGTGTAGTTGTTTGGTTGCTCGGATACAGTGTAGTTGCTCGGATACAGTGTAGTTGTGTGTGGTGCTCGGATACAGTGTGTAGTTGTGTGTGTGCTCTGTGGTGCTCGGATACAGTGTAGTTGTGTGTGTGTGGGCTCGGATACAGTGTAGTTTGTTGTGTGGTGCTCGGATACAGTGTAGTTGTGTGGTGCTCGGATACAGTGTGTGTGGTGCTTGATACAGTGTAGTTGCGTGTGTGCTCGGATACAGTGTAGTTGTGTGTGGTGCTCGGATACAGTGTAGTTGTGTGGTGCTCGGATACAGTGTAGTTGTCTGTGGTGCTCGGATACAGTGTAGTTGCGTAGTTCGGATACAGTGTAGTGTGTGTGGTGCTCGGATACAGTGTAGTTGTCTGTGGTGCTCGGATACAGTGTAGTTGTGTGTGGTGCTCGGATACAGTGTAGATACAGTGTAGTTGTGTGTGCTCGGATACAGTGTAGTGTCTGTGGTGCTCGGATACAGTGCTCGGATGTGTGTGGTGCTCGGATACAGTGTAGTTGTGTGTGGTGCTCGGATACAGTGTAGTTGTGTGTGGTGCTCGGATACAGTGTAGTTGCGTGTGGTGCTCGGATACAGTGTAGTGTGTGTGGTGCTCGGATACAGTGTAGTTGTGTGTGGTGCTCGGATACAGTGTAGTTGTGTGTGGTGCTCGGATACAGTGTAGTTGTGTGTGGTGCTCGGATACAGTGTAGTTGTGTGTGGTGCTCGGATACAGTGTAGTTGTGTGTGGTGCTCGGATACAGTGTAGTGTGGTGTGTGTTGTGCTCGGATACAGTGTAGTTGTGTGTGGTGCTCGGATACAGTGTAGTTGTGTGTGGTGCTCGGATACAGTGTAGTTGTGTGTGGTGCTCGGATACAGTGTAGTTGTTTGTGTGGTGCTCGGATACAGTGTAGTTTGTGTTGTTGGTGCTCGGATACAGTGTAGTTGTGTGTGGTGCTCGGATACAGTGTAGTTGTGTGTGGTGCTCGGATACAGTGTAGTTGCCCTTGAAGCAGGCAGGCATGGTGGGTGTCAGGAGGTGTGGGTGGAATGAAGCTGGGTGGCCATGGCAGGTTAGTGATTTGTGAACAGGTAGGTAGTGGGTCGGATTTGTGAACAGGTAGGTTGGTGATTTGTGAACAGGTAGGTTAGTGATTTGTGAACAGGTAGGTCGGTGATTTGTGAACAGGTAGGTTGGTGATTTGTGAACAGGTAGGTCGGTGATTTGTGAACAGGTAGGTTGGTGATTTGTGAACAGGTAGGTTAGTGATGTGAGGTAGGTTGATTTGTGAACAGGTAGGTGTGGTGATTTGTGAACAGGTAGGTTGGTGATTTGTGAACAGGTAGGTCGGTGATTTGTGAACAGGTAGGTTGGTGATTTGTGAACAGGTAGGTTGGTGATTTGTGAACAGGTAGGTTAGTGATTTGTGAACAGGTAGGTTGGTGATTTGTGAACAGGTAGGTTGGTGATTTGTGAACAGGTAGGTTAGTGATTTGTGAACAGGTAGGTGGGTGATTTGTGAACAGGTAGGTTGGTGATTTGTGAACAGGTAGGTTTGGTGATTTGTGAACAGGTAGGTTAGTGATTTGTGAACAGGTAGGTCGGTGATTTGTGAACAGGTAGGTCGGGGTGATTTGTGAACAGGTAGGTTAGTGATTTGTGAACAGGTAGGGTCGGTGATTTGTGAACAGGTAGGTCGGTGATTTGTGAACAGGTAGGTCGGTGATTTGTGAACAGGTAGGTTAGTGATTTGTGAACAGGTAGGTTAGTGATTTGTGAACAGGTAGGTTAGTGATTTGTGAACAGGTAGGTTGGTGATTTGTGAACAGGTAGGTTGGTGATTTGTGAACAGGTAGGTTGGTGATTTGTGAACAGGCAGGTTAGTGATTTGTGAACAGGCAGGTTAGTGATTTGTGAACAGGCAGGTTAGTGATTTGTGAACAGGTAGGTTAGTGATTTGTGAACAGGTAGGTTGGTGATTTGTGAACAGGTAGGTTGGTGATTTGTGAACAGGTAGGTTGGTGATTTGTGAACAGGTAGGTTAGTGATTTGTGAACAGGTAGGTTGGTGATTTGTGAACAGGTAGGTTAGTGATTTGTGAACAGGTAGGTTAGTGATTTGTGAACAGGTAGGTTGGTGATTTGTGAACAGGTAGGTTGGTGATTTGTGAACAGGTAGGTTGGTGATTTGTGAACAGGCAGGTTAGTGATTTGTGAACAGGCAGGTTAGTGATTTGTGAACAGGCAGGTTAGTGATTTGTGAACAGGCAGGTTAGTGATTTGTGAACAGGTAGGTTGGTGATTTGTGAACAGGTAGGTTGGTGATTTGTGAACAGGTAGGTTGGTGATTTGTGAACAGGTAGGTTGGTGATTTGTGAACAGGTAGGTTGGTGATTTGTGAACAGAGTACAGATATGGAACACAATTCTCTTCTTCTTCTTCTTCTATTCAAATGGGGGGTGGTGTTGTGTGGGGGTGGGGGTTGTGTGAATTGTGCGTGGGGTTGTGTGGTGTGTGTGTGATGTGTTGAATTGGTGGTGTGGGGGGTGGAATTGTGGTGGGGGGGGGGGGTGGGGGGGGGGGGTGTGTGTGGGTGGGGGGGTGTGTGTGGGTGTGTGGGGGTGTGGGGCCCCTTGTCCTCCAGAGGAATCCCCCCCCCCCCCCCCAGAGGATTTGTCTTCCCCCCCCTGCTCCAGAGGATTCCCCCCCCAGCCCCTCCAGAGGATTCTCCGCCCCCCCCTCACCCACCAGAGGATTCCCCCCCTCCCCTTGCCCTCCACAGGATTTATCTTCCCCCCCCTGCTCCAAAGGATTCCCCCCCCCCCCCACCCTCCAGAGGATTTCCCTTCCCCCCCTTGTCCTCCAGAGGAATCCCCCCCCAGAGGATTTGTCTTCCCCCCCCCCCCTGCTCCAGAGGATTACCCCCCCCCACAGCCCCTCCAGAGGATTTTCTCCCCCCCCCCCTCCAGAGGATTTCCCTTCCCTCCCTCGCCCTCCAGAGGATTTCCCTTCCCCCCCCTTGCCCTCCAGAGGATTCCCCCCCTCCCCTTGCCCTCCACAGGATTTTATCCCCCCCCCCTGCTCCAAAGGATTCTCCCCCCCCCCCTCACCCACCAGAGGATTTCCCTTCCCTCCCCTCGCCCTCCAGATGATTCCCCCCCCCCCCCCCCCTCCAGATGACTTATCCCCCCCCCCCCCTCCAATTGCCCTCCGGAGGATTTCCCCCTCCCCTCCAGATGATTTCCCCCCCTCCCCCTCCAGATGATTCCCCCCCCCCCTGTCCTCCAGAGGATTTCCCCCTTTCCTGACCAGGCATATGGTGCTGCATTACTTGCACTGACAATTGCGCGGTCATGCACCGCGGCCCCAGATGACGTCAGGATCCCCACATGACAACACGCAGGGAACATTCCTACTTGCAGAGCCGTGAGGAAGTATTCGCCCCTTCCTGAGTTCTTTTCTCTTTTTGCATATTTGTCACAAATGCTTCGGATCCTCACACATCCCGGGACTCCGAGATCAGCCGAGGAGATACAAGACCACGTTATCAATGACCATTTCATTATTAAGGGAAGAAAGCCCCCCAAACCTGCCTGGCTCGGTGTGAAGAAGTAATCGCCCCCCCCCATACCTAATTATTGGTTGGGCCCCCCATGGCGACAACAACTGCGGTCCGGCGTCTGACTGGCGATGAGTCTTTCCCGTCACTGTGGAGGGATTTCGGGCGCTCTTCTTTGCAGAATTGTTCTCATTCAGCCACATTGGATGTTCTCCAGCATGAAGGGCCGGGTGAAGGTCCTGCCGCAGCATTTCCATCGGATTGAAGTCCGGACTGTGACTCGGCCAATCCAAATCCTTCATTTTGTGTTTTTTCTCAACCACTCAGAGGTGGACTTGCTGCTGTGTTCATCATGTGATCATCAGCCTGCTGCACTTGAGGTCAGGAACTGATGGCCGGACATTCTCCTTCAGGATTTTCTGGTAGAGCACAGAATTCATGGTTTCAGCAATGATGGCGAGTCGTCCAGGTCCTGACCATCCAGACCATCATACTACCACCACCATGCTTCACAGTTGGGATGATGTTCTTTTCATGAAATGTTGTGTTAGTTTCACTCCAGGTGTAACAAGACGCACACCTTCCAAAGACATCAACTTTTGTCTCCTCAGTCCACAGAATGTTTGTCCAGCAGTTTGGGGATATCCAGATTTTTTTTGGCAAATGTGAGACGAGGCTTTGTGGTCTTTTTGGTCAGCATGTCTTTGGCCTTGGAGCTCTCCCATGGCGGCCATGTTTGCTGGTCTCTTATTGGTGAAACGCCGACTTTACTGGAGGCAGGTGAGGCCTGCAGCTCTGTAGATGATGTTCTGGCTTCTTCTATGACTGTTAGGAATGGACTGGCCAGCAATGGTGGGACTCACCTGCCTTTTGATCTGCAGTACCAGGGCTGGCAGCGGGTGCTCCCAGCAATCAGAGACTCAACCTTTCAGCCAGCTAACACCTGGAACTGATGATACTGGGTTGTATTTAAGGGATGGCCAGACCCACAGACTTGCCTTGGTGTTGTGTTTGTCCTGGGCCCCTGTATCTGTCCTGCATCCTGTTTTGTTCCTTCTTTGTGACTTTCCTGCTCTGATCCTGGCTTGTGACCCTGACCATCCCTCTGTCTGACCCTCTGTAACTACGCTGTTGCTACCTGCTGAACCTGGCCTGTGACCCCGACCATTCTTGCTTGCTCCCCCTGTACCTACCTGCCCATTGATATTGACCCGGCTGGCTGACGACGCTTGCTTGTATGTACTGTTATCTGTGGGTGGTTTGGTTTTTGGTTTGTTTGCACTGTGTTTATGTTTAGTATTGCACTGCAGTGTATTTTTTGTACTGTTAGTGTTAATAAATTGTATTGTTTATCACATATCTGAAGTCTGCGTTTCCCTGCGTCAGTCTGGTCACACCTCTGGTCATACCTGGGAGCCCTGACATTACACCAAGGCCAATCCTGACCAGAAGTGGCTGCACAGGGAAGCCATCTTGGCTTGTTGATGGGAAGGATGGATCTTGATGAGGTTGAATATTTATATCTGCTAGTGTTTGATGACAGGAGTATGCTTATCAGACTCTGAAGGAGTATCCCCGGGATGAACTGCTAGAATGTATACGGATCGCCTCATGTTCTAGTAGATCAGGGGCACAGAGTTCTCTGAGGTGCAGCCTTTGATTGAGGTTTGTGCTGAGTTGGTTTCATCTGGTTCCCCGAATGCAGGGATGAATTTTTGCCACCATTTAGTGCAGACCAGGTAGAGTCCCTGGTGTGGTTATTAGAGGATGATGTGGGTTACTTTCTGGAGCGTTATTCCACATGTTCCCACAGACACTAAGAGATTGTATAAACGCAGTGCAGTCATTGACCAGACAGGCTTTGTGTAAGCTCAGCTTTGTTCAACCCATACTGCAGACATGGACAGACTTGTTGCACCCAGCCTCAGTCAGCTTACAAAGACCCAGTCCTGCTTCTAACTCTACTCTGTATTCCCACCAGCTCCTCCAGTTACAGCCCAGTATACTTGGCTATCTACCGCATGTCAGTCCCCTGTTCCCACTCGCTGCACCTATCCTGCCTTTAACCCTGTAAAGAAGTCCTCTGTAGCAACCGCTCCCTCTCCTGTTCCATCCTCCAGTTCTTCTCTGTCCTCCAGCTGCTCATTCGTTTGCAGGACCTGCGTTTACTTGCAGTGCTCCAATAGTTAAAACCAGAAAAAAGCGAAAATTCTTTCCAACCAATACCATCCTGCCAGTATCCAAACGGTGAGCCTGCCTTCCGTGGTTCGACTGGTGCCTCTACTCGGCCTGAAGCCTCTACTCGGCCTGAAGCCTCTACTCGGCCTGAAGCCTCTACTCGGCCTGATGCCTCTACTCGGCCTGAAGCCTCTACTCGGCCTGATGCCTCTACCCAGCATGATGAACTGATCCAGCCTGACGATCCTATTAGGCCAGTTGACTCGATGCCCGCTGTTGATCCAGATGATCCGGTACCTGATCCGGTGGGCCCGCTGTCGAGCCAAATGACCTGATGCCTGGTGACCCAGTGCCCGCTGTCATACCTGGTGACCCGATTGCCCGCTGTCGAGCCAGACAATCCGGTACCTGATGACCCCGGTGTGCTCACTGTCGTGCCTGTTGACTCGGAGCCCACTGCCTTGCCAGATGACGCGGTGCCCGCTGTCAAGCCAAATGACCTGATGCCTGGTGACCCGATGACGCTGTCCAGCCAGACGATCCAATGTCTGACCCAGTGCCAGTGGTCATCCCAGTTGACTCGGAGCCCACGGTTGTGCCTGGTGACTCGGTGCCCGCCTCCCCGCCTGGGGGCCTGAGACCTGTCGTTCCGCCTGGGGGTCCGGCACCCGCCACTCCGCCTGAGGGTCCGAGACCTGTCGCTTCTCCGCTCCGCCTGGGGGGTCCGGCGCCCGCCGCTCCGCTTGAGGGCCCGAGACCTGTCGCTCCATCTGGGGGTCCGGCGCCCGCCGCTCCGCCTGAGGGTCCGAGACCTGTCGCTCCGCCTGGGGGTCCGGCGCCCGCCGCTCCGCCTGAGGGCCCGAAAAACCTGACGCTCCTCCTGGGGGTCCGGCGCCCGCCGCTCCGCCTGAGGGCCCGAGACCTGTCGCTCCGTTATTCCTTCCCTGGGGGTCCGGCGCCCCGCCGCTCCGCCTGAGGGCCCGAGAGACCTGTCGCTCCATCTGGGGGTCCGGCGCCCGCCGCTCCGCCTGAGGGCCCGAGACCTGTCGCTCCATCTGGGGGTCGGCGGCCCCGCCGCTCCGCCTGAGGGCCGAGAGGAGATGACCTGTCGCTCCTCTGGGGGTCCGGCGCCCGCCGCTCCGCTGAGGGCCCGAGACCTGTCGCTCCGCCTGGGGGTCCGGCGCCCGCCGCTCCGCCTGAGGGCCCGAGACCTGTCGCTCCATCTGGGGGTCCGGCGCCCGCCTCTCCGCCTGAGGGCCCGAGACCTGTGCTCCGCCTGGGGGGTCCGGCGCCCGCCGCCCCGCCTGGGGGCACGATGCCCGTCGCCCCGCCTGGGGGCACGATCCCCCCCCCCTGTCGCCCCGCCTGGGGCACGATCCCTGTCGCCCCGCCTGGGGGCACGATGCCTGTGCCCGCCTGGGGGGGGCACGATGCCTGTCGCCCCGCCTGGGGGCACGATGCCTGCCGCTCCGCCCGGGGGCCCGGTGCCTGCCGCTCCGCCCGGGGGCCCGGGTGCCTGCCGCTCCGCCCGGGGGCCCGATGCATGTCGCCCGCCCGGGGGCCCGGTGCCTGCTGCTCCGCCCGGGGGCCCGGTGCCTGCTGCTCCGCCCGGGGGCCCGGTGCCTCCTGCTCCGCCCGGGGGCCGGTGCTTGCTGCTCCGCCCGGGGGCCCGGTGCCTGCTGCTCCGCCCGGGGGCCCGATGCATGTCGCCCCGCCCGGGGGCCTGATGCATGTCGCCCCGCCCGGGGGCCGATGCATGTCGCCCCGCCCGGGGGCCGGTGCCTGCTGCTCCGCCCGGGGGCCGGTGCCTGCTGCTCCGCCCCGGGGGCCCGGTGCCTGCTGCTCCGCCCGGGGCCCGGTGCCTGCTGCTCCGCCTGGTGGCCCGCTGCCTGCTGCTTCGCCTGGTAAACCGATGTGCCTCTGCCCGGAGTCCTGCCCGATGTGCCTCTGCCCGGAGTCCTGCCCGATGTGCCTCTGCCCGGAGTGCTGCCCGATGTGCCTCTGCCCGGAGTCCTGCCCGATGTGCCTCTGCCTGATGTGCCTCTGCCTGGTGTGCCTCTGCTCGATGTGCCTCTGCCCGATGTGCCTCTGCCCGGAGTCCTGCCCGATGTGCCTCTGCCCGGAGTCCTGCCCGATGTGCCTCTGCCCGGAGTCCTGCCCGATGTGCCTCTGCCGGAGTCCTGCCCGATGTGCCTCTGCCCGGAGTCCTGCCCGATGTGCCTCTGCCCGGAGTCCTGCCCGATGTGCCTCTGCCTGGTGTGCCTCTGCTCGATGTGCCTCTGCCCGGTGTGCCTCTGCTCGATGTGCCTCTGCCCGGAGTCCTGCCCGATGTGCCTCTGCCCGATGTGCCTCTGCCCGGTGTGCCTCTGCCCGGAGTCCAGCCCGGTGTGCCTCTGCCGGAGTCCAGCCCGGTGTGCCGCTGCCCGGAGTCCTGCCCGGTGTTGTGCCAGTCTTTGATATCCCGCCAGTTACCAGACCCGGGCGGTGGAACATTTTGCCCAGCTAGGACTGTTTGGAGCGTCCTGAGGCCGCTCCTTGGGGGGGGGGGTACTGTTAGGAATGGACTGGCCAGCAATGGTGGGACTCTCACCTGCCTTTTGATCTGCAGTACCAGGGCTGGCCAGCGGGTGCTCCCCAGCAATCAGAGACTCAACCTTTCAGCCAGCTAACACCTGGAACAGATGATACTGGTGTATTTAAGGGATGGCCAGACCCACAGACTCTGCCTTGGTGTTGTGTTTGTCCTGGGCCCTGTATCTGTCCTGCATCCTGTTTCTGTTCTCCTTTGCTGACTTCTCCTGCTCTGATCCTGGCTTGTGACCCTGACCATCCCTCTGTCTGACCCTCTGTACTACGCTGCTTGCTACTGCTGAACCTGGCCTGTGACCCCAACCATTCTCTGCTTGCTCCCCCTGTACCTACTGCCCATTGATATTGACCCGGCCTGCCTGACGACGCTTGCTTGTATATACTGTTATCTGTGGTTGGTTGGTTTGTTTGCACTGTATTATGTTTAGTATTGCACTGCATTTATGTTTGTACGTTTCCCTGCATCAGTCACACACCTCTGGTCATACCTGGGAGCCCTGACAATGACCTCCTGGATGAGTCCTTGTTGGGCTCTTGGAGTAATCTTGGTCGGCCGGTCCTGGGAAGGGTCACCACAGCTCCAAGTTTTCTCTCATCGTGGTTGGCTGGAGACCCAACGCCTTAGAAATGGCTTTGTAACCCTTTCCAGACCGATACACGGCAATGTTCCTCACCTGTTCTTGAACCGCTCTAGATCACGGCACGACGGTTTGCTTTTTTTTAGACCTTTTGGCGTGAAGGAGGGGAGCAAATACTTTTTCACAGCGCCGTATAAAGGCGTCATTCTGGGCACACAGCGTCCTTACCTTCATCCTGGACACTCTCTTCCCTCCTCTGATGGCCTTGAAGGAGAATTCGTGTTCCCGAATGATCGCTCTGCTGTCCTTATCGCCAGTATATGTCACCACATAGAACTCCGGCGCCCACATTCGGAATTCTCGCTCCCAGTTGATGACGGTGGATAACGGAACGCTCACAAGGTACGGACCTTTAGAGTGACCCTGAGGAGACACAAGTCACATGACCACTAATGAAAGGCATACAGTCCGTGGGGAGGGGGACCATGACGGGATCAGGTGGGAGTAGCTGCCCACATTTACTACATAAAAGGAAAGATTTTGTATGAAATAATGGAGCGCCGAGCTGTGATAGTTCATACAAGGACAATGTCACCGAAATCATCGGGAAGTCTGACCAATCGGGTTCTGCTGAAAAGGAACATTCTAAGGGTCCGGGGCCCACCATGTGAACACAGAAATGGTCTGTCTCAGCCCTGCGCTGTGACTGCTCACTTACTGCTGCCACTGCTGGGCACTGACTGGTGGCACTGCTGGGCAGCACTGATGGGGGGCACTGCTGGGCACAGGTAGGTGGCACTGCTGGGCACTGCTGGGCACAGGTAGGTGGCACTGCTAGGCACTGATGGGCACAGGTGGGTGGCACTGCTAGGCACAGGTAGGTGGCACTACTAGGCACTGCTGGGCACAGGTGGGTGGCACTGCTAGGCACAGGTAGGTGGCACTGCTAGGCACTGATGGGCACAGGTGGGTGGCACTGCTAGGCACAGGTAGGTGGCACTACTAGGCACTGCTGGGCACAGGTGGGTGGCACTGCTAGGCACAGGTAGGTGGCACTGCTGGGTACAGGTGGGTGGCACTGCTAGGCATAGGTGGATGGCAATATAGGCACTCCTGGGCACAGGTGGGTGGCACTACTAGGCACTGATGATCACAGGTAGGTGGCACTGCTGGGCACTTGTGGGGGCAGCACTGGTGGTTGGCACTACTAGCACAGGTAGGTGGCACTACTAGGCACTTGTGGGCAGCATAGGTGGGCAGCACTGGCGGGCACGGGTGGGTGGCACTACTAGGCACTGCTGGGCACAGGTGGGTGGTACTACTAGGCACTGCTGGGTACAGGTTGGCAGCACTGGTGGGCACAAATGGGTGGCACTTCTAGGCACTGATGGGCACGGGTAGGTGGCACTGCTGGGCACTTGTGGGCGGCACAGATGGGTGACACAGATGGGCACTGATGATCAGTCCTCTCCTCATGCTGTGACAGTGCGAGGAAAGTGCAGCCGATAACCAGCAACTGCATTTACCTGGTGATCTGCTGTCATTGGACACGGCTGATCACATGGTAGGAGGCCGCTGTGATTGGCCTTTTACCACATCATGTGATCAGATCTGTCCATAGGACACAGCGATAACGGAGATCGCCGGGGGCGCTCAGGAAAGTGCGTTCTGTGTTTGAAAAAAACTGCTAAACTGCAACTACCGTGCGACATAAAAACCTGCAACACCCGCCATGTTATTCTCCAGGGCCCCATAATAAATATATCATCTTCGGGGGTCCGAAGACATTTCCTAGCAGAAAAGTACTGATTGTTACAGGTGCAGGGCTGTTGTTAGTAACCATGGGGCCCCATACAACCAACCTGATAGGACCCTGCCCCCCCCAAAAAAACGTTTTCTATGCTTCTGTTATGAATGAACACAGGAAGTGATCAGTACCGATCACTCATTGTGTTCATTCAGGGAAAGAAGGGCTGGTAAATGTGACATATTTCCCGGACCCTTCCCCCACTTTCCAGGCTGAAGGAACCAATTGTGTGCTTGCAGCTGGCGGTGGTGGGAAGAAGAGGAGGGAAGCCGGCAGCACCGCGGAGGTGGGGGCACACGGGGGGCCTGGGCAGCAGGGAGAAACATACGGTGCACAGGGAGGGTGATGGGAGCGTTGGGGGGCAATTACTGGAACTGATCCCCTGTATGGCTCTCTCTGCAGCAGCTGAAAGCCAGCAGGAAGGAGAGGAGGGAAGCCAGCAGCACCGCGGGGGTGGGGGGCACACAGGGGGGGGCCTGGGCAGCAGGGAGAAAGGTAAGGTGCACAGCGAGGGTGATGGATGCTGCGGGGGGGGGGGGGGCAATTACTGGATCTGATCCTGTGTATGGCTCGTCTCTACAGCAGCTGAAAGCCAGGGGGAGAGGAGGGAAGCCGGCAGCACAGCGGGGGTGGGGGGCACACAGGGGGGAGGCCTGGGCCGCAGGGAGAAAGGTAAGGTGCACAGGGAGGGTGATGGATGCTGCAGGGGGGCAATTACTGGAACCGATCCCCTGTATGGCTCTTCTCTACAGCAGCTGAAAGCCGGGGGGGGGGGGGGAGAGGAGAAGAAGCCGGCTTTCAGCTGCTGCAGAGATATCCATACAGGGGATCGGTTCCAGGAATTGCCCCCAATCCTGTACTGATCACCCTTCCTGCCCATATCTCATTCACCTACTGTAGTTGCCTGGGTCCCCCTGCTGGTCGGGGCCCCATACAGGAGGACTGGTGGTACCCCCTTATCCACGGCCCTGTACAGGTGAACAGAAAGTGTTGGACGTGGGCGGGGTGTGGAAGGGGGTGGTGCCATTGTGGGGGACACATGACACAATCCCCCCGGAGCCCAGACAGGCGTACAGCCATGGTAGCGGGACACAGAAGGGCGTATTCGGGGGTCAGTCACGGCAGGGGGTGGTGCCATTGTGGGGACACGTGACACGATCCCCCCGGAGCCCAGACAGGCGTACAGCCATGGTAGCGGGACATAGAAGGGCGTATTCGGGGGTCAGTCACGGCAGGGTGTGGAAGGGGGTGGTGCCATTGTGGGGGGGGACACGTGACACGATCCCCCCGGAGCCCAGACAGGCGTACAGCCATGGTAGCGGGACATAGAAGGGCGTATTCGGGGGTCAGTCACGGCAGGGTGTGGAAGGGGGTGGTGCCATTGTGGGGGACACGTGACACGATCCCCCCGGAGCCCAGACAGGCGTACAGCCATGGTAGCGGGACATAGAAGGGCGTATTCGGGGGTCAGTCACGTAGCCGCTCACCTCTTTGTACAGAGAGTAGAGGAAGGCGATGGTCTGAATGGTCTTCCCCAGCCCCATCTCATCTGCCAGGATGGTGTTCGTTCGCCTCGCCCAGGACAACCTCAGCCAGTTGAGTCCCTGCAGCTGGTAGGGGTGCAGAGTGCCGCCCGTGGCATCGATGTACCACGGCTGGTTGTCCCACGTCACTGCAGGCTGAAACAAAGACACGTTACGGTGCCACAGAGCAGGAGACATTCTTCACCATCAGGGCGACCCGCCATCATTCTGTACTGATGGCCCTTCAGGGTTCAGCTATTGAGCTCTGTGAACCGGCCACCCAACAATCACCAGGCCATTGGCTGCCATGCTGGAGCTCACGTCATCTACATCGATCACGTGGTTCTACAGGATCATTCCATGTATGAAGGTAAATGACCCTTCTGTGTGTAGCAGCCCCCCCAACACTTACCTGAGCCCCACTGTGATCCAGCGACGTGCATAGGAGCCTCAGCTGTCCCGGGTCTCTGCCTCATTATTGGCTGAGACAGCAGCAGGAGCCATTGGCAGCCACAGCCAGTGAGCCAATGAGGAGAGAGAGGGGCTGAGGCCGAGGTGCTGCGGCTCATGAGCGCGTGTGGCTCAGGTGCCCCCATAGCAAGCTGTTTGTTCTGGGGTCACCTGACAGGAGGGAGGGGCCAGGAGCGCCAGCAGGGGACCCCAGAAGAAGAGGATCTGGGCTGCTCTGTGCAAAACCATTTATCTATCGCTATCATGGAGGGGCCCCATGTGATAGTGTATGCAGGTGACAGGTACTCTTTATAGACCCCCCCCCCAGTGCCTTTCAGTGCAGATGTTCAAACATAGATTGTGCTTGAATAGCTGCGTCCTCGGCTACACCAGCCGCCAGCAGGGGGTGTGCATTCTGATTGGCTCTGGAGCTGCCGGGATCACTTTTATCAGGAAGCGCTGTGCTGGTCCCGAGCTCATCATGTGGATTGAACCCCAAATCTACCTGGTAAGGAATATTCGGGGTCCTAGAGCCGGCACTCCATTCCCCGGGGCCCGTCTCACTTACATCCACTAGAAGTGTCCGCGGAGGTGTGTCCTTGGCTGGGCCTGCTGCTCCTGAATTTGTCCGGAGTTCCTGCTTCTTCTCCCAGCATCAGCTCTCTGGAACAGATCAAACAAACAGATCCCAGACACGTGCAGATCCCAGACACGTGCAGATCCCAGACACGTGCAGATCCCAGACACGAGCAGATCCCAGACACGAGCAGATAAAAGACACGTGCAGATCCCAGACACGTGCAGATCCCAGACACGAGCAGATCCCAGACACGAGCAGATCCCAGACACGCGCAGATCCCAGACACGCGCAGATCCCAGACACGCGCAGATCCCAGACACGAGCAGATCCCAGACACGAGCAGATCCCAGACACGAGCAGATCCCAGACACGAGCAGATCCCAGACACGCGCAGATCCCAGACACGCGCAGATCCCAGACACGCGCAGATCCCAGACACGCGCAGATCCCCGACACGCGCAGATCCCCGACACAAGCAGATCCCAGACACACGCAGATCCCAGACACGAGCAGATCCCAGACACGCGCAGATCCCCCGACACGCGCAGATCCCCGACACAAGCAGATCCCCGACACAAGCAGATCCCCGACACGAGCAGATCCCAGACACGAGCAGATCCCAGACACGAGCAGATCCCAGACACGAGCAGATCCCAGACACGAGCAGATCCCAGACACGAGCAGATCCCAGACACGAGCAGATCCCAGACACGCGCAGATCCCAGACACGCGCAGATCCCAGACACGAGCAGATCCCAGACACGAGCAGATCCCAGACACGCGCAGATCCCAGACACGAGCAGATCCCAGACACGAGCAGATCCCAGACACGAGCAGATCCCAGACACGAGCAGATCCCAGACACGAGAACAAACAAAAAAACAAAACAGATTCGTTATTTAAAGAAGCGGTTTGTGATACAGCGCTGTTGCTTTAACTGACAATTGCGCGGTCATGCAGCGCTGCACCCAAATTACATTTATGTCCTTTTTTCCCCACGAATTGAGATTTCTTTCGGTGGTATTTGATCCCCTCTGCGGCTTTTATTTTTTGTGCTATAAAAAAAAAAAAGACTGACAGTTTTGAGAAAAAAACAATATTTTGGACTTTTTGCTATGAAACATGTCCAGCAAAAAAAATGTAAAAAATCGAATTTCCTCATAAGCCAAAATGTCTCCCACTCCGTGTCTTCCCTGTCACATCCCGCTCCGTGTCTTCCCTGTCACACCCCGCTCCGTGTCTTCCCTGTCACACCCCGCTCCGTGTCTTCCCTGTCACACCCCGCTCCGTGTCTTCCCTGTCACACCCCGCTCCGTGTCTTCCCTGTCACACCCCGCTCCGTGTCTTCCCTGTCACACCCCGCTCCGTGTCTTCCCTGTCACACCCCGCTCCGTGTCTTCCCTGTCACACCCCGCTCCGTGTCTTCCCTGTCACACCCCGCTCCGTGTCTTCCCCTGTCACACCCCGCTCCGTGTCTCCCGTCCCCTCCGTGTCTCCCTGTCACACCCCGCTCCGTGTCTTCCCTGTCACACCCCGCTCCGTGTCTTCCCTGTCACACCCCGCTCCGTGTCTTCCCTGTCACATCCCGCTCCGTGTCTTCCCTGTCACATCCCGCTCCGTGTCTTCCCTGTCACATCCCGCTCCGTGTCTTCCCTGTCACACCCCGCTCCGTGTCTTCCCTGTCACACCCCGCTCCGTGTCTTCCCTGTCACACCCCGCTCCGTGTCTTCCCTGTGACTCCCGCTCCGTGTCTTCCCTGTCACATCCCGCTCCGTGTCTTCCCTGTCACACCCCGCTCCGTGTCTTCCCTGTCACACCCCGCTCCGTGTCTTCCCTGTCACACCCCGCTCCGTGTCTTCCCTGTCACACCCCGCTCCGTGTCTTCCCTGTCCCCATCCGTGTCTTCCCTGTCACATCCCGCTCCGTGTCTTCCCTGTCACATCCCGCTCCGTGTCTTCCCTGTCACATCCCGCTCCGTGTCTTCCCTGTCACATCCCGCTCCGTGTCTTTGCTGAAAAATCCCGATACGTGTAAATTAATTGGTTTTATATTAAAGTTCTAGCGTCTACAAATGGCGGGAGAGATACGGGGATTTATTTTCTTTTTTATACTAGTAATGGCGGTGATCAGCAACTTATAGCGAGACTGTGGCGGACATTCTGACACTGGGGGGGGGGGATGGGAACTGACTTGGTGTCACTGACATCCCCAGTGACACCAATACAGTGATCAGTGCTAAAAAAAAAGCCCCGACACTGTACTAATGGCACTGGGCAGGAAGGGGTTAACATCTGGGGCAAGCAAAGGGTTACCTGTGTGCTGGGAGTGTTTTTACTAGGGGGCGGGGTCTGTGTTACTAGGGGGCGTGATGGGGTGTTTTACTAGGGGGCAGTGACGGGTTACTAGGGGGGTGGTGTATGTTACTAGGGAGTGGGGTCTGTGTTACTAGTGGGCGGTGTGTCTGTGTTATTAGGGGGGCGGGTCTGTTACTAGGGGGACGGGGTGTGTGACTAGGGGGGTAGGGGGCAGTGACGGGTGTGCTTCACTGTAAGCACACTGCTCTGGATGGCTGTGCTCAGCCATCCTGAGCAGTGTGCACAAACTGACAGGGAGGAGGGATGTTGGTAAACAATGCAGTCCTCCCTCCCTGTCGGGGTGATTGCCGGAAATCACAGGGCGTAGGCGGGTAATCAGCAGCCGGGACCCAGTGATTGACTCCCGGGGCCACAATTGGTGGAGCAGGTAGGGCGGTTGCGTGCCCTCTACCCGGAAATGCAAACTCACGTGTATATACATGATTTTGCGCACAGGTCCCACCCTGCAGCAGTAACTGTCCTGTGGGCGGGCCTTAAGTTCAATAATTTTTTCAATTAATTTTTGTTTACTTAAATTCGGATTATTGACGGAATTTGGTTTAGGCGTTTATTCATTTTGATTCGAATTTTCCGAATTCAGGGGTCTAACTGAATTCAATTCAACTGAATCAAAATGTATGGAATCGGCATTTGCATTTGGAAAAGGCGTCTATATTCTATTCTACTCTAATCTATTCTATGGTTTTATTCTTTCTAATCCTCATGTCTTAATTTTTATTTAATGGGGGGGGGTTACTAAATGTTCAGACGGCGCCCTCTGCAGGGGGCATTGCTTCAGGGGATTTGATTTATTTTCGTTTTTTTTATACTAGTAATGGCGGTGATCAGCAACTTATAGCGAGACTAATTCTGACACTGGGGGGGGGGATGGGAACTGACTTGGTGACTGACATCCAGTGATCAATACATGATCAGTGCAGCCCTGACACTGGGTGGCACTGGGCAGGAAGGGGTTAAATCTGGGGCAAGCAAAGGGTTACCTGTGTGCTGGGAGTGTTTTACTAGGGGGCGGGGTCTGTGTTACTAGGGGGCGGAGGGTGTTTTACTAGGGGGCAGTGTTACTAGGGGGTGGTGTATGTTACTAGGGATGGGGTGTGGTCTGTGTTACTAGTGGCGGTGTCTGTGTTATTAGGGGGCGGGGTCTGTTACTAGGGGGCAGGGGGTGGTGTGCTTCACTGTAAGCACACTGCTCTGGATGGCTGTGCTCAGCCATCCTGAGCAGTGTGCACAAACTGACAGGGAGGAGGGATGTTGGTAAACAATGCAGTCCTCCCTCCCTCCCTGTCGTGATTGCCGGTAATCACACGGGCGTAGGGGGGTAATCAGCAGCGGGACCCAGTGATTGACTCCCGGGGCCACAATTGGTGGAGCAGGTAGGGCGGTTGCGTGCCCTCTACCCGGAAATGCAAACTCACGTGTATATACATGATTTTGCGCACAGGTCCCACCCTGCAGCAGTAACTGTCCAGGGCGGGGGCCTTAAGCCGTTCAATAATTTTTGTTTACTTAAATTCGATTATTGATTTTCAGAATTTGTTTAGTTTCGTTTATTCATTTTTGATTCGAATTTTCCGAATTCGGTCTAACTGAATTCAATTCAACTGAATCAAAATGTATGGAATCGGCATTTGCATTTGGAAAGGCGTCTATATTCTATTCTACTCTAATCTATTCTATGGTTTTATTCTTTCTAATCCTCATGTCTCCTCCAGGGAAGCTATTTAATGGGGGGGGGTTACTAATGGCAGACAGACGGCGCCCTCTGCAGGGGCATTGCTCCAGTGCTTCATAAATGAGGGGAGCTCTGCTGACTTCCATCATTCTATTTTCCTTGCAGCTGATTGGGTATTCTTGGCAAAGTGAAGCTTCCCCTCATGTACTGAGCTGTGGCGTGGGGCCCCTGCAGAGGGCGCCACCTCCTCCATACGCGGCCATATAGATCCAGCTGCCTGGCAGTGACGGGGTGCGGGGGGCAGTGCGGGGGCGGGGCGGCAGTGACGGGGTGCGGGGCGGGCAGTGACGGGGGGTGCGGGGCGGGCAGTGACGGGGCAGTGACGGGGTGCGGGGCGGGAAGTGACGGGGGTGCAGGGCAGGGAGTGATGGGGTACAGGGCGGACAGTGACGGGGTACAGGGCGGGCAGTGATGGGGTACAGGGGGGGGGGAGTGACGGGGTACAGGGCGGGAGGACGGGGTACAGGGCGGGGAGTGATGGGGTACAGGGCGGGGAGTGACGGGGTACAGGACGGGGCAGTGATGGGGTGCAGGGCGGGCAGTGATGGGGTACAGGGCGGGTAAGTGACGCGCGGTGACGGGGTGCGGGGGCGTGACGGGGTGCGGGGCGGGCAGTGACGGGGTGCAGGGCGCAGGCAGTGACGGGGGTGCGGGGCGGGGGGAGTGACGGGGTGACGGGGGTGGGGAGGGAGTGACGGGGTACAGGGGCGGCAGTGACGGGGGTGCAGGGGGGCGGGCAGTGACGGGGTGCAGGGCGGGCAGTGACGGGGTGCAGGGCGGGCAGTGAGGGGTGCGGGGGTGCGGGGCGGGCAGTGACGGGGTACAGGGCGGGCAGTGTGGGGTCAGGGCGGGGAGTGACGGGGTGCAGGGCGGGCAGTGACGGGGTTCAGGGCAGGGAGTGACGGGGTGCTGGGCGGGCAGTGACGGGGTTCAGGGCGGGGCAGTGACGGGGTACAGGGCGGGCAGTGACGGGGTTCAGGGCGGGGAGTGACGGGGTGCAGGGCGGGCAGTGACGGGGTTCAGGGCGGGAGTGACGGGGTGCTGGGCGGGCAGTGACGGGGTTCAGGGCGGCCAGTGACGGGGTACAGGGCAGGGGGGAGTGACGGGGTTCAGGGCGGGCAGTGACGGGTTCAGGGCGGGCAGTACGGGGGCTGGGCGGGAGTGACGGGGTGCAGGGCGGGGAGTGACGGGGTGCTGGCAGTGACGGGGGGCGGGCCAGTGACGGGGTACAGGGGCGGCCAGTGACGGGGTACAGGGCGGCCAGTGACGGGGTGCTCGGCGGGCAGTGGCGGGGTGCAGGGCGGGCAGTGACGGGGTACAGGGCGGGCAGTGGCGATGTGCTTGGCGCTGTCCCCTCCCCCACAGACGATCGGTACCTGTGCTCCCAGTACGTTTGTTGGAAGGTGTCATAGTCAGGAATGTGGGTGTCATCGACCTCCCAGGTGCAGCGATCGTACGGCAAGGCCTTCCACTTCACCAGATAACGGAGGTCTCCTCTCTTGTCGAGGCTGCAAACAGACACACGGGAGGTCACTTCATGAGGAACCCTTCCTCAGGATAGGCCGATCGTCCGGGTCAAGAGCCAATCATCAGCTCCGGGGGAGCTCCAAATCCCCCCAATGTGTGCTCCATGGGGCGGTCTGCTGCTGATATAACATTCACACAGCCGGCTTCTACCCAGATCACTGGATCTCCAGGGGCTGAGATGAGAGGAGGGCTCCAGTCCCATTCATGACGACTCCTCTCTCCTCGTCCATTCAGAAAAAAAAAGCTTTGCATTTTTTTTTTCAGGGAATACAATGCCTCATGTGAATGGAGGAGAAGAGATCATAGCACATACCCACCCTTCCTTTCCTCCATTCACAGAAAGCCTTGCTTTCTTTCCACAGAATACAATGTGTTGTGTGAATGGAGGCGGGCCTGTCCAATAGGGAGGATGGAAAACCAGCCAATGGTGTGGTGTGGTGTGTGTGTGTGGGGGGTCCCCTGTCAGAACACAATGGCTCAGTGGGGAGATTGCTGTCCTATCATCGCACGGTTAGCACATCGATCTCCTCAGTCGTTTTGTCATTCAGCCTGTTGGGTTGACTGTAGAAATGAACTGGCTGAGTGTAGCGGCTTCAGTGACGTCCACTTCCCATGTGACTGGAGCGGGGGTTGGGACACCCCATGTTGGATGGTCCCCGGCCACCTACCTGTGATTGGTTATTCGCTGGATCTTCATCCAATCCGGCTTTATACCATGGCGATAGAACGTCGCCTCCATCTCCGTATGCCGGAGGTCCCTCTTTCTTCTCGTCTGATTCTTGCTGAATGGAGGCGGGTCTCTCCGATCTTCATGCCGGTCATAATTCCGGAGCATGGCCCTGTGGTAGAGCCTCATCTGAAAGATCAAACGCACCTGCTAAATACCAGGTTGGAAAATTCATAAAAAATGATCGATTTTCAACTCAATGATGGTCAAATGGTACGATCGTTTTTCCGGAAAGAATATGCGCATGAGCCGTGACCTGGAAGGAGAAGATTCGCCTGTTATATGGGGTGAACTTTATGACTCGGTCGGACGCTTTTCGAAATCATTGATGGCGCCATCGGATTACCGAGCGAATGACTTTTCAATTTACGGACAAAAAATCGTTCAGAATTCGACCCGTGTATGGCCTGCATTAGAAAGTCTCCCCCTGAAGGGTTGATTTACTAAACCTGGAGATCGCAGGATCCGGTGCAGCCGTGCGTGGGAGCCAATCAGCTTCTACCTTCAGCCTGGTCAGGGAAGCTTTGGCAATAAAACCTGGAAGCTGATTGGTTACCAACGACAACCGCACCGGATTCTGAGTGCTCCAGTTTTAGAAAGTCTCCCTCTAAGGGGCTGATTTACTAAGACTGGAGCACTCAGAATCCGGTGCGGTTGTCGTTGGTAACCAATCAGCTTCTACCTTCAGCTTGGTCAGGGAAGCTTTGGCAATAAAATCTGGAAGCTGATTGGTTACCAACGACAACCGCACCGGATTCTGAGTGCTCCAGTCTTAGTAAATCAGCCCCTTAGAGGGAGACTTTCTAAAACTGGAGCACTCAGAATCCGGTGCGGTTGTTGTTGGTAACCAATCAGCTTCCAGGATTTATTGCCAAAGCTTCCCTGACCAGGCTGAAGGTAGAAGCTGATTGGCTCCTGTGACGAACCATCCCCTTTTTTTCATAACATTTTGCCCTTTCTGTTCCGGTTTCCTCCCCTTTGTAAAGCTGGACATGTTTCACAGACATTCTACACTGTTTAGGGACATGTGACCTTGTAGTCCTTCCCTTCTATAGAGTTCATACTATATTGTTGGGTTTGTTGTGGGCGGGGAAAACCCGGCGCCGGGCTGTTTGCTGGGGGTGAAGCTGTATATACTGAGCTGTGTCTAATAAAGAGTCATTCATTTTTCACCCTACAGGAAGTTCCGACTCGTGGTTTGGGAGAGCAGGGAAGGGAGTGTTGTGAGCTATAATACCTGCCTTGGCAGAGCACTGGAAGCCTTGCTGGAAAAGGGGACCATTGGCTGAGACGGGTCTCTGGGGACAATGGTCGTCTGCTGCGGTGGAGCTTGGCCCTCCAGCCCTATAACTTTACCATCCAGTACTGACCGGGGAAGCAAAATGCCAACGCGGATGGGTTGTCCCGGCAAGCCGAGTTGGAGAAGTAACCCTCTGAACCGACCAGCCCCAAGTGGACCCATCTGAAGGTCTCGCCGGGTCTGGTGGGTGTTACACAACAGGGGAGCCTTGTGACGAACCGTCCCTTTGTGATCACATTTTGCCCTTTCTGTTCTGGTTTCCTCCCCTTTGTAAAGCTGGACATGTTTCACAGACATTCTACACTGTTTGTTTGGGGAAATGTGACCTTGTAGTCCTTCCCTTCTATAGAGTTCATACTGTATTGTTGGTTGTAGGGTTTGTTTTGGGTGGGGAACACGGTGCCAGGCTGTCTGGTGGGGGGTGGGGTGAAGTTGTATATAATGAGCTGTGTTTAATAAAGAGTCATTAATTTTTCACCCTCGAAGTTCCGACTCGTGGTTTGGGAGAGCAGGGAAGGATTGTCTGTGAGCTTTAATACCCGCCTTGGCAGAGCACTGGAAGACTTGCTGGAAAAGGGGACCATTGGCTGAGACGCACTGCTCCCCACGAGGAAGCCCAGGCGGAACGGTTCCACCATAATTGGTTGGCAGCGGTGGGATCTTTCCTCATTGCAGAGAAAGTCCAAACCACCAACCGGGACCCCATCTTTTTTCACAGAGTCGTCCCTGCTCAGCCAGGTGGATATACGGGACCTCCAGAAGCCAGCCTCCAAAGCCTGCTTGTCACTCGGGGAGTTATCGCTGGCTCCAAGACCAGAGAGGAACTGTTGGATGAGATTATGGCCCTGGACCAAGAGGATGCACACCCCACTTCACCTGACCTGATGCGCACCCCACTTCACCTGATGCGCACCCCACTTCACCACTTCACCTGATGCGTACCCCACTTCACCTGATGCACACTCCACTACGCTTGAAGCGAACACTGCTCCACCAGAAGTGAACTCTGCTTCACAGGAGGAGTTGGAGGAACAGAGCAGCTCATTGGCCCCTGAAACGCCAGGCCCACTTAGCACCGTACGGAGACCCCTATACCATTCGGATCTACGACAAGAGGTTGAGTGGCGTTTGGCTCTGTTTGGCAGCGCTCCCACCTCCGAACAGATTTCCAAGGCCCTGGATGATGCCACCCAACTGCGGCTTAGTCACTCCCAGTCATCAATGAGGACTCGGTCTGGGAGGATTACTCGCCTTCTCCAGACTGCAACCGGACCAACGAAAATTCCCTACGCTGCTTTTAAAACTTTCTCGGAGACGGATGGGGACATTGACAGCTTTCTTCAGGACTTTGAACGGTTGTGCACCATCCATGGTGTGGCAGCCCAAGGCCGGGTCCCCATTTTGAGCAGCAAGCTAAGCTAAGTCGGGCTGCAGACGCATTCAGGACTGTACCCGACAGCTACTGCTGGATTATGATTTTGTTAAGGAACACTTGCTGGCCCGCTGCGCTCTCACCCCCAGAGGGGTATCACTTAAAGTTCCGGGCACTCAAAAAGAAACCCCAGGACACCTTCACTGAATGGGGACATCAGTTACAACACAATGCCCGCAGCTGGGTCCGAGGGTGTCAGATCACCAAGCTGGAGGAACTGTTACAACTGCTGTTATTGGAGCAGTGTTACAATGGACTTCCAGGGGATGTTAGACATCGGGTCCGGGACATACACCCCCTAACCTAGTACCTGGACAACAGGAGGCTAACCAAGCCCGCCATTCCCCCTGCACCTCGTCCACAACCAGTGGTGCCCACTCCGGTCACCCGATAATGCCTCAGACCCCCCACACCTTCTGACCCAAAGCGGTCTGGCCCACGCTGTTATGGCTGCAATCAAACAGGGCACATCCGCATTCATTGCCCCCAGAATCCACCAAGGCCCCAGAGCAGTCAACCCCCTCGGGGCACTTCCAACCGACCCACCACTCCCTATGGCCGAGCCTCTGCCTACTCCCTACAGGACCACCTGAATGACACCGCCTCTTCATGGAGGAATTTTTACCACCGAGGATGAGGACATCGGGGTCTTTCATTCTAACCCTCTCCAGGCTGCCACCCCGGACAATCGCCAACATCACCAACAGGTTGTCCATGTTAACGGCCGTCAGGCCCAAGGATTACAGGACACTGGGGCCACACTCTCCCTAGTCCAACCCCAAATGGTACCAGACTGGGTCAAGACCGGGCGGTCTGTGGCTGTATGGGCAGCGGGAGGCCATGTCTACCGGATTCCTACCGCAAGGCTTCATCTGGATTGGAGGGCCAGGGATGTTTGAAATTGGAGTAATGCAGAACTTGCCAGCTGAGGTTCTCCTTAGAAATGATCTGGGAGTTCTGGTCTCCACTTTTGGCACCGAGACCCCTGCTGAAGCTCATCCAGTCACCACTCGACACCAAGCTAGAGAGCATGCTGCCGCTCCACCTGCTGAGGTTCCGGTAAGAGTCGAGTACCCACCCCCTGCTGAGCTTGTCCCTGCCCTGACCTGGGATTCCCCCACTGATTTTCGCTAAAGAAACAGCCAGTGACCGGACCTTAGACCCCTATAGACGGAGGGCTGGGAGTGATCTGGGGGATTGGGAAATGTGAGGTATGAGTGGGACCAGGGCAAGTTGTACAGGGTCCATGGGGAGCAGGGGTGGGCGCTGCCCAAATACCTCACCGGCAGATGGTAGTACCGAGGAAGTATCGGCGTGACCTCCTCCAGATTGCGCATGATATTCCCCTTGCTGGGCATTTGGGCAAGCGACGGACCCTACATCGCTTAACCCAGAGTTTCTTCTGGCCAGGAGTATCGGGGGACGTTCGGGACTACTGTCGGTCCTGTGAGGTCTGCCAGAAGGTAGGGAAGCAGGGAGACCGGCCCAGGGCCACTCTGAGACCCCTACCCATAGTCCGGGAACCTTTCAGTCATATTGCCGTGGACCTAGTGGGGCCCCTGAACCGGCCTAGTCCCACAGGCAAGAAGTATATCTTGACCATTGTCCACTACGCCACCCGGAGGGCGTAGCGCTGAGAGATGTGCAGGCAGAAACAGTTGCTCAAGCCCTGCTGCAGATCTTTACTCGGGTAGGATTTCCTCAGGAGATCCTGACCAACCAAGGCACGCAGTTCACGGCCGAGCTTACCCAACAACTCTGGAAGTTGTGTGGGATCAGACCGCTGTACGGCTCTCCCTACCACCCCCAGACCAATGGGCTCTGCGAACAGTACGCTAAAACAGCGGCATCTTCCCCACCTCCTGTTCACCTACCGAGAGGTACTGCAGGAGTCCACTGGGTTCTCTCCCTTCGAGCTGCTGTACGGTTGGAGGGTTCGGGGACCCCTGGATCTCCTACACGAACACTGGGAGGAAGCCATGGCCAAGGAGGGGACCTCTGTGGTGGCCTATGTGCTGGAGCTCAGGGAGAGGCTACAACGGTTGACGACCCTAGTAGAGGACAACCTTGAGGCCGCCTAGAGCCGCCAGAAATGGTGGTACAACCGGTCTGCCCGAGACCGAACATTTCACTTAGGACAGAAAGTGTTGGCCTTGAAACCAGTCAGGCATGACAAATTAAAGGCTGCCTGGCAGGGCCCGTACCATGTGGTGGAGCAACTCTGTGATACCACAAACATTGTAGCTCGCTGCTCGGATGGAAAGATCCGGCAAACCTTCCATGTGAATATGCTGAAACCGTTCATCGAACGACAGGAGGAGAGTGTAGCTGCTATATGTGCTTCAGCTACCGATGACTCAGAAACGCTTCTTCTGCCGGGGCTGCCGGGGGACGGACAGTCCCAGCTGAGTGTAGTGGATGTAGATATCAGCACACGGCTGCCTCCCAAGGCCCAGGAACAGGCCCACCAACTTCTCCCAAGAGCACAGAGGGCTGTTCTCGTCTCTGCCCGGAAACACCACCACAACTGCCCACCAGGTAGACACGCAGGGTCAGGCCCCCCTGAAGCAGGCGGCCTACCGAGTGTTCGAGTCCATCAGAGAAGGGATGAGAAGAGAGATTAGGAAATGTTAGATTTAGATGTGATAGAACCCTCCGACAGTCCCTGGGCCTCCCCAGTGGTCCTGGTACCCAAGAAGGACGGAAACGTCTGGTTCTGTGTGGACTACCGCAGGCTCAATGACCAGACCGTGACCGATGCATACCCCATGCCCCGGATAGATGAGCTGCTGGACCGGATGGCCAGAGGTAATTTTCTTACCACCATCGATCTCTGCAAGGGGGGACTGGCAGATTCCGCTGGATGCGGACGCTGGTACCAAAGTCGCCATTCATCACCCCGTTTCGGGCTTGTACCAGTCCAGGGTCATGCCATTTGGGATGAAGAATGCCCCGGCTACCTTTCAGAGAATGGTAGATAAGCTGCTGGATGGGCTGCAGGACTTCTCCAGCGCCTATCTGCGATATAGCTATCTACAGTGATAGTTGGGAGGATCACCTCCGACATCTCAGGGAAGTGCTTGATCGCATTGGGCAAGCAGGGCTGACCCATCCGACCTGACAAATGCCACGTTGGGGTGTCCGAGGTCCAATATCTAGGACATCGGGTAGGATGTGGGAAGCAACGATCGACACCGGCAAAGGTGGAAGCGGTAGCAAATTGGCCCACTCCCTGAACCAAGATCCAGGTCCTTGTCTTCCTAGGCACTGCAGGGGTACTACCGTAAATTCATCCCCAACTACAGCGCCATTTCTAAACCCCTAACGGACCTGACCCGGAAGAATCTGCCCCGACAGGTTGTGTGGTCCCCAGAGTGTGAAACGGCTTTCCAAAAGCTCAAACATGATCTGATCCATGCTCCCGTTTTGGCTGCTCCTGACCCTTCCAAACGGTTTTGTGTTCACACCGATGCCTCCAGCTTTGGATTGGGCGCTGTTCTGAGCCAAATCGGGGACGACGGGAACGACCATCCAGTGGCCTACCTAAGTAGAAAGTTGTTACCCCGGGAGGTGGCCTACGCTGCTGTGGAGAAAGAGTGTCTTGCCTTGGTATGGGCCCTCAAGAAATTGCAGCCCTACCTGTAGGGGCGCTCCTTCACCGTACTCACCGATCACAACCCCCTGGTATGGCTAAACCGGGTCTCTGGGGACAATGGTCGTCTGCTGCGGTGGAGCTTGGCCCTCCAACCCTATAACTTTACCATCCAGTACTGACCGGGGAAGCAAAATGCCAACGCGGATGGGTTGTCCCGGCAAGCCGAGTTGGAGAAGTAACCCTCTGAACCGACCAGCCCCAAGAGGACCCATCTGAAGGTCTCGCCGGGTCTGGTGGGTGTTACACAACAGGGGAGCCTTGTGACGAACCGTCCCTTTGTGATCACATTTTGCCCTTTCTGTTCTGGTTTCCTCCCCTTTGTAAAGCTGGACATGTTTCACAGACATTCTACACTGTTTGTTTGGGGAAATGTGACCTTATAGTCCTTCCCTTCTATAGAGTTCATACTGTATTGTTGGTTGTAGGGTTTGTTTTGGGTGGGGAAACACGGTGCCAGGCTGTCTGGTGGGGGTGGGGTGAAGTTGTATATAATGAGCTGTGTTTAATAAAGAGTCATTAATTTTTCACCCTCGAAGTTCCGACTCGTGGTTTGGGAGAGCAGGGAAGGATTGTCTGTGAGCTTTAATACCCGCCTTGGCAGAGCACTGGAAGACTTGCTGGGAAAAGGGGACCATTGACTGAGACGCATCGCTCCCCACGAGGAAGCCCAGGCAGAACGGTTCCACCACAGCTCCCACACACGGATCCTGCGATCTCCAGGTTAATAAATCAACCCTTCAGGGGTAGACTTTCTAATGCAGGCCATACACGGGTCGAATTCTGACCGATTTTTCATCCTAAAATCAAAAACATTGTTCATTCAGTAATCCAACAGTGCCATCGATGATTTCGAAAATCGGCCGACAGAGTCATAAAGTTCCCCCATATAACAGGCGAATCTTCTGCTCCTTCCAGGTCACGGCTCATGCGCATATTCTTTTCGGAAAAAAACGATTGTACGATTTGACCATCATTGAGTCGAAAATCGGTCGTTTTTCACAAATCTTCCAACATTCCCTACATGTGCAGGAGAACTAAAACTGGAGCACTCAGAATCCGGTGCGGTTGTCGTTGGTGACCAATCAGCTTCCAGGTTTTATTGCCAAAGCTTCACAGACCAAGCTGAAGGTAGAAGCTGATTGGCCGCCATGCACGGCTGCACCGGATTCTGCAATCTCCAGGTTTAGTAAATCAACCTGTTTGTATTTTGTGAATGAGTTCTGTGATTGGGCAGGAGTAGGGGAGGGGCAGGAGTAGGGGAGGGTCAGGCACAGCAGAGTCAGAGCGCTGAAACTACAGCAACAGCTATGCTCCCGCTGCTCCCTAAAATGTCAATAAGATATGTCCACATGGTGGCCCGCCCCCCGTTGCACTTAGTAAACAAGACCACTGTGAAAAACGGGTGAGTTCCTGGAGTAAAGTGGGCGAGTTCCTGGAGTGAAGCGGGTGAGGTCCTGGAGTAAAGTGGGCGAGGTCTTGGAGTAAAGCGGGCGAGGTCCTGGAGTAAAGCGGGCGAGGTCCTGGAGTAAAGCGGGCGAGGTCCTGGAGTAAAGCGGGAGAGGTCTTGGATTAAAGCGGGTGAGGTCCTGGAGTAAAGCGGGTGAGGTCCTGGAGTAAAGCGGGAGAGGTCTTGGATTAAAGCGGGCAAGGTTCTGGAGTAAAGCGGGTGAGTTCCCAGAGTAAAGCGGGGGAGTTCCTGGAGTAAAGCGGGTGAGGTCCTGGAGTTCAGTCATGTCACCACGCTGGGGGCGGAGGACACATTTTATGACAGCTGCACTTTACAGCCAAGCAGAAGAAGTCTCACCTGTGATTCCTTCACCCAGGTGCATTGCCAGTAGGACAGCCCCGCCCACTTGACGAAGAACTCTCTCCCTGCCGTAGGGTTGGGTTCCCTCCACCTCCAGTCCAGGATTTGTTGGACTTTGCCCTTCATGGAAAATAAAAACAGGAATTATTCTACAATACGGAACTGGAACGTGTTTTGCAGCAGACATGTCAGAAGCGTGTTGGCAGATTTGTGGCCGGCGCACACACAGGAGTTGTGCTGTCCATGCCAACAAGGGAAATAGGAATGACAAGGCGGCGGCCATTGTAATATGTAAAGAAAAGAGCCGACACCACTACCACACCCATCACCTGGGGAACCGCACCCATCACCCATCACCTGGGAACCGCACCCATCACCTGGGGAACCGCACCCCACCTCACCCGGGGAACCGCACCCATCACCTAGGGAACCACACCCATCACCTGGGGAACCGCACCCGACTATGGCCAACCCTTGCAACTGGACCTTACCTGCACTTCAAGGGTTAATCCCTTGCTTGCTTAGACCAGGGGTCTCCAAACTATGGCCCTCCAGCTGTTGAAGTACTACAAGTCCCATCATGCCTCTGGGAGTCTTGCCTGTGGCTGTCAGAGTCTTGCAAGGCCTCATGGGACTTGCAGTTCCTCAACACCTGGAGGGCCATAGTTTGGAGACCCCCTGACCTAGGGGAACAAAAACAAAAGAATTCCCCGATCTTCGCTGCTCCCCCCAGCTTGTTCTCCCCCATATGGCAGCAGTCTGAGGTCCTGATGTCATCAAGACCAGAGCAGGGTCAATAGCCCTGCATTGGATGTGACGACACGGAGGGACAGTCCACTGCCAGAATGTGGGGGGGAGCGCGGATCAGGATTACTGTACCCCCCCCCCCCCCCAAAATGTATATGTTTTCTGAAAGCAGAGGCCTTGCAGAATAAAATGGTGGTAGTTGCAGATTTTGATGATGTCGCATGATATTTGCAGTGTTATTTATGGTGAAATATAAATCATGGAGTTACGTCGAGTAAATGGATACCAAACATGTCAAGCTTCAGGACCTACAACTCTCCAGGCAAAGCTAGAAAACCCTTTACAGGTCGCCAGCTTAGAGTCACCTGTGAATTGTGCCCCCGGAATTGCCCTTCCAGCTCTGACGTTCATCATGACACCTGTGTTCATCAACTGGGGGGCTGCCAGAGGTCCTCAGGGGTGCCGCAGATCACTTTTCAGGGGAGTGTCAGGTTTAGAGGCATTTTGTGGGGGGAAGTCAGTCCAGTAAGTGCAAGTTATGTGATTACCTTCATACAGCCTTCCTCCTCCTCCTCTCCATCCTCCTCCTCTTCTCCTCCTCCTCTCTCCATCCTCCTCCTCTTCCTCCTCCTCTCCATCCGCCTCCTCTCCATCCGCTTTCTTTCTGCGCTGAGCTCTTTTCTCTCTCTTGTTGCTGATAGCGTTGTCACCTTCATTGTCCGACTTTTCCAGCAACATTTTATCCTCATCGCTGCCCTACAACACAGAGCCGAAGAGTGACACGGCGTGTCTGCGATGTGACCCCACCAATCAGGGGGAGCAACTGCACCGCATCCGAGCAACAAAAACAAAGAAACACTATTTAGTTCATTTTTAATATTCAAAGAAAACTCCCCCATCCATCCATCCCTGTCTCCATCACTCCATCCCTGTCTCCATCCCTCCCTCCATCCCCTCTCCATTGTCTCCATCCCTCCCTCCATGTCTCCATCACTCCATTCATGTCTCCATCCATCTCCCTCCATGTCTCCATCCCTCCCTCCATGTCTCCATCCCTCCCTCCATGTCTCCATCCCTCCATCCATGTCTCCATCCCTCCCCCTCCCTCCATCCCTCCCTCCATGTCTCCATCCCTCCCTCCATGTCTCCATCCCCTCCATGTCTCCCTCCATGTCTCCATCCCTCCCTCCATGTCTCATCCATCCCTCCTCCCTCCATGTCTCCATCCCTCCATCCATGTCTCCATCCCTCCCTCCATCCCTCCATCCATGTCTCCATCCCTCCCTCCATGTCTCCATCCCTCCATCCATGTCTCCATCCCTCCCTCCATGTCTCCATCCCTCCCTCCATGTCTCCATCCCTCCCTCCATGTCTCCATCCCATCATCCATGTCTCCATCCATGTCTGTCATCCCTCCATCCATGTCTCCATCCCTCCATCCATGTCTCCATCCATCCATGTCTCCATCCCTCCATGCTTTATTTTGCTGATAAATCGTTTTGAAAAGCTCCCCCCTCACATTTCTGGCAGTGGCCATCTTGAGTAAGGGCAGATGATTCATGTAGCATTTACTTCCTGGAATCCATCTGCCCTTAGCTCAGGAATCAGCTGAGATGAGAACCCTCCCTCCTGAAGACTCCTGGGATGTATGACATCATTTGCCTAGGCATGGAAACCAGGAGTGTAACTGAAGAAATGTAATAAATAAAACCAGTAAATCTGCAATGTGTGTATTTAGTATCTGTCCTATCTCTGTAGTAATGGCGGCTGGGCAAGGATCACAGAGTCTGCGGTGATAGAGAGACGATCGGCTTGACTGAACGACTCCGAACCATCCTGCCGACTTCCTTCATGAAGATCCCCCCATCTCCTTCCTGGAATTCTGGGACACGGAGTCACTCTGCCCTGTGAGCAGGCACTGCCGCGTCCCACATTCCACAGAGCCCGGCTTCTGAGGGGAGGAGCTTCAGGAGGCATTTGGGGGGTCAGTACAGGAGTCAGCAAGGTACCATGGGAGATGTAGTACTTAGAAATGGAGAAGCTGCAAAGCATGCTGGGAATCCAGGAAGTTGTGTAGAGAAGCGGCCAGCAGCGCTGACAGCGGGAGGTTTTCTATTGGACGGTCAGTGATGAGGACTGTCTGTGTTGCAGTTACAGAAGGAGGAGTCCTGGGGGCGGAGCTCAGTTAGCTCTTGTGCGTTCTCTATAAAGTTTGTTATATTCTATCACGGCGTGGAACTTCCCTGAGGAAGCAGAAATCACTGGAGACGCGTAGGATTCCCCCCGGTGACAGGATGAGATGTGGGATGACATCCCCTGCAGAGGAATCCTGGATGTAGCACATTGTATAGAACGTCCTCCTTGCTGCACGAGGAGTCATGTGATCATATATATATATATATACCGGCGCACCGCGGTCTACCAACGCCGCCGTTTACGTCATTTTCGGTTTACAGATGAAAATCCATTGAAAATAACATCTCGGTTTACCAATTTTTTTTTGCAATGCGAAGCAAGTTTCCCCAGGATGCATTGCACCTGGGAGGTTTATAGCACCGCCCCCGTGCCTTTAACCGCCTCCCCACCCGCCATATAAGGTGATGAGGGGTGCAAGGCGGTTCTCTTGTTCTGGGAAGCAGTCATACGACGTCCGGGAGAGCGCAGCGCGGCGATCGGTGGTGCGCTGTGTCCTTCGGTTACAGCGGATCACCGATCACAGAAAGAGCCGAAGATGTCAGTCATGTGATCAGCTGTGTCCAATCACAGCGATCGCATGTAAATAGGGAAATGCCGGTTATCGGCATTTCTCTGCTCACGAGCCGTCACACTGACAGAGGAGAGGAGCGGAGAGACAGTAATCGGCATTCCTCGGAGGGGACATCTACCCCAGCAGTGCCACCTGCCAGTGTCCATCAGTGCTCATCAGTGCCTCATCAATGCCACCTATCAGTGCCCATCTGAGCTGCCTTTCAGTGCCACCTAACAATGCCAGTCAGTGCCACCTATCAGTGCTGCCAATCAGTGTTACCTATCAGTGCCAGTCAGTACCGCCTATCAGTGCCATATATAAGTGCTGCCTTTCAGTGCCCATCAGTGATGCCTGTCAATGCCCATCAGTGCCACCTACCAGTGCCTCCTCATCAGTGCCACCTACCAGTGCCTCCTCATCAGTGCCACCTATCAGTGCCACCTATCAGTGCCCATCAGTGCAGCCTCATTAGCGCACATCAGTGAAGGAGAAAAACCACTTATTTACAAAATTTTATAGCAAAAACTAAGAAAAAAGGTTTGGTTTTTTTTTCAAAATTTTCAGTTGTTTTTGGTTTGTTTAGCAAAAAATAAAACCCCCCGAGGTGATAAAATACCACCAAAATAAAGCTCTGTCTCCAAAAAAATGATAAAAATGTCATATTGGTCCAGTGCTGCATGACCGCACAATTGCCATTCAAAGTGTGGACAGCGCTGAAAGCTGAAAACTGGCCTAGACAGGAAAGGGGGTAGAAGTGTCCTGTAGGCAGGAAGGGGGTAGAAGTGTCCTGTAGGCAGGAAGGGGGTAGAAGTGTCCTGTAGGCAGGAAGGGGGTAGTAGTGTCCTGTAGGCAGGAAGGGGGTAGTAGAAGTGCCCTGTAGGCAGGAAGGGGTTAGAAGTGCCCTGTTAGGCAGGATAAGGTGGTAGAAGTGCCCTGTAGGCAGGAAGGGGGTAGAAGTGCCCTGTAGGCAGGAAGGGGGTAGAAGTGCCCTGTAGGCAGGAGGAAGGGGGTAGTAGTGCCCTGTAGGCAGGAAGGGGGGGGGTTAGAAGTGCCCTGTAGGCAGGAAGGGGGTAGAAGTGCCCTGTAGGCAGGAAGGGGGTAGAAGTGCCCTGTAGGCAGGAGAGGGGGTAGAAGTGTCCTGTAGGCAGGAAGGGGGTAGAAGTGTCCGGTAGACAGGAAGGGGGTAGTAGTGTCCTGTAGGCAGGAAGGAGGTAGAAGTGCCCGGTAGGCAGGAAGGGGGGTAGAAGTGTCCTGTAGGCAGGAAGGGGGTAGAAGTGCCCTGTAGGCAGGAAGGGGGTAGAAGTGCCCTGTAGGCAGGAAGGGGGTAGAAGTGCCCTGTAGGCAGGAAGGGGGTAGAAGTGCCCTGTAGGCAGGAAGGGGGGTAGAAGTGCCCTGTAGGCAGGAAGGGGGTAGAAGTGCCCGGTGGGCAGGAAGGAGGTAGAAGTGTCCTGTAGGCAGGAAGGGGGTAGAAGTGTTCTGTAGGCAGGAAGGGGGTAGAAGTGCCCTGTAGGCAGGGAAGGGGGTAGAAGTGCCCGGTAGGCAGGAAGGGGGTAGAAGTGCCCTGTAGGCAGGAAGGGGGTAGAAGTGTTCTGTAGGCAGGAAGGGGGTAGAAGTGTCCTGTAGGCAGGAAGGGGGTAGAAGTGTTCTGTAGGCAGAAGGGGGTAGAAGTGCCCTGTAGGCAGGAAGGGGGTAGAAGTGCCCTGTAGGCAGGAAGGGGGTAGAAGTGTCCTGTAGGCAGGAAGGGGGTAGAAGTGCCCTGTAGGCAGGAAGGGGGTAGAAGTGCCCTGTAGGCAGGAAGGGGGTAGAAGTGCCCTGTAGGCAGGAAGGGGGTAGAAGTGCCCGGTAGGCAGGAAGGGGGGTAGAAGTGCCCTGTAGGCAGGAAGGGGGTAGAAGTGTCCTGTAGGCAGGAAGGGGGTAGAAGTGCCCTGTAGGCAGGATGGAGGGTAGTAGAAGTGTTCTGTAGGCAGGAAGGGGGTAGAAGTGCCCTGTAGGCAGGAAGGGGGTGTAGAAGTGCCCGGTAGGCAGGAAGGGGGTAGAAGTGCCCTGTAGGCAGGAAGGGGGTAGAAGTGTCCTGTAGGCAGGGAGGGGGCATAAGTGTTCTGTAGGCAGGAAGGGGGTAGAAGTGTCCTGTAGGCAGGAAGGGGGTAGAAGTGCCCGGTAGGCAGGGAGGGGGCATAAGTGCCCTGTAGGCAGGAAGGGGGTAGAAGTGCCCTGTAGGCAGGGAGGGGGCATAAGTGCCCTGTAGGCAGGAAGGGGGTAGAAGTGCCCGGTAGGCAGGGAGGGGGCATAAGTGCCCGGTAGGCAGGAAGGGGGTAGAAGTGTCCTGTAGGCAGGAAGGGGGTAGAAGTGCCCTGTAGGCAGGGAGGGGGCATAAGTGCCCGGTAGGCAGGGTAGGGGGTAGAAGTGCCTGGTAGGCAGGAAGGGGGTAGAAGTGCCCGGTAGGCAGGACGGGGGTAGAAGTGCCCTGTAGGCAGGAAGGGGGGTAGAAGTGCCCGGTAGGCAGGAAGGGGGTAGAAGTGCCCTGTAGGCAGGGAGGGGGTAGAAGTGCCCTGTAGGCAGGAAGGGGGGTAGAAGTGCCCTGTAGGCAGGGAGGGGGTAGAAGTGCCCGGTAGGCAGGGAGGGAGGGGGTAGAAGTGTCCTGTAGGCAGGGAGGGGGTAGAAGTGCCCGGTAGGCAGGGAGGGGGTAGAAGTGCCCGGTAGGCAGGGAGGGGGTAGAAGTGCCCTGTAGGCAGGAAGGGGGTAGAAGTGCCCGGTAGGCAGGAAGGGGGTAGAAGTGCCCGGTAGGCAGGGAGGGGGTAGAAGTGCCCGGTAGGCAGGAAGGGGGTAGAAGTGCCCGGTAGGCGAGGGGGATAAAGTGCACTTTATAAAGAGTTTTGAACAGAGAAGACTTTCTTTTTTCCTTTTCTCTGACCTCTGGAACGGTTTTATTGGTTTTCAATGGATTTTACAAATTCTTTTCGCAATACAAAGCAAGTTTCCCCAGAATGCATTGTGCCTGGGAGGTTTATAGCGCCCCCCATGCATGCTGGAGTCTGTGGGTAGTACGCGGGTGGAGGTGTCGGAGGGGTTTTTGCATTGAGTTTTGGAGCCATTCCGGAAATGTGTTAATCACGTCCCCGTACAGTATTTATGCCTTCAAAGTGCACTTTATAGAGTGTTGAACGGATAAAATACTTTTTTGACTTTTCTCTGACCTCCGGAACGGATTAATTGGTTTTCAATGCATTACTATGGGAAACGGTTTTTACGAATTTTTCACAATACGAAACGTCCCGCAGAACGAATTAAATTCGTAAACTGAGGTTACATAGTTAGTCTGGCTGAAAAAAAAGACAAAAGTCCATCCAGTTCAACCATTAAAAAAAAAAAAAAGTTATAATTCTACACCCAATAATTTATATAATGATCTCCAGCCCATCCTCACACCGATCTCATTTGTGTTCTTCATGTTTGCTTGGCTAGAAGTTACCTCACAATAGTTCATTAAGTCAGTTAAGATAATTTTACAAATCGTTTTTTTATACTGGAGGCACTGCGATTCAATCGATTTAGCTGACTAAATTAATTGTTCAGGCATTCACTGACCATACTCATCGTAGTTTTCTCTTCCACCTCCTTTTTTTGTCAGACTTGTGTGTTGTTATCCCGTGTGGAGTTACATACCGTATTTGCCGGCGTATAAGACGACCCCTCTTCCAACACACACCAAATAAAAATGAAAAAACATCAGATTTGATTTCAATATGGTATTCCAATGATGGGGCACTATTCCTCCCACTGACACCAATGATGGGTCACTATTCCTCCCACTGACACCAATGATGGGGCACTATTCCCCCCCACTGACACCAATGATGGGCACTATTCCTCCCACTGACACCAATGATGGGGCACTATTCCTCCCACTGACACTAATGATGGGGCACTATTCCTCCCACTGACACCAATGATGGGCACTATTCCTCCCACTGATACTAATGATGGGGCACTATTCCTCCCACTGACACCAATGATGGGGCACTATTCCTCCCCGACACCAATGATGGGCACTATTCCTCCCACTGACACCAATGATGGGCACTATTCCTCCCACTGACACCAATGATGGGGCACTATTCCTCACACTGACACCAATGATGGGACACTATTCCCCCCCACTGACACCAATGATCCGGGCACTATTCCCCCCACTGACACCAATGATGGGACACTATTCCCCCCCACTGACACCAATGATCGGGCACTATTCCTCCACTGACACCAATGATGGGCACTATTCCTCCCACTGACACCAATGATGCGGCACTATTCCCCCCACTGACACCAATGATGGGACACTATTCCCCCCCACTGACACCAATGATCGGGGCACTATTCCTCCCCACTGACACCAATGATGGGGCACTATTCCTCCCACTGACCACCAATGATGGGGCACTATTCCTCCCCCTGACACCAATGATGGGGCACTATTCCTTCCACCCCCTGACACCAATGATGGGGCACTATTCCTCCCGCTGACACCAATGATGGGGTTTCACTATTCCCCCCACTGACACCAATGATGGGGCACTATTTCCTCCCACTGACACCAATGATGGGGCACTATTTCCTCCCACTAGCCACCAATGATGGGTCACTATTCCCCCCACTGACACCAATGATGGGGCACTATTCTCTCCCACTGACACCAATGATGGGCACTATTCCTCCCACTGACACCAATGATGGGTCACTATTCCTCCCACTGTGACACCAATGATGGGGCACTATTCCTCCCACTGACACCAATGATGGGGGCAACTATTCCTCCCACTGACACAATGATGGGGCACTATTCCTCCCCCACTGACACCAATGATGGGGCACTGTTCCTCCCCCACTGACACCAATGATGATGGGCACTATTCCTCCCCGACACCAACGATGGGGCACTATTCCTCCCACTGACACCAATGATGGGACACTATTCCTCCCACTGACACCAATGATGGTGCCTGGTCCATCATTGGTGTCAGAGCGAGCGAGGAATCGTGCCTATCATTGGTGGCAGTGTGGGAGGAATAGTGCCCCATCGTTGGTGTCAGTGGGGGAGGAACAGTGCCTCATCGGTTGGTGTCAGTGGGGAGGAACAGTGCCTCATCGTTGTGTCAGTGGGGAGGAACAGTGCCTCATCGTTGGTGTCAGTGGGGGAGGAACAGTGGTGCCTCATCGTTGGTGTCAGTTGGGGAGGAACAGTGCCTCATCGTTGGTGTCAGTGGGGGAGGAACAGTGCCCCATCGTTGGTGTCAGTGGGGGAGGGAACAGTGCCCCATCGTTGGTGTCAGTGGGAGGAACAGTGCCCCATCGTTGGTGTCAGTGGAGGAACAGTGCCCCATCGTTGGTGTCAGTGGGGAGGAACAGTGCCCCATCGTTTGGTGTCAGTGGGGAGGAATAGTGCCCCATCGTTGGTGTCCAGTGGGGGAGGAATAGTGCCCCATCGTTGGTGTCATGGGGGAGGAATAGTGCCCCAACGTTTTGGTGTCAGTGGGGGAGGAATAGTGCCCCATCGTTGGTGTCAGTGGGGGGGGAATAGTGCCCCATCGTTTGGTGTCAGTGGGGGAGGAATAGTGCCCCATCGTTTGGTGTCAGTGGGGGAGGAATAGTGCCCCATCGTTGGTGTCAGTGGGGGAGGAATAATAGTGCCCCATCGTTGGTGTCAGTGGGGGAGGCAATAGTGCCCCATCGTTGTGTCAGTGTGGGGAGGAATAGTGCCCCATCGTTGGTGTCAGTGGGGGAGGAATAGTGCCCCATCGTTGGTGTCAGTGGGGGAGGAATAGTGCCCCATCGTTGGTGTCAGTGGGGGAGGAATAGTGCCCCATCGTGTGGTGGTGTCAGTGGGGGAGGAATAGTGCCCCATCGTTGGTGTCAGTGGGAGGAATAGTGCCCCATCATTGGTGTCAGTGGGAGGAATAGTCCTCATCGTTGGTGTCAGTGGGGGAGAGGAATAGTGCCCCATCATTGGTATCAGTGGGGAGAGGAATAGTGCCCCATCATTGGTGTCAGTGGGGGAGAGGAATAGTGCCCCAATCATTGGTGTCAGTGGGGGAGAGGAATAGTGCCCCATCATTGGTGTCAGTGGGAGGAATAGTGCCCCATCAGTGGTGTCAGTGGGAGGAATAGTGCCCCCCATCATTGGTGTCAGTGGGAGGAATAGTGCCCCATCATTGGTGTCAGTGGGAGGAAAATAGCCCCATCATTGGTGTCAGTGGGAGGAATAGTGCCCCATCATTGGTGATCCAGTGGGAGGGAATAGTGCCCCATCATTGGTGTCAGTGGGAGGAGGAATAGTGCCCCATCATTGGAGTCAGTGGGAGGAATAGTGTCGCCCCAATGTTGGTGTCAGTGGGAGGAATAGTTCCCATCATTGGTATCAGTGGGAGGAATAGTGCCCCATCATTGGTGTCAGTGGGAGGAATAGTGCCCCATCATTGGTGTCAGTGGGAGGAATAGTGCCCCATCATTGGTGTCAGTGGGGGAGGAATAGTGCCCCATCATTGGTGTCAGTGGGAGAATAGTGCCCCATCATTGGTGTCAGTGGGAGAGGAATGGTGTGCCCCATCATTGGTGTCAGTGGGGGAGGAATGGTGCCCCATCATTGGTGTCAGTGGGGGGAGGAATAGTGCCCCATCATTGGTGTCAGGGGAGGAGGAAGTGCCCCATCATTGGTGTCCAGTGGGGAGGAATGGTGCCCCATCATTGGTGTCAGTGGGAGGAGGAATAGTGCCCATCATTGGTGTCAGTGGGGGAGGAATAGTGCCCCATCATTGGTGGTCAGTGGGAGAGGAATAGTGCCCCATCATTGGTGTCAGTGGGGGAGGAATAGTGCCCCCCCATCATTGGTGTCAGTGGGGAGGAGGAATAGTGCCCAGCCCCATCATTGGTGTCAGTGGGGAGGAATAGTGCCCCATCATTGGTGTCAGTGGGGGAGAATAGTGCCCCATCATTGGTGTCAGTGGGAGGAATAGTGCCCCATCATTGGTGTATCAGATGGGAGGAATAGTGCCCCATCATTGGTGTCAGTGGGAGGAATAGTGTGCCCCATCATTTGGTGTCAGTGGGGAGAATAGTGCCCCATCATTGGGTGTCAGTGGGAGGAATAGTGCCCCATCATTGTGTATCAGTGGGAGGAATAGTGCCCCATCATTGGTGTCAGTGGGAGGAAATAGCGCCCCATCATTGGTGTCAGTGGGAGGAATAGCGCCCCATCAATGTCAGTGGGGAGGAATAGCGCCCCATTCATTGGTGTCAGTGGGGGGAGGAATAGTGCCCCATCATTGGTGTCACTGGGAGGTAATAGCGCCCCATCATTGGTGTCAGTGGGAGGAATAGTGTGCCCCATCATTGGTGTCAGTGGGGAGGAGGAATAGCGCCCCATCATTGGTGTCAGTGGGGAGGAGGAATAGTGCCCCATCATTGGTGTCAGTGGGAGGAATAGTGCCCAATCATTGGTGTCAGTGGGGAGGAGGAATAGTGCTCCATCATTGGTGTCAGTGGGGAGGAGGAATACAGTGCCCCATCATTGGTGTCAGCTTGGGAGGAATAGCGCCCCATCATTGGTGTCAGTGGGGGAGGAATAGTGCCCCATCATTGGTGTCAGTGGGGGAGAGAAAGTGCCCCATCATTGGTGTCAGTGGGAGGAATAGTCGCCCCATCATTGGTGTCAGTGGGGAGGAGGAATAGTGCGGCCCATCGTTGGTGTCAGTGGGAGGAATAGTGCCCCATCATTGGTGTCAGTGGGGAGGAATAGTGTCCCATCATTGGTGTCAGTGGGAGGAATAGTGCCCCCCATCATTGGTGTCAGTGGGAGGAATAGCGCCTCATCATTGTGTCAGTGGGGAGGAATAGCGCCCATCATTGGTGTCAGTGGGGAGGAGGAATAGTGCCCCATCATTGGTGTCAGTGGGGAGGAATAGTGCCCCATCGTTGGTGTGTCAGTGGGGAGGAATAGTGCCCCATCGTTAGTGTCAGTGGGGGAGAGGAGCGGCTGCGCCTTCTTTCAGTTCGGCAGCTTGATTTTCGCGGGGGGCCGTTCGGCTCCGCCTCCTCGCCGGTGATTGGTCGCCTGTGTGCGCTGGCGCCCAATCACGGTGAGGAGGCGGAGCCGAGCGACCGCCGCGCGACCATCGCGCGGGGGCCGAACTGAAAGAAAGGAGCAGTCACGCTTCCTGGACCGGATCATCGTGGGGGACCGGAGCCAGGTAAGGTACAGCAGCCCCTCTCTGTCCACAGGACACCGCCCCTGGAAAAAGTGCCGCCCTGACACCGGCTCGCCGTCTATACCGGCGTATAAGACGACCCCCGACTTTTCAGAAGATTTTCAGGGGTTGAAAAGTCGTCTTATACGCCGGCAAATACGGTAAATAAAAAGCCACAATCCTCCCCCCACAGTGGATCCAGAGGAAGGCAGACCGAAAAACCCAGCAAAGCACGATCCGATCTCCTCCTGCAGGGGAAACGTTCCTTCCTGACCCCCCCCGAGAGGCGATCGGATATTCCCGGGAAGTACCAGAGGTACCACAGTATATATATATATACAGCAACAATGTTTTTTTAGTAGTCACATATGGGGATGTTTTTTATTTTTGAAATAAAATGTAAACTTTTTTATAACTTTTTTGTATAATTCCTTTCTTGGGTTGCCCCTAAATGTATATATAAGTAGGAGGGGCGAGGGCACACCCCTTACCTAGAACTGATTTGGCAGATATTTGTGTGATGTCATCAAAGTCTGAGCGCGGATCCCGAGGAGGCGAGCTGCGTGGAACGCGTCGGTCCCTGTGCGCGATGAATATTCCGCTGTATACTGACTGCAGAGAAGCAGATATACACCGGCCACTTTATAGGTCCACCTGTCCAATGGCTCCGTCACACAAATTGCTGATCAGCCAATCACCTGGCAGCACCTCAATGCATTTAGGCATCTAGACGTGGTGAAGACGACTTGCTGAAGTTCAAACTGAGAAGAAAGGGGATTTAAGTGACTGAACGTGGCTGTTGGTGCCAGACGGGCTGGTCTAAGTAGTTCAAAAAAACTGCTGATCTCCGGGGATTTTCCCCCGCACAACCATCTCTAGAGTTTACAGAGAATGGTCCGAAAAGGAGAAAATATCCAGTGAGTGGCAGTTGTGTGGAGGAAAATTCCTTGTTGGTGTCAGAGGAGAATGGACAGACTGGGTCCAGATGATAGAAAGACAACAGGAACTCCAATAACCCCTCGTTACACCCAGGTATGCAGAATACCATCTCTGACCGCACAACACGTCCAACCTTGAAGCAGATGGGCTACAGCAGCAGAAGATCACACCGGGAGCCACTCCTGTCAGCAGAAGACCACAACCGGGTGCCACTCCTGTCAGCAGAAGACCACAACGGGTGCCACTCCTGTCAGCAGAAGACCCCACCAGGGGCCATTCCTGTCAGCAGACCACACCGGGTGCACTCCTGTCACAAGAAGACCGCACCGGATGCCACTTCTGTCAGCAGGAGACCACATCGGCTGCCACTCCTGTCAGTAGAAGACCACATCAGCTGCCACTCCTGTCAGCAGAAGACCACAACGGGTGCCACTCCTGTCAGCAGAAGACCACACCGGGTGCCACTACTGTCAGCAGAAGACCACACCGGGTGCCACTCCTGTCAGTAGAAACCAACACCGGGTGCCACTCCTGTCAGCAGAAGACCACGCCGGGTGCCACTCCTGTCAGCAGAAGACCACGCCGGGTGCCACTCCTGTCAGCAGAAGACCACGCCGGGTGCCACTCCTGTCAGCAGAAGACCCACACCGCCGGGTGCCACTCCTGTCAGCAGAAGACCACGCCGGGTGCCACTCCTGTCAGCAGAAGACCACGCCGGGTGCCACTCCTGTCAGCAGAAGACCCCCGGGTGCCACTCCTGTCAGCAGAAGACCACGCCGGGTGCCACTCCTGTCAGCAGAAGACCACGCCGGGTGCCACTCCTGTCAGCAGAAGACCACGCCGGATGCCACTCCTGTCAGCAGAAGACCACGCCGGATGCCACTCCTGTCAGCAGAAGACCACGCTGGATGCCACTCCTGTCAGCAGAAGACCACACCGGTGCCACTCCTGTCAGCTGAGAACAGGAAATGGAGGCTACAATTTGCACAAGCTCACCAAAATTGGACAATAGAAGATTGGAGCAACGTTGCCGGGTCTGAGGAGTCTGGATTTCAAATCAATTACAAATCCCCCCCAAATGTCAGGACGGTACAAATCCCCCCAAATGTCAGGATGGTACAAATCCCCCCAAAATGTCAGGACGGTACAAATCCCCCCAAATGTCAGGATGGTACAAATCCCCCCAAATGTCAGGACGGTACAGATATCCCCCAAATGTCAGGACGGTACAAATCCCCCCAAATGTCAGGACGGTACAAATCCCCCCAAATGTCAGGACGGTACAAATCCCCCCAAATGTCAGGACGGTACAAATCCCCCCAAATGACCCCTCTTTTGAAAGTATGTGTTTAGTAAGAGGTGTGGTGAGTTTTTTGAAGTTGTATTTTTTTTTCAAATTAAGAAATGTAATAAAATTAGCTTTTTTCCCATCCCGCCCCCAGCGCAGAGCAGCGCCATCATATGACTGGTGTGATCAGGGACACTGACTTGTGACAGGAAGTAAAGAAAATAATTATTTATTTAAATAAAAATTTAATATATTTTGGTCTTTTTTACATTTTTTTTACATACTTTCATGAGAGTAGTCCAGTATCACCATAGTAACACCCTACTACTCTGGGGCGGGGATCAAGGAGTTTTTTTTTTCACACTTTGCTGTTACAATGAAGATCACTGTAACAGCAAAGTTTTCAGCTGTCAGTCATGAATGGGTTAACCAGTCACACGGCCGCAGTGATTGACACCAGCTAACCACATGGTACAGGGTGCTGTGACCGGCCTAGGCATCATGTGATAGCTGTGGGCCAATTACGGCCGCCGCTGTGATTGACACCAACTAACCACATGGTACAGGGTGCTGTGACCGGCCTAGGTATCATGTGATAGCTGTGGGCCAATTACGGCCGCTGTGACTGACACCAGCTAACCACATGGTACAGGGTGCTGTGACCAGCCTAGGTATCATGTGATAGCTGTGGGCCAATTACGGCCCGCAGTGATTGACACCAGCTAACCACATGGTACAGGGTGCTGTGACCGGCCTAGGTATCATGTGATAGCTGTGGGCCAATTACGGCCGCAGTGATTGACACCAGCTAACCACATGGTACAGGGTGCTGGGGACCGGCCTAGGTATCATGTGATAGCTGTGGGCCAATTACGGCCGCAGTGATTGACACCAGCTAACCACATGGTACAGGATGCTGTAACTGGCCTAGGTAGCATGCGATAGCTGTGGGCCAATCACGGCTGTGTGATTGACACCAGCTAACCACATGGTACAGGGGGTGCTGTGACTGGTCTAGGTAGCATGTGATAGCTGTGGGCAAATCATGGCCGCTGTGATTAACTACAGATAACCACATGGTACAGGGTGCTGTGACTGGCCTAGGTAGCATGTGATAGCTGTGGGCAAATCATGGCCGCTGTGATTAACTACAGATAACCACATGGTACAGGGTGCTGTGACTGGACTAGGTAGCATGTGATAGCTGTGGGCCAATCACAGCATAGTCAACAATGAATTCATTCATAACAGCTTTGTTGACGTTGTGATCATGTGACCACATAGTGATCACATGATCGCTGGACCCCAAGTACCAGGATCTGCAATCCGCTGTGTCCGGTGGGGGAGGGGGGTGTGTGCACTGTGGCCCCTGAGCAGGTACATGATGTACATGTGTGTGGATTTCGCCGGCACGTGCCGACCTGTCGCACCGTAAGGACTGTGGCTGGAGAAGATACCCAGGCAGGAGCCCCCCCCCCCCCCTCACCCCTCTCTTTTCCTCGTCCTTGTTCTGGTCGCATTATTCCTCGTCCTCCTGGGTGGGGGGGCCCCGCTCCTCCTCTCTGAGTCCGGATCTTCCATTGCTCGCCTGCGAACAGATCCAAGATGGTGGAGCATTAGCGCCATTCTCCCATCCCGTGTTCAATCCGTGTGCTTCCCGCACATATCAGAAGTTGTAACAGTGGGGGGGGGGAATCCCCCCCCCCCCCCCCAGGAGGGGAAGGGCCCGCCCCCCCAAAACTTGTCACGGCGACTATATCGCATACAAAGGACAACTCCATCTGAAAATCACAATTTGCAGCAGAGATCTCCGCCCCCCCCCCCCCCCCCCCCCGCAGCGCTCAGAATTCCCTGACACCGAGATCAGGCTGATGTCTGGGAAGGAGCACACCGCCCCCAACAACCAATCACGCTCAGGAGGTTTGCTCAGGGCAACGGGGAAACAATGTCTTCTCCAGGGTTGTGTGTCCCCAGCAGCAGATTCTGCCATTTTCCTCTTCGTGGTCTTCCCTGCACCCCCATAGGAGAAGTACACACGTGTGTGTGTACATATGTGACTTGGCATGTCCAGGTAGAGGGCACACACGTGTGAGCACACCCCGCCCTAACAGCGCTGCCATTGGTGGCTACAGCTGTCAATCACCGGGTCCCGGGTGGAGATTCCCCACTGGCATCCAGCGATCGCCGAGGAACACTGACAGGGAAGGGGGGGGGGGGGGGGGGCAGAATGTAAACAACACGGATCTCTCCCGTCAGCTCCGGCACACTGCTTTGTATGGCTCTGCATAGCAGCATGCGTACAGTGAAACACTCCCAGCACACAGGTAACCCTTCGATGGCCCCTCACTCATGTCCACCCCTTCCTGTAATACAGTGTCGGGGCTTTCTACTATCACTGTATTGGTGTCACTGGGATGTCAGCGACACCAAGGCCCCCCCCCCCCAGTGTCAGAATGTTCCCCCCCCCCCCAGTGTCAGGATCTCCCCCCCCCCAGTGTCGGAATGCCCCCCCCCCAGTGTCAGGATCTCCCCCCCCCAGTGTCAGGATGCCCCCCCCAGTGTCACAGAATGCCCCCCCCCCCAGTGTTGGAATGCCCCCCCCAGTGTCAGAATGCCCCCCCCCAGTCCCGCTATAAGTCGCTGATTGTCCCCGCCATCACTAGTAGGAAAAAATATCTCTCACCCCCCGCCATTTGTAGATGCGATGGAACTGCCACCCCCCCCCATTAATTTCACGTAATGCCCCCCCCCGAAGACACGGAGTCGGGGAGTCGGTGTGTGACAGCCCCCCCAGTGGGTGTGACAGCCCCGGAGACACGGAGCGGGGTGTGACAGGCAAGACACGGCGGGGTGTGACAGGCAAGACACGGAGCCGGGTCCCGCTCCCGTGACAGGCAAGACACGAGCGGGGTGTGACATGGCCAATCCACGGAGCGGGGTGTGACAGGCAAGACACGGAGCGGGGTGTGACAGGCAAGCACGAGCGGGGTGATTCGTGACAGGCAAGACACGGAGCGGGGTGTGACAGGCAAGAACACGGAGCGGGGTGTGACAGGCAAGACACGGAGCGGGTGTGACAGGCAAGACACGGAGCGGGGGGTGTGACAGGCAAGACACGGAGCGGGTGTGACAGGCAAGACACGGAGCGGGGGTGTGACAGGGCAAGACACGGAGCGGGGTGTGACAGGCAAGACACAGGAGCGGGGTGTGACAGGCAAGACACGGAGCGGGGTGTGACAGGCAAGACACGGAGCGGGGTGTGACAGGCAAGACACGGAGCGGGGTGTGACAGGCAAGACACGGAGCGGGGGTGTGACAGGCAAGACACGGAGCGGGGTGTGACAGGCAAGACACGGAGCGGGGTGTGACAGGCAAGACACGGAGCGGGGTGTGACAGGCAAGACACGGAGCGCGGGGTGTGTGACAGGGCAGACACGGAGCGGGGTGTGACAGGCAAGACACGGAGCGGGGTGTGACAGGCAAGACACGGAGCGGGGACAGGCAAGAGAGCTGGTGTGACAGGCAAGACACGGAGCGGGGTTGTGACAGGCAAGACACGGAGCGGGGTGTGACAGGCAAGACACGGAGCGGGGGTGTGACAGGCAAGACACGGAGCGGGGTGTGTGACAGGCAAGACACGGAGCGGGGTGTGACAGGCAAGACACGGAGCGGGGGTGTGAGAGGGAAGACACGGAGCGGGGTGTGAGAGGGAAGACACGGAGCGGGGTGTGACAGGCAAGACACGGAGCGGGGTGTGAGAGGGGAAGACACGGAGCGGGATGTTAGAGGGAAGACACGGAGCGGGATGTTAGAGGGAAGACACGGAGCGGGATGTTAGAGGGAAGACACGGAGCGGATGTTAGAGGGAAGACACGGAGCGGGATGTTAGAGGGAAGACACGGAGCGGGATGTTAGAGGGAAGACACGGAGCGGGATGTTAGAGGGAAAGACACGGAGCGGGATGTTAGAGGGAAGACACGGAGCGGATGATAGAGGGAAGACACGGAGCGGGATGAGTAGAGGGAAGACACGGAGCGGGATGTTAGAGGGAAGACACGGAGCGGGATGTTAGAGGGAAGACACGGAGCGGGATGTTAGAGGGAAGACACGGAGCGGGATGTTAGAGGGAAGACACGGAGCGGGATGTTAGAGGGAAGACACGGAGCGGGATGATAGAGGGAAAGACACGGAGCGGGATGATAGAGGGAAGACACGGAGCGGGATGTTAGAGGGAAGACACGGAGCGGGATGTTAGAGGGAAGACACGGAGCGGGATGATAGAGGGAAGACACGGAGCGGGATGATAGAGGGGAAGACACGGAGCGGGGTGTTAGAGGGGAAGACACGGAGCGGGATGATAGAGGGAAGACACGGAGCGGGATGATAGAGGGAAGACACGGAGCGGGATGATAGAGGGAAGACACGGAGCGGGATGTTAGAGGGAAGACACGGAGCGGGATGATAGAGGGAAGACACGGAGCGGGGTGTTATAGAGGGAAGACACGGAGCGGGATGATAGAGGGAAGACACGGAGCGGGGTGTTAGAGGGAAGACACGGAGCGGGATGATTAGAGGGAAGACACGGAGCGGGATGTTAGAGGGAAGACACGGAGCGGGATGATAGAGGGAAGGACATGAGCGGGATGTTAGAGGGAAGACACGGAGCGGATGATAGAGGGAAGACACGGAGCGGGATGTTAGAGGGAAGACACGGAGCGGGATGATAGAGGGAAGACACGGAGCGGGATGTTAGAGCGGGAAGACACGGAGGGATGATAGAGGGAAGACACTGGAGCGGGATGTTAGAGGGAAGACACGGAGCGGGATGATAGAGGGAAGACACGGAGCGGGATGTTAGAGGGAAGACACGGAGCGGGATGATAGAGGGAAGACACGGAGCGGGATGTTAGAGGGAAGACACGGAGCGGGATGATAGAGGGAAGACACGGAGCGGGATGATAGAGGGACCTTTTATAGCAAAAAGTCAGAATTGTTGTCCTCAGCATTGCCGACATTATCTAATCATCATTGGTGGGGAATCGTCCAGGTGCAGCGCTGCATCGAAACCGCGCAACTGTCAGAGCAACACAGCGCCGGTGTCACAAACAAGGGCAGGAAGGGGGGGTTCCTATGAGGGGGGATAGGGGGGGGATCCCTGAGGGGGAGGGGGGGGATCCTATGAGGGAGAATCCTATGGAGGGGGAGGGGAGGGGGGAATCCTCAGGAGGGGGAGGGGAGGGGGGAATCCTCTGAGGGGGGAGGGGAGGGGGGAATCCTCAGGAGGGGGAGGGGAGGGGGGGAATCCTCTGAGGGGGGAGGGGAGGGGGGAATCCTCTGAGGGGGAATCCTATGGAGGCGAGGGGGAGGGGAGGGGGGAATCCTCTGAGGGGGAATCCTTTGGGAGGGAGGGGAGGAGGGAATCCTCTGAGGGGGAATCCTATGGAGGGGGACCGGGGGGAATCCTCTGGGGGGGAATCCTATGAAGGGGGAGGGGTTAGAATTCATGTGTGTGGAAAGGGCAATATATATAATACATCCCCTCCCCCCATCCCCCGCCATACCGCTCCTCAGAGTCCTCCTGCAGATGGCGGCGGGTCCCGGGGAGGCGGGGCTTCCTGTTGAGCGGAACTAAAAATGTCACAGCAATGGGCGGGGAATGGTAAGAGGGTGGGCGGAGAATTTGAGGGCGGTGATTGTGGGACTGTGGGCGGAGATTGTGGGACTGTGGGCGGAGATTGTGGGACTGTGGGCGGGGCTCCTCAAATATCTGCCGGCTGGGTGCGCGGAGGTGAGATTAGTACAATAGAATAAACGTCATGGCGACCGTCCCCCCCACATAGCTACCACACCCCCCTAATGCCGCCCTGCCCCCCCCCATAGCTACCACACCCCCTAATGCTACCGCCCTGCCCCCCCCCCATAGCTACCACTGTCCCCCCTAATGCCGCCCTGTCCCCCCTCATATCTCCCTGTCCCCCCTCATATCTCGCCCTGTCCCCCCTCATATCTCCCTGTCCCCCCTCATATCTCCCTGTCCCCCCTCATATCTCCCTGTCCCCCCTCATATCTCCCTGTCCCCCCCCCCTCATATCTCCCTGTCCCCCCTCATATCTCCCTGTCCCCCCCATATCTCCCTGTCCCCCCTCATATCTCCCTGTCCCCCCCTCATATCTCCCTGTCCCCCCTCATATCTCCCTGTCCCCCTCATATCTCCCTGTCCCCCCCTCATATCTCCCTGTCCCCCCCTCATATCGCCCTGTCCCCCCCTCATATCTCCCTGTCCCCCCCATCATATCTCCCTGTCCCCCCCCCTCATATCGCCCCTGTCCCCCCTCATATCTCCCTGTCCCCACCCTCATATCTCCCTGTCCCCCCCTCATATCTCCCTGTCCCCCCTCATATCTCCCTGTCCCCCTCATATCTCCCTGTCCCCCCCTCATATCTCCCTGTCCCCCCCTCCATACCGCCCTGTCCCCCCCTCATATCTCCCTGTCCCCCCCTCATATCTCCCTGTCCCCCCCCTCATACCCCCCCTGTCCCCCCCTCATATCTCCCTGTCCCCCCCTCATATCTCCCTGTCCCCCCCCTCATATCTCCCTGTCCCCCCCTCATATACTCCCTGTCCCCCCCTCATACCCCCCTGTCCCCCCCTCATATCTCCCTGTCCCCCCCTCATACCGCCCTGTCCCCCCCTCATATCTCCTCCCTGTCCCCCCTCATATCCCCTGTCCCCCCTCTATATCTCCCTGTCCCCCCCCTCATACCTCCCTGTCCCCCCTCATATCTCCCTGTCCCCCCCCTCATATCCGCCCTGTCCCCCCTCATATCTCCCTGTCCCCCCCTCATATCTCCCTGTCCCCCCTCATACCGCCCTGTCCCCCCTCATATCTCCCTGTCCCCCCCTCATATCTCCCTGTCCCCCCCTCATATCGCCCTGTCCCCCCTCATATCTCCCTGTCCCCCCTCATACCGCCCTGTGTCCCCCCCTCATATCTCCCTGTCCCCCCCCTCATATCTCCCTGTCCCCCCCCCCTCATACCGCCCTGTCCCCCCCTCATATCTCCCTGTCCCCCCCTCATATCCCCGTCCCTGTCCCCCCTCATATCCCCCTCCTCATATCTCCCTGTCCCCCCTCATACCTCCCTGTCCCCCCCCTCATATCTCCCTGTCCCCCCCCTCATATACCGCCCTGTCCCCCCCCTCATATCTCCCTGTCCCCCCCCCCCCTCATATCTCCCTGTCCCCCCCTCATATCTCCCGTCCCCCCTCCCTGTCCCCCCCCCTCATATCTCCCTGTCCCCCCCCCTGTCCCCCCCTCATATCTCCCTGTCCCCCCTCATATCTCCCTGTCCCCCCCTCATACTCCCTGTCCCCCCCTCATATCCCTGTCCCCCCTCATATCTCCCTGTCCCCCCTCATACCGCCCTGTCCCCCCCTCATATCTCCCTGTCCCCCCCCTCATACCGCCCTGTCCCCCTCTCATATCTCCCTATCCCCCCCTACATATCTCCCTGTCCCCCCCTCATACCTCCCTGTCTCCCCCCCCCCCCTCTTCATACCTCCCTGTCCCCCCCCATATCTCCCTGTCCCCCCCTCATATCTCCCTGTGCCCCCCCCCTCATATCTCCCTGTCCCCCCTCTCATACCGCCCTGTCCCCCCCTCATATCTCCCTGTCCCCCCCCTCATACCCCCCTGTCCCTGTTCCCCCCCCCTCATATCTCCCTGTCCCCCCTCATACGCCCTGTCCCCCCTCATATCTCCCTGTCCCCCCTCATACCTCCCTGCCCCCCCTCATATCCGCCCTGTCCCCCCCTCATATCTCCCTGTCCCCCCCTCATATCTCCCTGTCCCCCCCTCATATCTCCCTGTCCCCCCCTCATACTGCCCTGTCCCCCTGTCCCCCCCCCCCTCATATCGCCCTGTCCCCCCCTCATATCTCCCTGTCCCCCCCTCATACCTCCCTGTCCCCCCTCATATCTCCCTGTCCCCCCCTCATACCTCCCTGTCCCCCCCTCATATCTCCCTGTCCCCCCCTCATATCTCCCTGTCCCCCCCTCATACCGCCCTGTGTCCCCCCCTCATATCTCCCATGTCCCCCCTCATATCTCCCTGTCCCCCCCCTCATACCGCCCTGTCCCCCCTCATATCTCCCTGTCCCCCCCTCATCCCGCCCTCCCTGTCCCCCCTCATATCTCCCTGTCCCCCCCTCATATCGCCCTGTCCCCCCTCATATCTCCCTGATCCCCCCCTCCTATACCGCCCTGTCCCCCCTCATATCTCCCTCCCTGTCCCCCCCTCATACGCCCTGCCCCCCCTCATATCTCCCTGTCCCCCCCCCCCATATCTCCCTGTCCCCCCCCTCATACCACCCTGTCCCTGTCCCCCCCCTCATACCACCCTGTCCCCCCTCATATCTCCCTATTATTCCTGTATGATGAAGGTCCAAGGATCTGTACAGTGCTTTTTTTTATCCTACCTAAAACCCTTGACCCTGACCTTTGACCTTGACCGTTTGACCTTTGACCCTTGACCCTGACCTTTGACCCTGACTTAGAGAAAGCTTAAAAGTGACTTTATTATCATTTTCCCAATTGAGCCCCGAAAGCATTGCAGCCGCGATCAGCTGATGTCATCGCATGTACCTGAAGATGGGCGGAACCCACCAGCGTGCGCCGGGGAGCCCCAGAACATGGCGTCAGCCTTCCGGCCCCAACGAGATTATTATTTATTATCATCATTTTATTATGAATCTTATTATCATGTAATTATTATAACATTTCTGTCTTTACATCCTTCTGTCCCTCCAGGTTGGAGGAAATGGTACAAAGATGGAGAACGGGAGTCCAGGGTCGGGAGTCTTGGAGTGTGGTGATTGGCTGTCACGGTGATCACATGACCGGGAGCTGGTCCTGTCAGTGACAGCTCGGTCTCCTTGCTGGCAGTGTTCATATATGCCGCTCCTCGGTACGTCCTCCTCTGCGATGCGACATGTGTGTGATGCCAGTGACGGCAGCTTCAGGTAAGAGCCGCTGGAAAAACGGTGTCAAATAACCGCAAATGTTGATTTTGTTTTTTTTGCATATTTTTGCCCGTTAGTCTTTATAATAGAAAACCGAGCCGGGTATTTACTACAACAGAGGAGCATGTAAAGCACATGTATGTTGTGAAGGATGGGGAGCGTGATGTGAAGGATGGGGAGCGTGATATTGTGGGTATCAATCATGGAGGGATTGTACAGAGCGAGGGCGGCGCTGCGCCAATCCTCTAGAAGTGTATAAACACCATAATGGATACAACTGATGAAAAAACAAGGATAATGCTGAAAAAAACAGGAAAAAAAAAACGTGAAGAAGTGACAGCAAATACGGGATCAGAAAATACATAAAAAGTGATATTCAATGTGCAGAAAATGAGAAACCCCCCCCGGCAAGGTGGGGAACAATGACGTGGACAGGGGTGCCACGTCCCTCCTGTATAGAAGAAAAGGTGAGCAAGGCCAACAATGGTGAACAAAATGCTCCAAGAGAGCAAACAGATGATCGAGACACATAGAGGTGAAAACGTGGCCACAAAAACACGTGATCGTGGATAACATACCACATGGAGGACGTAATCCACGATAGATAACGAGTGTATCAAATGCAGACGTGAAAAATGACATATATCATAAAAAAGACAAATGTGCCAAAAAATGTCAACTAAACAAAAACAGTCCAAAATAACTCCATCTATTTTTTGTTTTATTTTTTTTTATTGTAATTTTTTTTAATATTTATTTAAATATTTTATTACAAGTTTTTCAAATGATCAATTTATACAAACAAACATTAATATGACATTCAAAATATATAAAATTCAGATTTTACCCGACGTAATATCAAAAAATATGAACTTTCCTCTTAATATCCTATATAACTCCGTGTATAATCCAGCAGTATGACTCCATGCAGACAATGGTGGGTGGCAGGTACGGGGACCCCCCTTATCGAACGTATCCACCCCCGGCTAGCATGCCCACTCACCTCCACGCTGTGGCCCCTAGGGACCAACTCAAAACGCCGCTCAGTGAAGTGGTCTCCATTCCTTTGAGACCTTTAGCAGTAATCCAACAGTGGTGGTACCCCCTCCTACCGATGATGGACCGGATAGCCTCTCAAGCGATCCCTATAAAGAGGTAAGAAAAAAGGACTCCCGTAGTGTAGTAAATGAGGCTACTTACTAAGGCAACACACGCCAAATACCCACTTACAGGAAAAATCCTACAGGGTGTACTTGCCTGGATGTAGCAAGATGGCGGCTGCAGTTCCATGCCTGGAAATTACGTCGCCCCGCCTCCGTCCTACGCGTTATGTCACAGGTCACGTGACTTCCTCAGGTATTGACATGTTTGGACAAATTAAGATTCCTCAATGATCGCGAATGAAGGGATGTAGTAGAAGAATGTCCAGACTGCAGATTGGACATTGATGGGGGGAGACCCGAGGGGCGGCCAGACTGCAGATTGGACATTGATGGGGGGAGACCCGAGGGGGGGCCAGACTGCAGATTGGAGATAGAATGGTGGGGGGCCAGACTGGGACATTGATGGGGGGGGGGGGGCCAGGGGGGGGGCGGGGGGGGGAGACACGTGGGGATGCGGCCATGCAGATTGGACATTGATGGGAGACCCGAGGGGTGGCCAGACTGCAGATTGGATATTGATATGGGGGGGGGGGGGGGGGGGTGGGGGGGATTGGGGGGGGGGGGGGGGGTGGGGGGGGGGGGGGGGGATTGGAGACCCGGTGGGGTGTGGCCAGGGACTGCAGATTGGATATTGATATGGGGGATGGGGGAGATCCAAGGGGGGACTGCAGATTGGAGTGGCCAGACTGGGGTGGGGGGCGGGGGGGGGGGGGACATTGATGGGGGGAGACCCGGTGGGGTGGCCAGACTGCAGATTGGACATTGATGGGGGAGACCCGAGGGGTGGCCAGACTGCAGATTGGACATTGATGGGGGAGATCCGAGGGGCGGTGGCCAGACTGCAGATTGGACATTGATGGGGAGACCCAAGGGGCGGACCAGACTGCAGATTGGACATTGATGGGGGGGAGACTCCAATCCAGCTGGTCGACCACACACTGGCAGATACAAATCTTACATACAATCTGGTACACTGATTAGAGTTGAGGACCAGCTTAGTAATCACACCCTTCTAGAGTCCCTCCAGCTATCCTACAGCTTGAACCCCGGTGTTATCACCCTTCCACTGTCCACCCCCCCCCCCCCCCCCCCCACACCACAAAAGGTAGCCTGCCACCACCCAACAGTTTATCCGCAGAGACACCCCACACACACAGATCTCCGTCTGGCAGATCTGTTACCTTTTACAATCTGCCCACACACAGTGCCATTGCATACAGATTGGAAATGAGCTTGACCGAGTGTTTAAAGACACTAAAATACGATACAATCTAATCTCTCCAATCTAATCTCTCCGGAGATATGAGCCCGAGCTTAAATACACAGAAGTCACTAATTATTTTTAAGCTGCAATTTCCCGAAAGTGGGCGGAGCATAAAATATATACAAAATATAAAAAAGTTACAGAAATACAAGAAGACACACAAATGACTTCACTATAAAATAAAAGGGAATAAAACTTTTACCGAGATCTATCCTGCGCCTGGAGCAAGTCAGAGCGTCAGCCAAATTGAACCAGCTCCATACGAATCACAAATGTCCCAATGCCCGGGAACTCCTTTTATGGGATATGGACGTAGGTGGGACATTAGTCCTCGGCCAATTGACCCTGGGGGGTGTTCCTGTACCCGCCCACAGGATGTTCTGGGTGTTGACCTGCCCAAGTTCAATCAGACCAAGACCGGCTTGAAACACCAAGTCGGGTATTGGATTTCAGACACCAGCGCATCAGTCCGATTGCGACAGTACCAAACACCATTCGACTGTCGCACTCCAGCGCCACCTAACCATTTCCTGCATTTTCCTGGCCTTCTACCTAAACCACAAATATGTTTTTTTAGGTGTCGGTGTGACGCACAGAGTGCCCCATCAGGGGGAAGTATTTTCATCTCTCTGCAACTAATAATTTAGCTGTTATGAGAGATGAAACATTTCCTTTGATCTATGTATATACTTTAAAGCTCCCCAGACAGATCGAGACCCCTGGTCATCTGCAGCTGAACTGTCTCCAGCCATTTCTTTCAAAACCGGTTTCCCCAGAAGGTGACAAAATCTTATTAGCCCCAAGGTGTCACTTCCAGAGGAAGCCGGGCTTTTCACACGCTAATTGATGACCATCTGAGTTCCTATGACTGAATATTTGACTGAATACATCTTTAATAACAAGGAATGTCCCTCCAGTTACGATTACATATTACTACTGATCACATCTTATCTACTGAAATCTCTACATGCCAGCCTGAAACACCAAGTCGGGGATTGGATTTCCGACACCAGCGCATCAGTCCGACCGCGACAGTACATAACACCATTCGACTGTCACAAACCAGCGCCACCTAACCATTTCCTGCATTTTCCTGGCCTTCTACCTAAGCCACAAATATGATTTTTAGTGCAGATGTAGCGCACAGAATGCCCTACAAGAAGGGAGTATGTTCATCTCTCTGCAACTAATATTTCAGCTTTTATGAGGGATGAAACATACTCCTTTTGATGGATGGATATACTCCTTTTAGAGCTTCCAATGTCAGGCAGACCACCTGTCTGGGGCCACTTCCTCCAAACCGGTTTCACCAGAAGGTGACAACCTTATTAACACAAAGTTGTCACATCCCGGAAGCCGGGCTTTTCAGCCTAATTGATGCTAATTGATGACCACTGTCTGAGTACCTCATTTCCCCGATGACAGGGACTGAATATACATCCTTAATGACAATAATGTCCCTACAGACAATGGAATGTCCCTACAGAATATACATCCTTAACAAGTTGCCAACCGCAGATAGCTGAATGACGGCTACACTGCGGCCGGCCAGTTCTGGGAGGGCGTCATATGACATCCTCCCAGAACACACTCTCCTGCACGCCCCCGGCGATCTCCGTGATCGTTGTGTCCTACGGACACAGCTGATCACGTGATGTGGTAAAAGGCCAATCACAGCGGCCTTTTACCACGTGATCAGCGGTGTCCAATGACACGCTGATCACAGGGAAATGCAAGTGCCGGTTCTCGGCTGCACTTTCCTCACACTGTCAGATCGTGAGGAAAGTACTGCAGAGAACCGGCAGTTGTCAGAATGAGGATCGGCACCGATCATCAGGGCACTGATGATCAGTGCCCAGCAGTGCCACCCACCAGTTCCGCCCACTTGTGCCCAGCAGTGCACCCACCTGTGCCCACCAGTGCCACCCATCTGTGCCCACCAGTGCAGCCCAGCAGTGCTGCCAGTCGGTGCCCAGCAGTTGCGCCAGTTAATGCCTAACAGTGCCGCCAGTCAATACCTAGCAGTGCCGCCAGTCAGTGCCACCCAGTGATGTCCAGTCAGTGCCACCTATCAGTGCTGTCTATCAGTACCCATCATCATTGCCACCTATCAGTGCTGTCTAATTAGTGCCGCCTAATCAATGTACATCAGTGAAGGAGAAAAAATTACCTGTTTTAAAAATTTTATAATAGAAACAAAGAAACTTTTTTTTTTTTTTTTTTTTAATTTTTTGCACTTTTTTTGTTTATAGCGCAAAAAGTAAAAACCCAGCGGGGAGGAAACACCACCAAAAGAAAGCTCTATTTGTGAGGAAAAAAATGATAAAAATTTCATATGAGTACAATCTTGCATAACCGCGCAATTGTCAAAGTGTGACAGCGCTGAAAGCTGAAAATTGGCCTGGTAAGGAAGGGGGGGGTAGAAGTGCCCGGTAGGCAGGAAGGGGGTAGAAGTACCCTGTAGGCAGGAAGGGGGTAGAAGTACCCTGTAGGCAGGAAGGGGGTAGAAGTACCCTGTAGGCAGGAAGGGGGTAGAAGTGCCCTGTAGGCAGGAAGGGGGCCTGTAGAAGTGCCCGGTGGGCAGGAAGGGGGTAGAAGTGTCCGGTGGGCAGGAAGGGGGTAGAAGTGCCCGGTGGGCAGGAAGGGGGTAGAAGTGTCCTGTAGGCAGGAAGGGGGTAGAAGTGCCCGATGAAGTGGGCAGGAAGGGGGTAGAAGTGTCCGGTGGGCAGGAAGGGGGTAGAAGTGTCGGTAGGCAGGAAGGGGGTAGAAGTGCCCGGTAGGCAGGAAGGGGGGTAGAAGTGCCCGGTAGGCAGGAAGGGGGTAGAAGTGTCCGGTAGGCGAGGGGTTAATGACAATGGAATGTCCCTCCAGTTATAATTACATATTGCTACTGATCACATCTTATCTACTCAAATCTGTACATGTATGTTACATGTATGTTACATCGCCCCTCTTCCAGACGACGCATAGCTGAGCCTAAACGGAGTTTTCCCAACTAAAGCTCGACACCGCTGACAGCTCAGCCCGTCCCCCTGACGATGGGGGAGGGCTCCTGTACAGCTCTCTGACTGATCCTAAAGGGTTTGGGTCACCACTGGCCAGCAGATCCCCCCCGCGGGGATCCATTTAATCCACTGGCCACCGACTATCTACTGGACGGGTCCAGGCAAGCCTGTCATTGTGTGCTGTCATCATTTCCAGCCACTGGCCAGGGTCATCTGGTGGTTCTCTATCAGCTGCAACACCCAGATGCCTGAGCCTGGTATAGGGTCATTCCTGGGTGATCTGGACCTGGTTCCATGGCTTGGATACCAGAGCCTCCACCCTTGGACCTGTCTCCCACACTTCTGCTCCTTCTGCCTCAGCCAGAGACCGGTCAGCACAACCCCTGAGTTCCTCCAGCCTGACATCCAACCTATCAGCCTGCGAGAATGCAGTGTTGTCAGATACCGCCTCTGAGAAAGCAGATTCCGAGGGGGTCAGTGTTCCCCCGTCATCCTGTGATCCCCCTTTGCTGTGCACAGCAATGAATCCTCAATCATGATACTCATAGCTGTGGGGACCAAGGATAAATCCACAGACTTTACTCCACCAGGGGTCATCCTCTGACCCGTGCCACGCCCTTCTACTCTGTCCTCCTCAGCAGAACATCTGTCAGCACCACCCCTGAGCTCCTCCGGGCCAACCTCAGACCTATCAGCCTGGAAGAACTCAGTGATGTCAGCGGCAGCTGCTGAGGTGGAAGACACTGATTGGGCTGAATTTGCCCCAACATCCTGCAGACTTCCCTCTGTAACACACAGAAATGAGTCTGCACTGGCAGCACCCGCGACTGGTGACCGAGGGGAAGGTTACAGGAGGAAGGATTCCACTAGGGGTTGTCCTCCGACCCGCGTCACACACCGGGGGTTGTCCTCCGACCCGCGTCACACACCGGGGGTTGTCCTCCGACCCGCGTCACACACCGGGGGCTGTCCTCCGACCCGCGTCACACACCGGGGGCTGTCCTCCGACCCGCGTCACACACACCGGGGGCTGTCCTCCGACCCGCGTCACACACCGGGGCTGTCCTCCGACCCGCGTCACACACCGGGGGCTGTCCTCCGACCCGCGTCACACACCGGGGGCTGTCCTCCGACCCGCGTCACACACCGGGGGCTGTCCTCCGAACCGCGTCACACACCGGGGGCTGTCCTCCGAACCGCGTCACACACCGGGGGCTGTCCTCCGAACCGCGTCACACACCGGGGGCTGTCCTCCGAACCGCGTCACACACACCGGGGGTTGTCCTCCGAACCACGTCACACACACTAGGGGTTGTCCTGTGACCCCCATCACACACTTCTACCCTGTCCTCAGCAGAGCGTCTGTCGGCACACCCGAGTTCCTCTGGGCTGGAATCAAATGCAACAGCCTCTGGAAACTCAGTGCCGCCAGCCCCAGCTACTGAGGGGGTAGAGTCAGACTCAAACCCTCACCCTGTGGTCCCTCCTCTGTGCTCCACAGCCCAGGATCCAAAATGGCATGACTGGTATCTGTGGTGTCAGGGGAGCAGACAACAGAGAACTTCATCCCACAAGGGGATAGAGGCACACAACACTGGTCTATACCAGGACTTACTGACACACAATGTGCCTTTTCCCCGGGAACTTCAGAAGAAGAACATTCTGTTTCTTTACATATGGGTACAAAACCAACTTCCTTTTGTCCATGCAACCCCATCCTGCCATCCACCACTGGCGGTCCTTCAGCTAGACCCCTGAGATCCTCTAGGCTGCCATCAATTTTCACAGCCGCAGGGGACTCAGAGCTATCTCTGCAGGTGCCAGGTGGACAACAGTCTGAGGAGACCTTAGGCCCTTTGGGCCAGGTTCACAAGGGTCCTACCCAGCTAGATTGGGCCCTTCCACAGACAGTTCCTCTGTAGCAGTGGGCAATGACTGGTCCAGGGCCACCTGGTGGGCACCCCGAGTCACCACTGCAGCAGAGGGAAGGTCTGCCTTGCACGTCATTACATTCATCATCACATAAAACATTGTCAGTTGCAGAGTCCTCTGTGACTTTAAACTCTTCTCCAGGCCTTGACTCCAGACAGCCACTAGAGCCAGGCCCTGGTACACAGTCCTTCACACCCTGACCCTCCCCAGAATCCCCAGTGTTCATGGAGTCTTCAATCAGTCTTTTACATGAGTCCAGGGCCTCAGGTGGCAAGGTAGGTTCTAGGGGGGCTTGATAAGGCTCATAATGGGCTACCAACCGTCCCAGGTCAGTACCCAATAATATGTTAGTGGTATCTGCTATGCCCACTTCTCTCACTTTGCTTCTGGATCCTTGGGGCAAAGCAACACAAGCTGTAGGTAGTACAGGGGTGACTCCTCCAAACCCTATGATAACTGTGGCTTTCTTTGGGACCCACCTCCTCATGACTCCTCAATCCGGGAAGAGCTAGGACATCTTCGGGTCCCTTATCTTTGAGTTCAGCTGAAACATTGTTGCCTGCAGTAACTGGCTGCAGGCTGTCCACATGGCCTCCTTCATTAGTGGGATCTGTTCTGCCCACTTCTTCCACTTGACTTCCAGATTCCTGGTTCAAAAGAAACACAAGCCATAGGCACAGCAGAGATGGCTCCTCCAACCCCTGTGCCAGCCATGGCTTCCACTGGGATCACATCCTCACAGCTCCTCAATTCTGGATGAACTAGGACCTTCTCTGATCCCGTACCTTGGAGTCCAACTGTAACACTGTTACTTGTAGTAAATGGTGGCTGGTTATCCACTCGGCCTCCTCCATTCTCTCCAACAAGAAACACAGTAGGGGGTACATTTTCCACTTTTGCTGGTGGGCTGGATATCCTCACGTTTGGGCCGTGAGTGATGTCCACTTGGTTACAGATAAACACCCTTCCAGGTCTCCTTAAATGTAGGTCTGGCTCTTGTAGTTCTTGATGCAGAGATGGAGGTAACAATGCATTCCCTGCTGGACTTGGACCCTCTCGGCTTTGTGCCTCCTCTCAGTTCGCTCCATCCGCTGTTGGTGCTTTCTCTCAATTTGTAGTAACGCGGAAATGAGCTGAAACTGCCCCTCGGGGTCATCACCTCCCAAAAGCTGTAGGTTTGTTCCCAGATCAAGGTTCTCTCTGTGTGCCGATCTCTTGTACCGAGCGGGTTTGAGAACAGAGTCACACCGATTCATGCAGTCATCTGGAGTGGCACAGTCGCAGGGTTCCATCGATTCCCGCAGTCATCTGGAGTGGCACAGTTGCAGGGTCATCGATTCCCGCAGTCATCTGGAGTGGCACAGTTGCAGGGTTCCATCGATTCCCGCAGTCATCTGGAGTGGCACAGTTGCAGGGTTCCATCGATTCCCGCAGTCATCTGGAGTGGCACAGTTGCAGGGTTCCATCGATTCCCGCAGTCATCTGGAGTGGCACAGTTGCAGGGTTCCATCGATTCCCGCAGTCATCTGGAGTGGCACAGTTGCAGGGTTCCATCGATTCCCGCAGTCATCTGGAGTGGCACAGTTGCAGGGTTCCATCGATTCCCGCAGTCATCTGGAGTGGCACAGTTGCAGGGTTCCATCGATTCCCGCAGTCATCTGGAGTGGCACAGTTGCAGGGTTCCATCGATTCACGCAGTCATCTGGAGTGGCACAGTTGCAGGGTTCCATGGATTCCCGCAGTCATCTGGAGTGGCACAGTTGCAGGGTTCCATGGATTCCCGCAGTCATCTGGAGTGGCACAGTTGCAGGGTTCCATGGATTCCCGCAGTCATCTGGAGCGGCACAGTTGCAGGGTTCCATGGATTCCCGCAGTCATCTGGAGCGGCACAGTTGCAGGGTTCCATCGATTCCCGCAGTCATCTGGAGCGGCACAGTTGCAGGGTTCCATCGATTCCCGCAGTCATCTGGAGTGGCACAGTTGCAGGGTTCCATCGATTCCCGCAGTCATCTGGAGCGGCACAGTTGCAGGGTTCCATGGATTCCCGCAGTCATCTGGAGCGGCACAGTTGCAGGGTTCCATCGATTAACTCATCTTCCTGGGTTACCATCTTCACGTTTTTGCCAAAATAAAAGATAGAAAAAGAAAAAGAAAGAAGGAGGAGGGGGGGGAGGGGAGGAAGGAGGGGGGGGGGAGCAAATAGCCAAGTATGTCTTCTACAAAACAAAAATGATGCACGGAGTGATCTTCTGTAGGTGTCACTTCTACGGAGCGTCCGACCTTCACTACACGGGGTACATGAATAAACCACTAATGTACTAAGCAGATCCCACCGCTGCCACCAATCTGTTACGGATCCCCCACACGCCACGTCCACAGCGAGGAGCGCACGTGCGGCCGTGACTTGAGGTAAGAGGGAATAAAGGGAAAGTCAACTTTGAATATATAAAACCGTATATAAAATCAGCCGTGATATCCTTCCACAGCTGCACTACCTCTGCCCACCACCGGGGGGAGACTCCACTACAATCCAGCTGGCTGACCACACACTGGCAGATACAAATCTTACATACAATCTGGTGCACTGATTAGAGTTGAGGACCAGTTTAGTAATTACACCCTTCTAGAGTCCCTCCAGCTACCTACAGCTTGAACCCCGGTGTTATCACCCTTCCACTGTCCATTCCCCGCACCAGACACACCACAAACGGTAGCCTGCCACCACCCAACAGTTTATCCGCAGAACGGTCTGCTGGGACACCCCACACACACAGATTTCCGTCTGGCAGATCTGTTACCTTTTGCAATCTGCCCACACACAGTGCAATTGCATACAGATTGGCAATGAGCTTGACCGAGTGTTTAAAGGCACTAAAATACAATACAATCCAATCCCTCCAAAGATATGAGCCCGAGCTTTAATACACAGAAGTCACTAATTAATGTTAAGATTTAATTTCCCGAAAGTGGGCGGGGCATAAAACATGTACAAAATGTAAAAAGTTACAGAAATACAAGAAACACAAATGACTTCACTATAAAATAAAAGGGAATAAAAGACAAGAGATAAAACTTTTAACGAGATCTATCCTGCGACTGGAGCAAGTCAGGGAGAAAAATAGCAATCTGTTGGTCGATCAACCAGCTCCATACGAATTACAATGTCCCAATGCCCAGGTACTCCATTTATGGGGATATGGACGTAGGTGGGACATTAGTCTTCGGCCAGTTGACCCTGGGGGTGTCTCTGTACCCGCCCACAGGATGTTCTGAGTGCTGACCTGCCCAAGTTCAATCAGACCAAGACCAGCTTGAAACACCAACTCGGGTATTGGATTTCAGACACCAGCGCATCAGTCCGATTGCGACAGTACCAAACACCATTCGACTGTCGCACTCCAGCGCCACCTAACCATTTTCTGCATTTTCCTGGCCTTCTACCTAAGCCACAAATATGGTTTTTAGGTGTCGGTGTGACGCACAGAGTGCCCCATCAGAGGGAAGTATTTTCATCTCTCTGCAACTAATTTAGCTGTTATGAGAGATGAAACATTTCCTTTGATCTATGTATATACTTTAAAGCTCCCCAGACAGATCGAGCCCCCTGGTCATCTGCAGCCATTTCCTTCAAAACCGGTTTCCCCAGAAGGTGACAAAATCTTATTAGCCCCAAGGTGTCACTTCCAGAGGAAGCCGGGCTTTTCACACGCTAATTGATGACCATCTGAGTTCCTATGACTGAATATTTGACTGAATACATCTTTAATAACAAGGAATGTCCCTCCAGTTACGATTACATATTACTACTGATCACATCTTATCTACTGAAATCTCTACATTTATGTCACAGTGTATTTTCATCCAAAAAATATATATTCATTTTTTTAAAACTGCAAATTTCGATTTTGAATTTTCGTTGCATCACTAATTTCTACTGGTTCTGGTCTTCTCTAAAATCAGATGGAGGTTCCCTCACAACAAACATCTCTCAGGAAATTCCCAAAGACAGTGCCTGGAGGAGAGCTCCCAGCGCCCCGTCCCCGGGATGGGGGAGAAACATCCAGCACCCCGTCCCCGGGATGGGGGAGAGCGCCCGGCGCCCCGTCCCCGAGACTGAGGAGAAACATCCAGCACCCCATCCCCGGGAGGAAGGAGAGCGCCCGGCACCAGTCCCCAGGGAGGGAGAACATCCGGCGCCTCGCCCCGGGAGGGAGGGCGGTGCCCGGCACCAGTCCCCGGGAGGGGGGAGAGCGTCCGGCGCCCCGTCCCCGGGAGGGGGGAGAGCGTCCGGCGCCCCGTCCCCGGGAGGGGGGAGAGCGTCCGGCGCCCCGTCCCCGGGGGGGGGAGAGCGTCCGGCGCCCCGTCCCCGGGAGGGGGGGAGAGCGTCCGGCGCCCCGTCCCCGGGAGGGGGGAGAGCGTCCGGCGCCCCGTCCCCGGGAGGGGGGAGAGCGTCCGGCGCCCCGTCCCCGGGAGGGGGGAGAGCGTCCGGCGCCCCGTCCCCGGGAGGGGGGAGAGCGTCCGGGCCCCGTCCCCCCGTCCGGCGCCCCGTCCCCGGGAGGGGGGAGAACGCCCGGCGCCCCGTCCCCGGGAGGGAGGGCATCCGGCACCAGTCCCCGGGAGGGAGGAGGGCATCCGGCACCAGTCCCCGGGAGGGAGGAGGGCATCCGGCACCAGTCCCCCGGGAGGGAGGAGGGGGAGGGAGGAGGAGGGCATCCGGCACCAGTCCCCGGGAGGGAGGAGGGCATCCGGCACCAGTCCCCGGGAGGGAGGAGGGCATCCGGCACCAGTCCCCGGGAGGGAGGAGGGCATCCGGCACCAGTCCCCGGGAGGGAGGAGGGCATCCGGCACCAGTCCCCGGGAGGGAGGAGGGCATCCGGCACCAGTCCCCGGGAGGGGGAGGAGGGCATCCGGCACCAGTCCCCGGGAGGGAGGAGGGCATCCGGCACCAGTCCCCGGGAGGGAGGAGGGCATCCGACACCCGTCCCGGGACAGACTGCAGCTGTGTCCAGAGATGACTTTCACCTGAGGTAGTAAATCATTTCCAGCAACCACGACAGAACAGCGATTTAATCTCTTGATGAACAACCAATCCGAATGCATCATAAATACCAAAATAGACATAATTTTTTAACAGTCACACAGGATTGTCAGAGGAGTCACAGAGTCTGTCTCCGGGGATGGGCGGGGTTCCCCTTTAGGGATCGGAGTTCTTCCTTAGGCTAGTGAGCCGCTCTCCCCAGGCCGCTCTGCTCCAGCGCAGACACCACAGACATGTACTTGAAGGCGTTGGGGGTGTGATTGAAGCTTTCCACCAGATGGAACCAGTCCCCGCTGTAGAAAAGCTGCACCTGATTGGCCAGACATTGCGCTTCCGGAACACTCTGCAGGAAACAAATGGAAACCATCAGATCGGGTCTACAGAGGAGGAGGAGCCTAAACATTTCCTCCCGCCCCTGTATACAGAATGCAGAGGTGACCCCAATGTAAGATAAGCGGAGTCTGTGACTCCAGGTCATTGGCAGGAAAACAGACCAAAAAGCCAATCAGTTCTCAGTGATTTCTGGTCTGATGGGAGGGGCGGAGCCTGACAATGCTCATACCTGGAGAGCTCAGAATATTTAAAGGCCCAGAGCAGATTCAACCTTATACCCCACCCCCCATCTAAGCAACTGATGCGTCTTCTCACTGGCTGACCTGGCTGTGGGTAATGAGCCGGGATTGGCTGAATGGGTCGTCCATCTCCAGACCAATGTGTGTAACCAAGAGGACCGGTACTGGGATCAGGATGGGAGAATACTGAGGGCAGGGTCAAGATGGGGAGGCACAGGTGGTGACAGGGAGGCGCGGGTGGCCGGGGGTCAGGACGGGGAGCTGCGGGTGGCTGGGGTCAGGAGGGGAGGCACATGTGGTAACGGGAAGGCGCGGGCGAGCGGGGCTTGTGACGGCAAGGCGGAGGGGTCGGGACGGGGAGGCGCGGGCGAGCGGTGGCTCGGGACGGGGAAGCACGGGGGGGGTGAGGTGCGGGGAAGTGGGGAGGGGGGGGGGGGGGGGAAGGTGCGGGCGAGCGGGGCTCGGGACGGGGAGGAGCGGGCGTGGGACGGGGAGGAGCGGGCGCGGGACGGGGAAGCAGGGGGGGGGTGAGGTGCGGGGGAGGGGGGGGGGGAAGGTGCGGGCGAGCGGGGCTCGGGACGGGAGGAGCGGGGCGTGGGACGGGGAGGAGCGGGGCGGGGGGAGGAGCGGGGCGCGGGACGGGGAGGAGGGGGGCGCGGGACGGGGGGAGGAGCGGGGCGCGGGACGGGGAGGAGCGGGGCGCGGGACGGGGAGGAGCGGGGCGCGGGACGGGGAGGAGCGGGGCGTGGGACGGGGAGGAGCGGGGGCGGGACGGGGAGGAGGGGGGAGGAGCGGGAGGAGCGGGGCGCGGGACGGGGAGGAGCAGCAAGCGGAGGTTGGGACGGCATCAGGGTGGCAGAGTGCAGGCAGTGGGATGCAGACAGGATCGGGGAGTTTCTTTTGTGCTTCAACCTTCACCTAAACCCAAGCAGCTGGAATTTAAAATGCAAAAAGAATCAACAAAATGTGTATTCATAAAATATGCCGCATATAAATCAGTCCTGACCAGTGCTGCAAATCACATGTTCTGTATATTCAGGAGGTAGGTGTATGGGTACATAGGGTAGGTGTATGGGTATATAGTATATACGGTAGGTGTGTATGGGTATATAGGGTATATACGGGTAGGTATATAGGGTAGGTACGGTAGGTGTATGGGTATATAGGGTAGGTATATACAGTAGGTACGGTAGGTGTATGGGTATATACGGTAGGTATATAGGGTAGGTATGGTAGGTGTATGGGTATATAGGGTAGGTACAGTAGGTGTATGGGTATATAGGGTAGGTACGGTAGGTATATAGGGTAGGTATGGTAGGTGTATGGGTATATAGGGTAGGTACATAGGGTAGGTACGGTAGGTGTATGGGTATATAGGGTAGGTACGGTAGGTACATAGGGTAGGTACGGTAGGTGTATGGGTATATAGGGTAGGTACGGTAGGTATATAGGGTAGGTACGGTAGGTATATAGGGTAGGTACGGTAGGGTACATAGGGTAGGTATGGTAGGTGTATGGGTATATAGGGTAGGTACGGTAGGTACATAGGGTAGGTACGGTAGGTGTATGGGTATATAGGGTAGGTACGGTAGGTATATAGGGTAGGTACGGTAGGTGTATGGGTATATAGGGTAGGTACGGTAGGTGTATGGGTATATAGGGTAGGTATGGTAGGTGTATGGGTATATAGGGTAGGTACGGTAGGTATATAGGGTAGGTACGGTAGGTACATAGGGTAGGTACGGTAGGTGTATGGGTATATAGGGTAGGTACGGTAGGTACATAGGGTAGGTACGGTAGGTATATGGGTATATAGGGTAGGTACATAGGGTAGGTACGGTAGGTGTATGGGTATATAGGGTAGGTACGGTAGGTACATAGGGTAGGTACGGTAGGTGTATGGGTATATAGGGTAGGTACGGTAGGTACATAGGGTAGGTACGGTAGGTGTATGGGTATATAGGGTAGGTACGGTAGGTGTATGGGTATATAGGGTAGGTACATAGGGTAGGTACGGTAGGTGTATGGGTATATAGGGTAGGTACGGTAGGTACATAGGGTAGGTACGGTAGGTGTATGGGTATATAGGGTAGGTACGGTAGGTACATAGGGGTAGGTACAGTAGGTATGTGTACGGTAGGTACGGTAGGTGTGTACGGTAGGTATGTGTACGGTAGGTACGGTAGGTAGGTGTTATGGGTATATAGGGTAGGTACGGTAGGTGTATGGGTATATAGGGTAGGTACGGTAGGTACATAGGGTAGGTACGGTAGGTGTATGGGTATATAGGGTAGGGTACGGTAGGTTACGGTAGGTGTATGGGTATATAGGGTAGGTACGGTAGGTACATAGGGTAGGTACGGTAGGTGTATGGGTATATAGGGTAGGTACGGTAGGTACATAGGGTAGGTACGGTAGGTAGGGTATGGGTATATAGGGTAGGTACGGTAGGTACATAGGGTAGGTACGGTAGGTGTATGGGTATATAGGGTAGGTACGGTAGGTACATAGGGTAGGTACGGTAGGTGTATGGGTATATAGGGTAGGTACGGTAAACGGTAGGTGTATTGGGTATATAGGGTAGGTACGGTAGGTACATAGGGTAGGTACGGTAGGTGGTATGGGTATATAGGGTAGGTACGGTAGGTACATAGGGTAGGTACGGTAGGTGTATGGGTATATAGGGTAGGTACGGTAGGTACATAGGGTAGGTTACGGTAGGTGTATGGGTATATAGGGTAGGTACGGTAGGTGTGTACGGTAGGTACATAGGGTAGGTACGGTAGGTGTATGGGTATATAGGGTAGGTCACGGTATAGGATACATAGGGTAGGTACGGTAGGTGTGTACGGTAGGGTACATAAGGGTAGGTACGGTAGGTGTATGGGTATATAGGGTATGGTACGGTAGGGTACATAGGGTAGGTACGGTAGGTGTATGGGTATATAGGGTAGGTACTCCCCACACCAATAGGGTAGGTACGGTAGGTGTATGGGTATATTAGGGTAGGTACGGTAGGTACATAGGGTAGGTACGGTAGGTATGTTGTACGGTAGGTACGGTAGGTGTATGGGTATACAGTATATAATTTGAAGCATTAGCCAGGATTGATGGATTTTGCATGTTTTCTACATACAGCAGACGGGGGGGGGGGCAGGTGGCGTCATCAGGAGGAGACATGAAGGCTTTCATCAGGAGGTGGGACTACACACAAGGAAACCTCCAATCCAGGCTCCGCCCACATCCCCCCATTCACACACAGTGACAATCAGTGAGGGTGGCAGGCCACACCCACATTTCTTTAGTTGCAGAACACATCGTCACACACAACATGGCGGGCAACGTACCAGGAATGTGGAGTCCAGTTCAGAGTTCATCAGAACCATTCCCTTCTCCTTCTGCAGGTCGGTGTAATGATAGACGATCAGCTGACTGGGCGCCGCGTCCCCCAAACTCTGCACCGGAGAGAAAACCACGCCCATTACCATCCAGGATGTGACTGCCCACCACACCACGCCCATTACCATCCAGGATGCGACTGCCCACCACACCACACGCCCATTACCATCCAGGATGCGACTGCCCACCACACCACGCCCATTACCATCCAGGATACGACTTCCCACCACACCACGCCCATTACCATCCAGGATGCGACTGCCCACCACACCACCCCATTACCATCCAGGATACGACTTCCCCACCACACCACGCCCATTACCATCCAGGATGTGACTGCCCACACACCGCCCCATTACCATCCAGGATACGACTTCCCACCACACCACCCCATTACCATCCAGGATGCGACTGCCCACCACACCACGCCCATTACCATCCAGGATACGACTTCCCACCACACCACGCCCATTACCATCCAGGATGTGACTGCCCACCACACTCACCCGCCCATTACCATCCAGGATACGACTGCCACCACACACCACGCCCATTACCATCCAGGATGTGACTGCCCACCACACCACGCCCATTACCATCCAGGATGTGACTGCCCACCACACCACGCCCATTCCCATCCAGGATGTGACACACCCCACCACACAGGATGTGACGCACCATTACCATCCAGGATGTGACTGCCCACCACACCACGCCCATTACCATCCAGGATGTGACTGCCCACCACACCACGCCCATTACCATCCAGGATGTGACTGCCCACCACACCACGCCCATTACCATCCAGGATGCGACTGCCCACCACACCACGCCCATTACCATCCAGGATGCGACTGCCCACCACACCACGCCCATTACCATCCAGGATGCGACTGCCCACCACACCACGCCCATTACCATCCAGGATGTGACTGCCCACCACACCACGCCCATTACCATCCAGGATGCGACTGCCCACCCACACCACGCCCCATTACCATCCAGGATGTGACTGCCCACCACACCACGCCCATTACCATCCAGGATGTGACTGCCCACCACACCACGCCCATTACCATCCAGGATGCGACTGCCCACCACACCACCCCATTACCATCCAGGATGCGACTGCCCACCACACCACGCCCATTACCATCCAGGATGTGACTGCCCACCACACCACACGCCCATTACCATCCAGGATGTGACTGCCCACCACACCACGCCCATTACCATCCAGGATGTGACTGCCCACCACACCACGCCCATTACCATCCAGGATGTGACTGCCCACCACACCACCCCATTACCATCCAGGATACGACTTCCCACCACACCACGCCCATTACCATCCAGGATACGACTGCCCACCACACCACCCCATTACCATCCAGGATACGACTTGCCCCACCACACCACGCCCATTACCATCCAGGATGTGACTGCCCACCACACCACCCCATTACCATCCAGGATACGACTTCCCACCACACCACACCCATTACCATCCAGGATACGACTTCCCACCACACCACACCCATTACCATCCAGGATACGACTGCCCACCACACCACGCCCATTACCATCCAGGATGTGACTGCCCACCACACCACACGCCCCATTACCATCCAGGATACGACTGCCCACCACACCACCCCATTACCATCCAGGATGTGACTGCCCACCACACCACGCCCCATTACCATCCAGGATGTGACTGCCCACCACACCGCCCCATTACCATCCAGGATACGACTGCCCACCATACCGCCCCATTAATATCTAAAGTTGTGCTGAAAAGTCTCCCTCAGCTGGCAGAAATGGTAACATTTCGGCATTGATGGTGGAAATCTGACGGATCCTGTCTTTTATGGAAGGATAGCGATGATGGGACGCCATTTATGATCACAGAGTTGTTTGGCTCTTTATTAAATCCTAATGATAACAGAAATCCCCCAAATGGCCCGGATCAGAAGTCTCCGCCCCCCGGATCAGAAGTCTCCTCCCCCGGATCAGAAGTCTCCTCCCCCGGATCAGAAGTCTCCTCCCCCGGATCAGAAGTCTCCTCCCCCGGATCAGAAGTCTCCACCCCCCGGATCAGAAGTCTCCTCCCCCGGATCAGAAGTCTCCACCCCCGGATCAGAAGTCTCCTCCCCCGGATCAGAAGTCTCCTCCCCCGGATCAGAAGTCTCCTCTCCCCGGATCAGAAGTCTTCACCCCCGGTCAGAAGTCTTCCCCCGGATCAGAAGTCTCCACCCCCGGATCAGAAGTCTCCACCCCCGGATCAGAAGTCTCCACCCCCGAATCAGAAGTCTCCTCCCCCGAATCAGAAGTCTCCTCCCCCGAATCAGAAGTCTCTCCCCCGAATCAGAGTTCCTCCCCCTATCAGAAGTCTCCACCCCCGGATCAGAAGTCTCCACCCCCGGATCAGAAGTCTCCACCCCCGGATCAGAAGTCTCCACCCCCGGATCAGAAGTCTCCACCCCCGATCAGAAGTCCTCCTCCCCCGGATCAGAAGTCTCCACCCCCGGATCAGAAGTCTCCACCCCCGAATCAGAAGTCTCCACCCCCCGAATCAGAAGTCTCCACCCCCTGAATCAGAAGTCTCCACCCCCTGGAAGGTCCGGCCTTGGTACAGACACACAAGGGGACACACACAGGGGACAATGGCAACTAAAGGTTAATTTCCCACATCTGTGGCTCACTTTGTGTATAGTCGGTGTGTGTGTTCGCTCTCACGTGGATGCACTGAGCAGGCTAGATACTGAGCCATGGGGAGCAGAAAAGAACTGTCAAAAGACCTGCGTGAAAAGGTAGCGGGACTTTATAAAGATGGAAAAGGTATATAAAAAGATATCCAAAGCCTTGAATATGCCGGTCAGTCCTGTTCAATCACTTATTAAGAATTGGAAAGTTTGGGGATCTCCCGATACCAAGCCAAGGTCAGGGAGACCAAGAAAGATTGACACCACACAGGAGGAATACAGGCTGCTGTGGAAAAAGGCGGCATGGTTGTGTCATGGAGCACAATACGACAATACTTGAACAAAAATTAGCTGCATGGTGCAGTTGTCAGAAAGAAGCCTTTACTGCGCCAGTGCCACAAAAAGCCCGGTTACAATATGTCTGACACCTGGACACGCCTCGCCGGGTGACACCAGAGATTTCAGGGCACTCCGTGGATGTGGGAGGAAGTATGGCGCAGGCTGGATTCAGTTGAGGCAGTGTGGAGCTGGACCCACATAGAAAGGAGTAGGAGACAAAATGGTGCATGAGCCACTGATGACATCATAACACACAGCTGCAGCACCCACAATGGACACGGCCACAGCCTGCATAGCACCTCAATAAGGTGAACAAAACAAAGTTGCTGTTGGTTCCCAAAAACCTCCACACTGCACATCTCCAGCAGGAGGAGGCTGCCACAACTCACCCGTCCACACTGCACATCTCCAGCAGGAGGAGGCTGCCACACAACTCACCCATCCACACTGCAGGACTCCCCCAGCAGGAGGAGGCTGCCACAACTCACCCGTCCACACTGCACATCTCCAGCAGGAGGGAGGCTGCCACAACTCACCCGTCCACACTGCACATCTCCAGCAGGAGGAGGCTGCCACAACTCACCCGTCCACACTGCACATCTCCAGCAGGAGGAGGCTGCCACACTCACCCGTCCACACTGCAGGACTCCCAGCAGTAGGAGGCTGCCACAACTCACCCGATAACACTGCAGGACTCCCAGCAGGAGGAGGCTGCCACAACTCACCCGATAACACTGCAGGACTCCAGCAAGAGGAGGCTGCCACAACTCACCCATCCACACTGCACATCTCCAGCAGGAGGAGGCTGCCACAACTCACCCATCCACACTGCAGGACTACTCCCAGCAGGAGGAGGCTGCCACAACTCACCCGTCCACACTGCACATCTCCAGCAGGAGGAGGCTGCCACAACTCACCCGTCCACACTGCACACTCTCCAGCAGGAGGAGGCTGCCACAACTCACCCGTCCACACTGCAGGACTCTCCAGCAGGAGGAGGCTGCCACAACTCACCCGTCCACACTGCAGGACTCCCAGCAGGAGGAGGCTGCCACAACTCACCCGTCCACACTGCAGGACTCCAGCAAGAGGAGGCTGCCACAACTCACCCGTCCACACTGCAGGACTCCCAGCAGGAGGAGGCTGCCACAACTCACCCGTCCACACTGCAGGACTCCCAGCAGGAGGAGGCTGCCACAACTCACCCGTCCACACTGCAGGACTCCAGCAAGAGGAGGCTGCCACAACTCACCCGTCCACACTGCACATCTCCAGCAGGAGGCTGCCACAACTCACCCATCCACACTGCAGGACTCCAGAATGAGGAGGCTGCCACAACTCACCTGTCCACACTGCACATCTCCAGCAGGAGGAGGCTGCCACAACTCACCCATCCACACTGCAGGACTCCCAGCAGGAGGAGGCTGCCACAACTCACCCGTCCACACTGCACATCTCCAGCAGGAGGAGGCTGCCACAACTCACCCAGTCCACACTGCAGGACTCCCAGCAGGAGGAGGCTGCCACAACTCACCCGTCCACACTGCAGGACTCCCAGCAGGAGGAGGCTGCCACAACTCACCCGTCCACACTGCACACTCCCAGCAGGAGGAGGCTGCCACAACTCACCCATCCCACACTGCAGGACTCCCAGCAGGAGGAGGCTGCCACAACTCACCCATCCACACTGCAGGACTCCCAGCAGGAGGAGGCTGCCACAACTCACCCGTCCACACTGCACATCTCCAGCAGGAGGAGGCTGCCACAACTCACCCATCCACACTGCAGGACTCCCAGCAGGAGGAGGCTGCCACAACTCACCCGTCCACACTGCAGGACTCCCAGCAGGAGGAGGCTGCCACAACTCACCCGTCCACACTGCAGGACTCCCAGCAGGAGGAGGCTGCCACAACTCACCCGTCCACACTGCAGGACTCCCAGCAGGAGGAGGCTGCCACAACTCACCCGTCCACACTGCAGGACTCCCAGCAGGAGGAGGCTGCCACAACTCACCCGTCCCACACTGCAGGACTCCCAGCAGGAGGAGGCTGCCACAACTCACCCGTCCACACTGCAGGACTCCCAGCAGGAGGAGGCTGCCACAACTCACCCGTCCACACTGCAGGACTCCCAGCAGGAGGAGGCTGCCACAACTCACCCGTCCACACTGCAGGACTCCAGCAGGAGGAGGCTGCCACAACTCACCCGTCCACACTGCAGGACTCCAGCAAGAGGAGGCTGCCACAACTCACCCGTCCACACTGCAGGACTCCAGCAAGAGGAGGCTGCCACAACTCACCCATCCACACTGCAGGACTCCAGAATGAGGAGGCTGCCACAACTCACCTGTCCACACTGCACATCTCCAGCAGGAGGGAGGCTGCCACAACTCACCCATCCACACTGCAGGACTCCCAGCAGGAGGAGGCTGCCACAACTCACCCGTCCACACTGCAGGACTCCAGCAAGAGGAGGCTGCCACAACTCACCCGTCCACACTGCACATCTCCAGCAGGAGGAGGCTGCCACAACTCACCCGTCCACACTGCACATCTCCAGCAGGAGGAGGCTGCCACAACTCACCCCGTCCACACTGCAGGACTCCCAGCAGGAGGAGGCTGCCACAACTCACCCGTCCACACTGCAGGACTCCCAGCAGGAGGAGGCTGCCACAACTCACCCGTCCACACTGCAGGACTCCCAGCAGGAGGAGGCTGCCACAACTCACACCCGTCCACACTGCAGGACTCCAGCAAGAGGAGGCTGCCACAACTCACCCGTCCACACTGCAGGACTCCAGCAGGAGGAGGAGGCTGCCACAACTCACCCGTCCACACTGCAGGACTCCCAGCAGGAGGAGGCTGCCACAACTCACCCGTCCACACTGCAGGACTCCAGCAAGAGGAGGCTGCCACAAACTCACCCGTCCACACTGCAGGACTCCAGCAAGAGGAGGCTGCCACAACACCCGTCCACACTGCACAACTCCCAGCAGGAGGCTGCCACAACTCACCCATCCACACTGCAGGACTCCAGAATGAGGAGGCTGCCACAACTCACCCGTCCACACTGCACATCTCCAGCAGGAGGAGGCTGCCACAACTCACCCATCCACACTGCAGGACTCCCAGCAGGAGGAGGCTGCCACAACTCACCCGTCACACTGCACATCTCCAGCAGGAGGAGGCTGCCACAACTCACCCGTCCACACTGCACATCTCCAGCAGGAGGAGGCTGCCACAACTCACCCATCCACACTGCAGGACTCCCAGCAGCAGAGGAGGCTGCCACAACTCACCCATCCACACTGCAGGACTCCCAGCAGGAGGAGGCTGCCACAACTCACCCGTCCACACTGCACATCTCCAGCAGGAGGAGGCTGCCACAACTCACCCATCCACACTGCAGGACTCCCAGCAGGAGGAGGCTGCCACAACTCACCCGTCCACACTGCAGGACTCCCAGCAGGAGGAGGCTGCCACAACTCACCCGTCCACACTGCACAGGACTCCCAGCAGGAGGAGGCTGCCACAACTCACCCGTCCACACTGCAGGACTCCCAGCAGGAGGAGGCTGCCACAACTCACCCATCCACACTGCAGGACTCCCAGCAGGAGGAGGCTGCCACAACTCACCCGTCCACACTGCAGGACTCCCAGCAGGAGGAGGCTGCCACAACTCACCCGTCCACACTGCAGGACTCCCAGCAGGAGGAGGCTGCCACAACTCACCCGTCCACACTGCAGGACTCCAGCAAGAGGAGGCTGCCACAACTCACCCGTCCACACTGCAGGACTCCAGCAAGAGGAGGCTGCCACAACTCACCCATCCACACTGCAGGACTCCAGAATGAGGAGGCTGCCACAACTCACCTGTCCACACTGCACATCTCCAGCAGGAGGAGGCTGCCACAACTCACCCATCCACACTGCAGGACTCCCAGCAGGAGGAGGCTGCCACAACTCACCCGTCCACACTGCAGGACTCCAGCAAGAGGAGGCTGCCACAACTCACCCGTCCACACTGCAGGACTCCAGCAAGAGGAGGCTGCCACAACTCACCCGTCACACACTGCACATCTCCAGCAGGAGGAGGCTGCCACAACTCACCTGTCCACACTGCAGGACTCCAGCAGGAGGAGGCTGCCACAACTCACCCATCCACACTGCAGGACTCCAGCAGGAGGAGGCTGCCACAACTCACCCATCCACAATGCAGGGCCATCTGGCCCAGACTTCACCAATCGTGGTGAGCATGCTCCACAGTGCCTTCAGCAGGATTACCCGGCCAGTGAGATCACCGTGTACACTGTACATGGGAGGATGATGCCGATCCAGAGTCGGTCAGCAGACATTACAGGCTGTCCCTGCTCTTGCATGCGGTCTCCGGTTACAGTCGCTCTTCACCTGCCTGCCATAGTGACCGATCCAGATAGGGCCCACCTCTGCCCAGAGAGGCCCAGAGAAGTAGGAACAGGTCCCATAACAGAAGAGATCTCCACAGAGGCTCGGGAAAAGTCCATCACCTTCAGGCACTGGACCAAAGCTGAGGGTTCGCCTTCGGCACTGGACCAAAGCTCAGGGTTCGCCTTCAGGCACTGGACCAAAGCTCAGGGTTCGCCTTCAGGCACTGGACCAAAGGGTTCGCCTTCAGGCACTGGACCAAAGCTCAGGGTTCGCCTTCAGGCACTGGACCAAAGCTCAGGGTTCGCCTTCAGGCACTGGACCAAAGCTCAGGGTTCGCCTTCAGGCACTGGACCAAAGCTGAGGGTTCGCCTTCAGGCACTGGACCAAAGCTGAGGGTTCGCCTTCAGGGCACTGGACACAAAGCTGAGGGTTCGCCTTCAGGCACTGGACCAAAGCTGAGGGTTCGCCTTCAGGCACTGGACCAAAGCTGAGGGTTCGCCTTCAGGCACTGGACCAAAGCTGAGGGTTCGCCTTCAGGCACTGGACCAAAGCTGAGGGTTCGCCTTCAGGCACTGGACCAAAGCTGAGGGTTCGCCTTCAGGCACTGGACCAAAGCTGAGGGTTCGCCTTCAGGCACTGGACCAAAGCTGAGGGTTCGCCTTCAGGCACTGGACCAAAGCTGAGGGTTCGCCTTCAGGCACTGGACCAAAGCTGAGGGTTCGCCTTCAGAGACTGGACCAAAGCTGAGGGTTCGCCTTCAGAGACTGGACCAAAGCTGAGGGTTCGCTCGCCTTCAGGCACTGGACCAAAGCTGAGGGTTCGCTCGCCTTCAGGCACTGGACCAAAGCTCAGGTTTCGCTCGCCTTCAGGCACTGGACCAAAGCTGAGGGTTCGCCTTCAGGCACTGGACCAAAGCTGAGGGTTCGCCTTCAGAGACTGGACCAAAGCTCAGGGTTCGCCTTCAGGCACTGGACCAAAGCTCAGGGTTCGCCTTCAGGCACTGGACCAAAGCTCAGGGTTCGCTCGCCTTCAGGCACTGGACCAAAGCTCAGGGTTCGCAGAGATGGGAGGTTGCAACATAACCCAAGCAGTCACGAATAACCCCTCTGTGCCCTGTGATCTACGATCTGTGCCCTGTGATCTACGATCTGTGCCCTGTGATCTACGATCTGTGCCCTGTGATCTATGTGATCTACGATCTGTGGTCTACTATGTGATCTATGATCTGTGCCCTGTGCTACGATCTGTGATCTACTATGTGATCTGTGGTCTACTATTGATCATAGCGCCTGCCTGTGGCCCCCCCTCCCAGACTGATGCCCTCACCTGGATATTGATCAGAGAGGTGAAGTGAAGTTCCGTTCCTGACCACTGACCCACATAGAACTCGTAGCCCTCCGCCCGCGGCAGGGCATACAGGAACTGGAAGAGAGAAAACAAGAGTGAAGCAGCAGAATGTTGGCCATTGTTGCCGGTCCCGGAACACGGGAGCCAATCACTTCCATCTCTGGGGGCCGCAGTTCACAGATGGGGGTGTCACTCATATAACGAACACTGAAATGGCCTCAGAGGTGAAGGCAACTCACCGCAGGGCAGCTCTGGGCCCTTGTCCAGATCACATCGAAGGTTTCTCCCTGGAGGAAAAAAGAGAAGAAGGTCAGAGCAGTTCCACGGCGGCAGGAAGGAGACCACCAGAGGAAATGAGGCATCTAGAGCTCTACAGACTGCAGTACCTCAACCACATCTGTAGGTGGAGCTGTGTTGTCTACACAATGATGGAGGATATGGAGTCCATGGCCTGACCCTATTGGCTGATAAGTGCAGAGGATGATGGGAAGGGATAGACTAAAGCACCAATAGAGGACTCACTCTTTGTTCAACCAGCGGGTAGCTGACCTGATTCCCCCATCCAGACATTGAAGGTGGATGGGGGAATCCTCCCCACCATCACAGCACTGATCAGAGTTACAGGCTATAGCCGGCAGCATTGATCAATTGGGGACGATTCGACAGGCTGGATCTACAGATGCTGATTGGTAGACTGACTTCTGTACAACCAGCCAACCGTACATGGATCAGAGTCCAGAGGGTTCAGCAGGGAGGGGTCAGCGTTCGATCCAAGGACAGAAGTCAGTCTACTAATCAGCTTTGTACAACCAGCCTGTCGGATCTTCTCCAATCAATCAGTGCTGCCGGCTACAGCCTGTAGCTCTGATCAGTGCTGCAATGGTGGCATGCGTCACCGGGAGGATTCCCCCATTCACCTCCAAAGTCTGGAGGGGGGAATCAGGTCAGTGTTTACATTCCACCCGCCATTTCATCTACTGGCTGCTTCATGGAAGAATCCCTCAACCAGGAGACGTCAGGGAGGAACCAACCTGTTCAGTTGTAGCCAACACACTGCAGGGGGTGCAGGGGCCTCCATCAGGGCTCAGCACAGAGCAGGATCGTATACAGGACTGAAGGAGAGACCTGGGACAGTCATCGGGGGATTCTTCCCCCACATTACCCCCTACACATCAACATGGAGTGTCACCTCCTCCCCCCTCCATGTGACCTCCTCCCCTCCGTGTGACCAGAGCTATTCCCCCCCTACACATCAGCATACAGTGAGGAACAGAAGGATTTGAACCCCCTGCGATTCTGCAAGTTCTCCCACTTCTCCATCATGGAGGGTCTGACATTCACATTGCAGGGGATTCCCACTCTGAGGACAGAATTCAGGAGATCACATTGCAGGGGATTCCCACTCTGAGGACAGAATTCAGGAGATCACATTGCAGGGGATTCCCACTCTGAGGACAGAATTCAGGAGATCACATTGTATGATTTGTAAAGAATGTATTTGTCTCGCACGGCTGAACAGAAGTATTTGAACCCTGAGAAGCAGCAGCAAGAATTCTGGCTCCCAAAGACCTGTTACTGCCCCTTTATAAAGCCCCCCTCTACTCCACTCATTCATCTCACTTAGTAGCACCTGTCTGAGCTCTATAGACACCTGTCCACCCCACAGTCAGTCAGACGCCAACTACTACCATGGGCAAGACCAAAAAGCTGTCAAAAGACACCAGAGACAAAATTGTGGACCTCCACAGGGCTGGAAAGGGCTACGGGGCAATTGCCAAGCAGTTGGTGAAAATAGATCAACTGTTGGAGCAATTGTTAGAGAATGGAAGAGGCTAAAGACGACTGTCAGTGTCCCCTCGGACTGGGGCTCCATGCAAGATGTCACCTCGTGGGGGATCACTGATGAGAAGAAAGGGGAGGAGCCCAGAACTACAAGGGAGGAGCTGGTCAATGACATGAAGAGAGCCGGGGCCACAGTTTCACAGGTCACTGTCAGTAGAACACTACGCCGTCATGGTTTCCAATCATGCATTGCATGGAAGGTTCCCCTGCTCCAGTCATCACATGTCCAGGCCCGTCTGAAGGTTCCCCTGCTCCAGTCATCACATGTCCAGGCCCGTCTGAAGGTTCCCCTGCTCCAGTCATCACATGTCCAGGCCCGTCTGAAGGTTCCCCTGCTCAAGTCATCACATGTCCAGGCCCGTCTGAAGGTTCCCCTGCTCCAGTCATCACATGTCCAGGCCCGTCTGAAGGTTCCCCTGCTCCAGTCATCACATGTCCAGGCCCGTCTGAAGGTTCCCCTGCTCCAGTCATCACATGTCCAGGCCCGTCTGAAGGTTCCCCTGCTCAAGTCATCACATGTCCAGGCCCGTCTGAAGGTTCCCCTGCTCCAGTCATCACATGTCCAGGCCCGTCTGAAGGTTCCCCTGCTCCAGTCATCACATGTCCAGGCCCGTCTGAAGGTTCCCCTGCTCCAGTCATCACATGTCATGGCCCGTCTGAAGGTTCCCCTGCTCCAGTCATCACATGTCCAGGCCCGTCTGAAGGTTGCCAATGACCATCTGGATGATGCAGAGGAGACATGGGAGGAAGTCATGTGGTCAGAGGAGGCATGGGAGAAAGTCATGTGGTCAGAGGAGGCATGGGAGGAAGTCATGTGGTCAGATGAGACCAAAGTAGAACTTTTTGGTCTAAACTTCACTCGTCGTGTTTGGAGGAAAAAGAAGGATGAGTTGCATCCCAAGAACACCATCCCTACTGTGAAGCATGGGGGTGGTAACATCATGCTTTGGGGGTGCTTTTCTGCGAAGGGGACAGGACGACTGCACTGTATTAAGGAGCGGATGAATGGGGCCATTTATTGGGAGATTTTGAGCAACAACCCTCCTTCCCTCAGTCAGAGCATTGAAGATGGGTTATGGCTGGGTCCTCCAACATGACAACGACCCGAAGCACACAGCCAGGAGAACCAAGGAGTGGCCCCGTAATGAAGCATATCGAGGTTCTGGAGTGGCCTAGCCAGTCTCCACACCTAAATCCAATAGAACCTCTTTGGAGGAGCTGAAACTCCGTGTTGCTCAGCGACAGCCCCGAAACCTGACAGATCTAGAGGAGATCGGTGTGGAGGAGTCGGCCAAAATCCCTGTTGCAGTGCAAACCTGGCTGGCCAAGGACTACAGGAAACCGTCTGACCTCTGGAATTGCAGACAAAGGATTCTGTACCAAATATTAACACGGATCTTCTCAGGGGTTCAAATCCTTCTGTTCAGCCGCCGTGCGAGACAAATACATACAAATCATACGATGGGATCTCCTGAATTCTGTCCTCAGAGTGGGAATCCCCTGCAATGTGATCTCCTGAATTCTGTCCTCAGGGTGGGAATCCCCTGCAATGTGATCTCCTGAATTCTGTCCTCAGAGTGGGAATCCCCTGCAATGTGATCTCCTGAATTCTGTCCTCAGGGTGGGAATCCCCTGCAATGTGATCTCCTGAATTCTGTCCTCAGAGTGGGAATCCCCTGCAATGTGATCTCCTGAATTCTGTCCTCAGAGTGGGAATCCCCTGCAATGTGAATGTCAGACCCTCCATGATGGAGAAGTGGGAGAACTTGCAGAATCGCAGGGCGTTTAAATACTTCTGTCCCCTCACTGTAGAGTGGGACCTCCTCCCCTCCGTGTGACCAGAGCTATCCTCCCCCCCCCCCCCCACACATCAACATGGAGTGTGACCTCCTCCCCTCCATGTAACCTCCCCTCCATACATCACCATGGAGTGTGACCTCCTCCCCTCCATGTAACCTCCCCTCCATACATCACCATGGAGTGTGACCTCCACCCCTCCATGTGGCCAGAGCTATCCCCTCCCCTTACACACATCGCCATGGAATGTGACCTCCTCCCCTCCATGTGACCAGTGCTGTCCCCCCCATACACACCCCATGCAGTGTCACTGCCCCTCCTCCATGTGACCAGTGCTATCCCCCCATACACACCGCATGCAGTGTCACTGTCCCCCTCCTCCATGTGACCAGTGCTATCCCCCCATACACACCCCATGCAGTGTCACTGTCCCTCCTCCATGTGACCAGTGCTATCCCCCCATACACACCCCATGCAGTGTCACTGTCCCTCCTCCATGTGACCAGTGGTATCCCCCCATACTACTAAGTACTAAGACTCCAGTACTGGGGGAGACATAGAGATGGAACTCACCGGAACGATGGCGTACACCGCATCCTTCATGGAAAAGAACTCCTTCCAAATCTGAGGACAAAAACACACACACAAAAAATTAGGCTCCTCCTCCATGTCCCCGCCTTCTACATGTGACTATAGACTCCTCCCCTGCATGTCCCCCCTCCTTCCCCATGTGACTACAGACCCCTCCCCCATGTGTCCCATCCTTCTCCATGTGACTATAGACTCCTCCCCTGCATGTCCCCTCCTTCCCCATGTGACTACAGACCCCTCCCCCATGTGTCCCCGCCTTCTTCATGTGACTATAGACCCCTCCCCCATGTGTCCCCGCCTTCTTCATGTGACTATAGACCCCCTCTCCCCCACATTCTTCATGGGCCCTTCCCCGTGTGTCCTCCCCTTACCCATGTGACTACAGATCCCTCCCCCCATGTGTCCCTACCTTCTTCATGTGACTATAGGCCCCTCCCCGTGTCCTCTCCTTACCCATGTGACTACAGATCCCTCCCCCCATGTGTCCCTACCTTCTTCATGTGACTATAGGCCCCTCCCCCTGTGTCATCTCCTTACCCATGTGACTACAGATCCCTCCCCCCATGTGTCCCTACCTTCTTCATGTGACTATAGACCCCTCCCCGTGTCCTCTCCTTACCCATGTGACCACAGATCCCTCCCCCCCATGTGTCCTCGCCTTCTTCATGTGACTATAGGCCCCTCCCCGTGTCCTCTCTCCTTACCCATGTGACCACAGATCCCTCCCCCCATGTGTGTCCTCGCCTTCTTCATGTGACTATAGGCCCCTCCCCCTGTGTCATCTCCTTACCCATGTGACTACAGATCCCTCCCCCATGTGTCCCCACCTTCTTCATGTGACTATAGGACCCTCCCCATGAGTCATCTCCTTACCCACAGAACCCTCCCCGAATGTCCCTCTTTATCCATGTGACTATAGGCTCCTCCTCCCGTGTTCATCTCTAAATGTGTTGCCTCCTCCACATGGCTGTAGACCCTCCTACCATGACTCCTCCCCCTTTGTGTCCCCTCCCCCCATGTCTTCCCACCTGTGTTATCTCATCAGCACTCTTCTCTCTCACCAGATCCAGGTTCAGGACGGAGTTCAGAGTCTGCGAAGGAAAGACACCATCGATCAGCCTGGGGGGAAGGGGGGCGGTACGTTCTAGTCTAGTGGGGGGTGGTACACACAGTGGGTGGAATTAACCCTTCCTGTTCCTAGGATGAAGACATCTGGAATATATCATACCGGACTGTGCTCCGCCCCCCATATTCTGGCGGTGTCATATTACATCCCCCATCCACAAAGCCCCACCTCTGTCTACCCCGCCCCCATACAATAAATGACATTTGAAGCGGCCCATAGATGGGTTGTGTTGTTCCAATCAGCGGGGCTGAACCATAAAACAACCAACAGATTCCTCCACACACAATCCAGGTGTATGGTTTGGAACCTGACCACGCCCTGACCGAAACCTGACCACGCCCTGATTGGAACCTGGTCACGCCCCTGATCGGAACCTGACCACGCCCTGATCGGAACCTGACCACGCCCTGATTGGAATATGACCATGCCCTGATCGGAACCTGACTACGCCCTGATTGGAACCTGACTACGCCCTGATCGGAACCTGACCACACGCCTGATTGGAATATGACCATGCCCTGATCGGAACCTGACCACGCCCTGATTGGAATATGACCACGCCCTGATTGGAATATGACCATGCCCTGATCGCAACCTGACTACGCCCTGATTGGAACCTGACTACGCCCTGATTGGAACCTGACTACGTCCTGATTGGAACCTGACCACGCCCTGATTGGAATATGACCACGCCCTGATCGGAACCTGACCACGCCCTGATCGGAACCTGACCACGCCCTAATTGGAATTGGTGGCTCCCTGCTGCTGATCCTATGGCTGGCTGGGATCTGCTGATTCTGGCTGTGACAGGTGAATATCTGACCAGTGTGAGCAACCTCCTCCCCCAACCCCCCCATCAGTGAAAATGGTTTGTCCCAACCCTCAGACACCTTAGTGGATGGCTCGGTCTGTCACAGGAAGTTAAAGAACAACTGACTTACTGGCAGGATCACCGGGAGGGAAGACTGTATGATGGGGACTCAGGAAACCGACCGCCGCCGTGATAAACTGGAACTAAACCTTCCTGTCCTTCACAGCCAAGGAAGCCGCCATCTTTCCCTCTGTATGATCTGCAGCTGCCATGGTGCTGCACGTGGTCAGCTATGACGCCAGCCATTGGATGGCTTGACAGTTTGGTTGAGAGCACAAGCAACTGCGACAGTTATTACTGACAGTATGGCTCGGATGAGGCTGTTTAGGAAAACTTTAAGACAGAATGATGAAACGAGGGAAGGTCACCATTGGTGGGACCATCAGTCCATGTACTGGGGCCACTGGGGAGGAGCCGGCCCGTGTGCCGGGAGGAGCTGAGTGCTGGTCACATGACTCACCTTATTCCTTGTGTTTTGCTCTGGATGATCCCACCTGCGGGGGAGGGACAAACAGATTGTTATATAGAGACAGTCACACCTCCACCACTGTCTAGGGAGGTGATATTGGGGGACGCACCCTCTGCTCCACCCTGCGGGCGAACTCAGCTTGTTTGGAGGAGTCCGGGGGCCACAACGTCATCTCCGTCTTCTTCTCCATCCGAGCCTCAAACACAGCCGGGTCAGACCTGAGAGCAGAAATGAATATCTGATTCTCATTGTGCTGGGACTCCACCCGCCGCCGAAGGGGCCCGGAGGACTCCACCCGCCGCCGAAGGGGCCGGAGGACTCCACCCGCCGCAGAAGGGGCCGGAGGACTCCACCCGCCGCCGAAGGGGCCCGGAGGACTCCACCCGCCGCCGAAGGGGCCCGGAGGACTCCACCCGCCGCCGAAGGGGCCCGGAGGACTCCACTCCCCGCCGCCGAAGGGGCCCGGAGGACTCCACCCGCCGCCGAAGGGGCCCGGAGGACTCCACCCGCCGCAGAAGGGGCGCAGAAGGGAGGTTGCAGCGTGGTGATGGGGGGGGGGGGAGGGAGGTTGCAGCGTGGTGATGGGGGGAGGGAGGTTGCAGCGTGGTGATGGGGGGGGAGGGAGGGAGGTTGCAGCGTGGTGATGGGGGGGAGGGAGGGAGGTTGCAGCGTGGTGATGGGGGGGGAGGGAGGGAGGTTGCAGCGTGGTGAAGGGGGCGGAGGACTCCACCCGCCGTGGAGGAAGGAGGAGGTTGCAGCGTGGTGTGATGGGGGGGAGGGAGGGAGGTTGCAGCGTGGTGATGGGGGGGGGAGGGGGAGGTTGCAGCGTGGTGATGGGGGGGGAGGGAGGGAGGGTTGCAGCGTGGTGATGTTGGGGGGGGGAGGGGAGGGAGGTTGCAGCGGTGAAGGGGCCCGGAGGAGGGAGGGAGGTTGCAGCGTGGTGATGGGGGGGGAAGGGAGGGAGGACTGCAGCGTGGTGATGGGGCGGGGGGACGGCAGAAGGGAGGTTGCAGCGTGGGTGACTGGGGGGGGGAGAAGGGAGGCCCGGAGGTTGCAGCGCCGGTGATGGGGGGGGAGGGAGGGAGGTTGCAGCGTCCACCCGTGCAGAAGGGGGGGAGGGAGGGAGGTTGCAGCGAGTGAGGGGGAAGGGCCCGGAGGTTGCAGCGTAGATGGGGGGGAGGGGAGGAGGTTGCAGCGTGGTGATGGGGGGCGAAAGGGAGGGAGGACTGCAGCGTGGTGATGGGGGGGGGGAGGGAGGAAGGTTGCAGCGTGGAGATGGGGGGGGAGGAGGACTGCAGCGTGGTGAAGGGGGGGGGTGGGGGAGGGAGGGAGGTTCCACCCGCAGCGTGGTGGGGGGGGGGGGGGAGGGAGGTTGCAGGCGGAGGATGAGGGGGGAGGGGGAGGAGGTTGCAGCGTGGGTGATGGGGGAGAGGGGAGGGAGGTTGCAGCGTGGGGATGGGGGGGGAGGGGGGGAGGGAGGGTTGCAGCGTGGTGATGGGGGGAAGGGAGGGAGGTTGCAGCGTGGTGAAGGGGGGGGGGTCCCTGAAAGGGGAGGGTTGCATTCCAGTTGATGGGGGGGGGAGGGAGGGAGGGTTGCAGCGGGTGTCAGGGGGGGGGAGGGAGGGAGGTTGCAGCGTGGTGATGGGGGGGAGGGGGGAGGTTGCAGCGTGGTGATGGGGGGGGGTGGGGAGAGAGAGGGGAGGTGCAGTAGGTGTGGTGATGGCAGGGGGGAGGGAGGGAGGTTGCAGCGTGGTGATGGGGGGAGAGGGGGGGCAGCGGTGATGGGGGGGGCAGGGAGGTTGCAGCGTGGTGATGGGGGGGGGGGGAGGGAGGTTGCAGCGTGGTGATGGGGGGGGAGGGAGGGAGGTTGCAGCGTGGTGATGGGGGGGAGGGAGGGAGGTTGCAGCGTGGTGATGGGGGGGGAGGGAGGGAGGTTGCAGCGTGGTGATGGGGGGGGGGGGGGGGAGGTTGCAGCGTGGTGATGGGGGGGGGGAGGGAGGTTGCAGCGTGGTGATGGGGGGGGGAGGGAGGTTGCAGCGTGGTGATGGGGGGGAGGAGGGAGGGGTTGCAGGGTGGTGATGGGGGGGGAGGGAGGTTGCAGCGTGGTGAGGGGGGGGGGTGATGGGGGGAGAGGTTTGCAGCGTGGTGATGGGGGGGGGAGGGAGGTGAGGTTGAGTTGCAGCGTGGGATGGGGGGGGAGGGAGGGAGGTTGCAGCGTGGTGATGGGGGGGGGAGGGAGGGAGGTTGCAGCGTGGGTGATGGGGGGGGAGGGAGGGCAGTGGTGATGGGTTGCAGCGTGGTGATGATGGGGGGAGGGAGGGAGGGAGGTTGCAGCGTGGTGATGGGGGGAGGGAGGGAGGGAGGTTGCAGCGTGGTGATGGGGGGGGAGGGAGGAGGTTGCAGCGCTGTTAGGGGGGGGGGGGGAGGGAGGTTGCAGCGGGTGGAGGGGGGGGGGAGGGAGGTTGCAGCGTGGTGATGGGGGGGGGGGGGCTGAGGGAGGTTGCAGCGGATCTGGTGATGGGGGGGAGGGAGGGAGGTTGCAGCGTGGTGATGGGGGGGGAGGGAGGGAGGTTTGCAGCGTGGTGATGGGGGGGGGGAGGGAGGGAGGTTGCAGCGTGGATGATGGGGGGGGGGAGGGAGGGAGGTTTTGCAGCGTGTGATGGGGGGGGGAGGGAGGGAGGTTGCAGCGTGGTGATGGGGGGGGGGCAAGGAGGGAGGTTGCAGCGTGGTGATGGGGGAGGGAGGGAGGGAGGTTGCAGCGTGCCGGTGATGGGGGGAGGGTGCAGCATGAGGGTGCACTCAGTGGGTGGGGGTGGAGTCTCCTGGTGATTTCTGGGATCTGTTGCCGCCACATCATGGGGCTGTAGAAGAGAAGAACGGCGCCCCCTCTGTACGTTTCCCTGAATTGGATGCGGACGGTTTAACCTCTTCCTGCCTGCTGTGTGGAACATCTGGCCGCGTCTGGCGGTTTGTGCCGGGAAGATGGCGGAGCTGCAAAGATCTCGGTGTTCCAGGGAAAGTGATCCTGGAGGATTTATAGGCCCCCCCCATCATGTAGGCAGGCACCTGTGGAAGGGCCCTTCTATGATCCTCTGGGGACCCCGCAGCTGGAAGGCTCCCCACAGAGGAGATGGAGGAACCTGGAAGAGACGAGGATTCCATCACCGCTGATGTCAGAGTCGCCATTCCCGCGCCCCTACAGAGGAGGATTGGGGGGGAGGGGGGTCTCACAAGAGGAGGAGCTTTCTACAGATTTTTCCCGGCTCAGACATCGCCGTTTATACGGGGAACTTCTCTTTCATCTCTAGGAGCTGGGAAGCCTTTTATAGCGCCCCCTATGGAGGAATCCATGTACTGCACTCGGGCCCCCATTCCCACAGATCGGAGCCAATCTCCACCCACAACGACCATCATCCCCTATATTCTACTGGAACTCCGCCAATTACATCGCGTTCTCTGCGCCGACAGCCAATCAGGCCTGAACAACGGCTGAAAGTACCGTGACCAACTGTGCCAACTCCCACCATTTTATTCTCTAGGACCCCCCACCACCATCACAGCCCAGAGCCAAACATGCCTCCAATCACAGCCCAAACTGCCCTCCAATCACAGCCCAGACCCTCCACACTGCCCTCCAATCACAGCCCAGACCCTCCAAACTGTCCTCCAATCACAGCCCAGACCCTCCACACTGCCCTCCAATCACAGCCCAGACCCTCCAGTCACAGCCCAGACCCTCCAAACTGTCCTCCAATCACAGCCCAGACCCTCCACACTGCCCTCCAATCACAGCCCAGACCCTCCACACTGCCCTCCAATCACAGCCCAGACCCTCCACACTGCCCTCCAATCACAGCCCAGACCCTCCACACTGCCTTCCAATCACAGCCCAGACCCTCCACACTGCCCTCCAATCACAGCCCAGACCCTCCACACTGCCCTCCAATCACAGCCCAGACCCTCCACACTGCGCTCCAATCACAGCCCAGACCCTCCACACTGCGCTCCAATCACAGCCCAGACCCTGACCCTCCCCGATCCCCCCCCCATATTTATTTATTTCAGTATATATAGCGCCATCCATTTACATCTATATTGTACATTCCCATCAGGCCCCGCCCCTCAGCCCGTACACACACCTTCTCAGGTCTTCGATCTTCCGCCGATATTTACTGTAGAACGGATTTTCCTCAACCGAGAAGACCCTCATCTGCAGCCACAGACCCCCCAGGGGCCCCGGACCTCCGACCCGGCTCCTCACCGCCAGGAAACCCCGGAACCCCAGACTCATCTGCACCAAGGCGGACGCCATTTTCCCCTCCGGACACATCCGATCCGACCGGAAACAGCGAGACTCGCACAAAACGTTCCGCTTCCTACCTGTCCCTCTGAGCTCCGAGTACTTCCACTGTCGGCCGCGGGGAGGAGGCGCTGAGTGCTTCGTGTACTTCCACTGCCGCCGCCCGGGGCGATGTGTACTTCCACTGCCGGCCGCCCGGGGGCGCTGATGCTTGTGTACTTCCATTGCCGGCCGCCGGGGGCGCTGTAGGGCTTCGTGTACTCCCACTCGTGGCCGCCGCCGGGGCGATGTGTACTTCCATTGCCGGCCGCCGGGGCGCTGAGGGGGGCGCTTCGTGTTACTTCCACTGTCGCCGCCGGGGGCGATGTGTACTTCCATTGCGGCCGCCGGGGGCGCTGAGAGATCCGTGTACAGGGATGCACGACGCTGTTGTCTGGACGCTGTGACTCCGCCCCCCGCCGTTTCCAGGGCAATGCATTCCGCTGGCCACACTAGTAGCCAATGAGAAAGCCTCTGAGAAATTCAAAACTGACCAATAGGAGCCGCCGCCGGGTGACTTAAAGTTGAGAAACCGGAAACTAATGACCAGACATCGCTAGAGGACCCGGAGAGGAACGGCGAAAGGATACCGAGGCGGAACCGGCACCGAACGACATGTCCCTCCGCATCACCCCGTGGTGACCGAAGATGGTACCACCTGAAAAGCGTGTAACCGCTGGCCACAGATAGCCGTATATGAGACTCCTCTGCCCCCCCGTATTCCCCCCACCACGTATATATACTCTCTGTGCCTATTAACCCCCCCCTGTATATACTCTGATATTACTCTGTGCCGTATTACCCCCCCCTGTATATACTCGGTGACCTCACAAGCTGTTAACTCTGTGACGTATTACCCCCCCCCCCCCCTCGTGGTGTTAGATACTCTGTGCCGTATAACCCCCCCCCCTCTGTGTATACTCTGTGCCGTATACCCCCCCTGTATATATTACCTGTGCAACCGTTATTACCCCCCCCCTCTTGTGTATACTCTGTCCGTATTTAACCCCCGGACCCCCATCTGTGTATACTCTGTGCTGTATTACCCCCCCCCCCTCTGTATATACTCTGCCGTATTACACCCCCCCCCTCTGTCTATTATACTCTGTGCCGTATTACCCCCCCCCCCTCTGTGTATACTCTGTGCCGTACACCCCCCCCCCGTGTATATACTCTGTGCCGTATACCCCCCCCTGTATATACTCTGTGCCGTATTAACCCCCCCCCCCTCTGTGTATACTCTGTGCCGTATTACCCCCCCCCTGTATATACTCTGTGCCGTATACCCCCCCCTGTATATACTCCTGTGCCGTATTTACCCACCCCCTGTATATACTCTGTGCCGTATTACCCCCCCCCCCCCTCTGTGTATACTCTGTGCCGTATTACCCCCCCCCCCCACTCTGTGTATACTCTGTGCCGTACCCCCCCCCTCTGTGTATACTCTGTGCCGTATACCCCCCCCCCCCCCCCCCCTCTGTGTATACTCTGTGCCGTATTACCCCCCCCCCCCCTCTGTGTATACTCTGTGCCGTATTACCCCCCCCCCCTCTCTGTGTATACTCTGTGCCGTATTACCCCCCCCCCCCCCCCTCTGTGTATACTCTGTGCCGTTTTACCCCCCCCCTCTGTGTATACTCTGTGCCGTATTACCCCCCCCCTCTGTGTAATACTCTGTGCCGTTATTACCCCCCCCCCTCTGTGTATACTCTGTGCCGTATTACCCCCCCCCCTCTGTGTATACTCTGTGTGCGTATTACCCCCCCCTCTGTGTATACTCTGTGCCGTATTTACCCCCCCCCTCTCTCTGTGTATACTCTGTGCCGTATACCCCCCCCCCTCTGTGTATACTCTGTGCCGTATACCCCCCCCCCTCTGTGTATACTCTGTGCCGTATTACTCGTGCCCCCCCCCCCTCTGTGTATACTCTGTGCCGTATTACCTAACCCCCCCCCCCCTCTGTGTATACTCTGTGCCGTATTACCCCCCCCCCTCTGTGTATACTCTGTGCCGTATTACCCCCCCCCCCTCTGTGTATACTCTGTGCCGTATTACCCCCCCCTCTCTCTGTGTATACTCTGTGCCGGATACCCCCCCCCCCCTCTGTGTATACTCTGTGCCGGATACCCCCCCCCCCTCTGTGTATACTCTGTGCCGTATACCCCCCCCCCTCTGTGTATACTCTGTGCCGTATACCCCCCCCCTCTGTGTATACTCTGTGCCGTATACCCCCCCCCCTCTGTGTATACTCTGTGCGTATTTAAATTACCCCCCCCCCCCTCTGTGTATACTCTGTGCCGTATTTTACCCCCTCCCCCTCTGTGTATACTCTGTGCCGTATTACCCCCCCCCTCTGTGTATACTCTGTGCCGTATTACCCCCCCCCCCTCTGTGTATACTCTGTGCCGTATTACCCCCCCCCCTCTGTGTATACTCTGTGCCGTATTACCCCCCCCCTCTGTGTATACTCTGTGCCGTATTACCCCCCCCCTCTGTGTATACTCTGTGCCGTATTACCCCCCCCCCCTCTGTGTATACTCTGTGCCGTATTACCCCCCCCCCTCTGTGTATACTCTGTGCCGGATACCCCCCCCCCCCTCTGTGTATACTCTGTGCCGTATACCCCCCCCCTCTCTCTGTGTATACTCTGTGCCGTATACCCCCCCCCTCTCTCTGTGTATACTCTGTGCCGTATACCCCCCCCCTCTCTCTGTGTATACTCTGTGCCGGATACCCCCCTCTGTATATACTCTGGGCTGTATAAAGAGGACGGCGCCTCTAAGTGCAGTAGTGACCATTTCTTTAGTAAATGGATGAATTGCAATCTCACCAGATAAACGGTTAGAAAGGCCCATCGGGGGGGTGATTGGATCAGGTGGGCCGTCCAGCAGCACCCTCTGTCTATAGGATCAGGAAGTAGAGTCCAGGATGTCATCACAAATGACGCTTGGAGAGCAGTCAGATGTAGGAGGTGAAGGGGGCGGGTAATGCATTACGGAGCATGCTCAGTAGGCTCCTTCAGACCTGTATTGAGCACAATGCTGTATACAGCGTGTGCCCCCCCCAATATACAGCGTGTATACCCCTGTAGTGTCCAGTCCCCCCCCATATGCAATATGTGTGTGTGTGTGTGTGTGTGTGTATATATATATATATATATATATATTATATATATATATATATATATATATATATATATATATATATAATATATATATATATATATATATATATATATATATATATTACACCTCCCCCTCCCCCAATGGCATTCCAGGCCTCCTGTGATTGGTGGCTGTCCTGAGATCTCACCTGAGTTGTCCAAAGGCTGCCATAGCTGATCACATGTGCATCACCATGGTAACTGCAGGTCAGAGGCCAGATGGTGGCTTCATGGCTCTAGTGGGGGGGGGGGGGGGCGGCACTCTGGGAGGAACTGATTACAATGTATAAAGGGGGGGTGGCTCCAGGAACTAGCCACTGAGGTCCCTGAAGAGGACCCGGGCCCATCCAAGGTGGTTTGGGAGGGGGGACTGGCTGAGAACATTCCTATGACTTGGGGGCAGAATATACCGAGCTATGGGGCTAGGAGTCACACAGGAGGGACCGGAGTCCATGGTCATCCCTACATACTGTGTACCCCCCCCCCCCCCATTTACTACCTATATAATCCTCCAATGTGCTGTTTACAATGTATATGCTGGAGGTGGGGCTTCACCCTGATGGTTAGGGGGGTATTCCTGAGGTGGGCTCCTCTCTGGGGGGGGGGGGGGGGCAGTTTTTTTGTAGGGTTGGTGTTCTGGAGATGGGCTTCTGATCCTGGTGGTGGGGTGGTAGACTGGAGGTGGGGCTCCTGGTTCTGGGGGTGGTAGATTGGAGGCGGGGCTCCTGGTTCTTGAGGCGGGGGAGGGGCTGTGATTCTGGAGGCACGTATCCTGATTCTTGAGGCGGGGGAGGGGCTGTGATTCTGGAGGCACGTATCCTGATTCTTGAGGCGGGGGAGGGGCTGTGATTCTGGAGGCACGTATCCTGATTCTTGAGGCGGGGGAGGGGCTGTGATTCTGGAGGCACGTATCCTGATTCTTGAGGCGGGGGAGGGGGCTGTGATTCTGGAGGAACGTATCCTGATTCTGGAGGTAGTGGGGTGTTCTGGAGGTGGGCTGATTTTGGGGGATCCTGATTCTTGAGGTCGGGAGGGGCTGTGATTCTGGATGCACGGATCCTGATTCTTGAGGCGGGGGAGGGGCTGTGATTCTGGAGGCACGTATCCTGATTCTGGAGGCACTCTCTTTACAGAACATGCTGTCCAATGCAGAAAATAACATGAAGAATGCAGTTGTTGGGAAGATGGCGGCCAAGCCAGGACTGCGGCCCCGCACTGCCCTGGGTGATATCGGGAACAAAGCTGATACAAAGATTCCCCTGAAGAAGGTAACATCTGGCTGGGGGGAGGGGTGTGGATCTGAATGGAAGAATTGCTCGGCTCCGGGAGACCACCACATTCTCTCTCTTCTAGGAACAGAAACCGGCTGTGAAAGTCGTAAAGAAAGTGAAGCCGGCAGAGAAGATTCCGGAGCCAAAGAAAGTGAAGGAGGAAGCCGTCTGTACAAAGCCACAGCCTGTGCAGGTGTGATGGAGTAGGGTGGGACCTGGAGTATTCACACATCTGGGTTGCTTCACGCCTGGGACCTCTGGGGGTGGAGAACATCACGGGGGGGGGGGGGGGGCATTAGGGTGTGGGGGTGTTGTACCTCATGGACTCTCTGTAGATTGGGTTCAGTCCCCCCCTAACCGTCTTCTCACCACACAGGTAGAGGCTCCTGGCTCCCCCAGCCCAATGGAGACGTCGGGCTGCCACCCGGATGAGCTGTGCCAGGCCTTCTCAGATGTCCTCATCCAGGTGAAGGATGTGGATGGTGATGACAATGGGAACCCAATGCTGTGCAGTGAATATGTGAAGGACATCTACTGCTATCTGAGGAGTCTGGAGGTGAGCCGGGTTTGTAGGTTGGATTGGCCATCACATTAGTTGGCATCCTCAGACTGCAGGTTCCGGGGTTCCTCCTGGGCAGATGGATGTATTTATCGGCTCTGTATATTGATGAGTAAATGTGGCTTTCGGTCTCCTGTCTTCAGGAAGCCCAGGCGGTGAGGCCCAACTATCTCCAAGGCCAGGAGGTGACGGGAAACATGCGGGCGATTCTCATAGACTGGCTGGTCCAAGTGCAGATGAAGTTCCGCCTTCTGCAGGAAACCATGTTCATGACGGTTGGGATCATTGATCGGTTTTTGCAGGTAATGCTTGTTGGTGGCAGAGGGAGGTGATGGTTGGTGAAGACAAGTGTGGGGGGGGGGGGGGAGTGACGGTTGGTGGTGAGGTATCAGATCAATGTGGAACCTCCAGGTGTCTAACTGCCTTCCTTTCCTTTGCTCAGGATCATCCAGTTCCTAAGAACCAGCTCCAGCTGGTGGGGGTGACGGCCATGTTTCTTGCTGCAAAGTATGAAGAGATGTATCCCCCGGAGATCGGGGACTTCACCTTTGTGACAGATCACACCTACACAAAGGCCCAGATCAGAGAGATGGAGATGAAGATTCTCCGTGCCCTGAAATTTGCCATGGGCCGGCCCCTCCCCCTGCACTTCCTCCGTCGGGCCTCCAAGATTGGCGAGGTAACCAGGGCTTTCTAGGTAACTCGGTCCATTGGAGGGCAGGATGGAGCCACACCGGTGCTCAGCTGTCTGAGAGCAGAGGAATGACTATAAAAACCTGTAAATGGGCTACTTTGATGGGGGGAGGCAGATGCTGCAGCCATGTACTATAAGCTGTATATAGTGGGGGTGAGGTCTGCGCTGGTTGGGGGTGAGGTCTGCGCTGGTTGGGGGTGAGGTCTGCGCTGGTTGGGGGTGAGGTCTGCGCTGACTTATGGGTGATCATCTCTTGCAGGTAACGGCAGAGCAGCACAGTCTGGCCAAGTATCTGACAGAACTGGTCATGGTGGACTATGAGATGGTGCATTATCCTCCCTCACAGATCGCAGCTGCTGCATCCTGCCTGTCCCTGAAGGTCCTCAATGGTGGGGACTGGGTAAGTACCTGGCCTGGCTCCTGTGCCGCCATCTGATATCTGCTGCTGCTGTGCTCTGAATACAGAAATCTCTTCCAGACGCCAACGCTGCAACACTACACCATGTATTCCGAAGACTCTCTGCGCCCCATAATACAGCACATGGCCAAGAATGTTCTGAGGGTCAACAAAGGACTCACAAAGCACATGGTGAGCTTCACAATACTGCAAACTTGGGGGGCTATAGCTCTGTACAGTTATGGGGGGCTATAGCTCTGTACAGTTATGGGGGGCTATAGCTCTGTACATAGTCATTGGGGTTGCTGTAGCGGACTGATGACCCGTGCACCATGTTGGTTCACCTCAGTATTCCCTTGCTGGGTTTTCACTTCCCCTTCAGGTGGGACTGACAAGAACATAAAGTGATTGTGGTTTCCCCCCCCCCCCCCCCGTGTGGCACAAAGAATGTGGGCTGTCCCTGCAGTTATTTCCTGACCACCCCATTACTTCGGAGGAGAGTACTCGGCACCTCCCACATGTGGGGTGTGGATGCGTCTCCCATGTTGGTTCTGGTGTCTGGCTGTAGGTGTTTGTTAATCTCCTTCATATGGGAACATAGGTGTGAGGGCCGGCTTGGGGCTCGTCATTGGCCTTCATTATGGGCTCACTGCCCAGGAACAAGAATATCTATATCTAGTCTAAAGGTTGGGGTCACCTTTTTGACCCGGTTGCTCATATTTGGGGTGTAGTCTCTTCAAGCAGATATCCTCTTCTGGCTTCCCCTCCATAGATTCCTGACAATGAATCAAAGTTCCTTCACCACAGCAGACAAACTTGTGTTCACCAACTGCAAGTGATCGGATTTGGCTCCTTAGTCCATTCACACCACCCCTACAGCTATGACATGGATGACCTGCACAGCTGTAGGACATTTGCAGGAGCCTGATATTGCACCTGTCCACTGGGTGCAACGCTCTGCAGGGTCCTGTGGGTGGAAATTTTGTTTTTTGTGGGTGTGCTTCCCCCTCCATAAAATTGAACTTGCCCTTTACCTGGCTGCATGCATGTCTTGGGTTGAAGGATAAGGATGACCCTCCTAGGGAGGCCACCAATGGGGGGCTCATTCCTGTTCTGGGTCAATCTTGCCCTAGTCCCTGTCTCTGCCAGGCATTGTATAGCGTGACCAATGAGGTCCCATTGCTGGTTCTGAGATGATGGTGATGTGAACTTTCTTCTGCAGACTGTGAAGAACAAGTATGGTAGCAGCAAACAGATGAAGATCAGCACCATTCCTCAGCTGAGGTCAGAGGTCATTGCCGAGCTGGCGCGGGCTGTGATGCCATAACTCTGTACAGACGTCGATGTTTTACTGTGTTGGCACTGTGTGCTTCTGTAAATAGTTTTTAATAAAGCTTTGTTTTTATCGGTCGTGGAGAGTTTATTGTATTTTGTGTAAAGTTCTAGTAAACCCTCGTCATACATAGGCAGACCTCGGCATTCGTCTTCTGCAGGCCACGTCACAACCGCCGTGCCTCACCAGCCATGTGGTCACTGCCTTGGGTTGGGTCTTCATGCTGAGGCTGGTTGGAGATCTACCAAGCTAGGGGATTGGCTGGACAGGAGCGGGTCAGGGAAAGGGGTATGCTTGCTTGTTGCATGCCAACAGGATAGGTTGGAGAGTTCTCAAATGAAATTGGGGCGTGGCACTGCCTCAAAGGAGGTCACCATGAGACCCACAACCTCAGATTTGCACAGAACATCTATTTGATCTCCAGTCCCAGCAAGAGCAATTTTTGCTAAGAGGCTTGCTCTAGAATTGTGGCCGTCCTGTGGTGAGGAGGGGACAACTAGTATTTATACAGTGGCAACAGTTTGAGCACCACTTTACAAAATGAAAGCTGACGTTGGCTACGATACGACTTGGTACAAGAGGAATTGGATTGTAAGGTCCAACAAGCAGGGCCCTCTAGGAGGGGGAGGGTCAGGTGATGACCAGAGCTGTGGGAGGTGAGCTGTGGACAAGTGTTTCCAAATTGGAAGGATAGGCTTCTTCAAAGAAGGGTTTTCAGGGATTAGAGATGAGGAATTGGTCTGACAGACTTGGGGTAGGGAGCTCCATAGGATTTAAGGATGTGTCCCCAGGTTCGTGTTGGGGCTGAGTTGTGGAGGGTTTTGTTAGTATCTCAAATTTAATTTTGTGATGGAATGGTGGAGGGCTGGAGGATAGTGAATGGAGGGGGTAGCAGACCCTAAACAGTTGGTAAGGTGAATGAGTCTGAACTCTCAGGCTCAATCTTCATCCCCCAGGATGTGGGGCTATCACAAATACTGCTGTCAGGCCAGGATTGCACCTTGGCATGGGGAAAACTGGTTGAGCTGTCAATCCAAAATTGAGCTCCAGCTTGTGTGAGGAAGTGGTGTGACATCCAGTCTGCTATGTTGGCCAATACATTAGTGATGCATGAGGAAGTTGATGGGCTGAGCTGAGGGGTAGAGATATAGATTTGAGTCGTCAAAGTAGAAATGAGATTGAAAGACATTGGAGGCTATCAGCTGACCCAGGGAGGAGGGTGTAGATTGAGAATAGAGGTCCAAGAACAGAACCTTGGGAGACCCAACAGGAAAAGGAGAGTATGTAGAATTGTAAGCGACACTGAAGGTGTGGTGGGACAGGTAGGGTGAAGAGTAGTTCTGCAGACCAATTGAGTGGAGGAGGGGGTGGTCCACTGTGTCAAAGGCAGCAGAGAGGTCCAGGACTACAGAATACCGACAGCTGGTTTTTGAGTGTGTGGTCAAAATTCAGTCTGGACTAGAGTGAGAAGGTTGTTCTCAGTGAGATGGCTGCTCAGTTGGTGGTACTCCAAACATTTGAGGCGTCTGCAGGAGATGGTGTGTAGATTGAAGTTCTAGTGCGGGCTCAAGTATGGGGGTGACTAGTGAATGTGTTAGAGATGTGGGAGAGATTGGCTCTATTCTACAGTCTTAACTTGCATCTCCAGAGGGTGACTGCAGTACTTGAGGGAATGGGGTCCAAGGGGCAGGCGGTTTGGTGAGCATTAGAAGAAAAGTTTAGCAACCTTGTCTATGGCACCTGTGAATGATAGTGGGAACCTTGTCCCCGTCAGGAGCTTCGTGCCCCGGGGGATCAGGGTAAGTGGTCCAAGCCCCTTTAGGGGTAGGACACAGCACACCCCTAAGTGCACTTTTTGTGTGGTGTTTTTGCACTTGCACTTTTTTGTGAAACACTTACGGGTTTTTTCGTATAGTTGCACGTTTGCGGACTTAAAAAAAAAAAAACCTGTGAATGTGGGGTGTTCAATGGGGGAGATATTTTGTACAGTGGAGGTCTCCTCACAAGTTGTCTAAGTGATTGGTGCTCTCCAGGGTGGTGAGTTGGGTGCTATCAGCCGGTGTGTACAGCAGCTGGTCTTACAAGCCAGATGTTTATCCAGCTCCTGTCAAAGGAACATGTCCGGCTTCCAATCGGTGCTCTCAGTGGATAAAAGATCTGAGCTGGAGAGATAAATGTGCAAACTGATGTAACATGAATCCATATTGGGTGGGTGGGGTTGGGGGGGGGGGGGTCCTCTTGGCAAAAATTGTGACTGAGCTGATAGCTGTGTGAAAGGAGCCTGAAGCACAAAGTCTTCCAGGGAAGAGGATGGAGGGCAGACGCAAAGCTGATCACCCAACCAAAAGCATGAAGGGTTTAATGGTCCTGTGGATGTCCAGAGGGCTGCAAGGAAGAGGAGTCATTCCAGAGAAGGTTATCTAGATGGCCTTGATGCTGTGAGATCTCAGAGGGGCAAGAACTGGTGATAGGACCTTGTGACTACTTTAGAAGCAGAGGATTGGCCAAATGGCAGCACAACAAACTGGAAATCATGTCTCTAACTGTGAAAGAGTAGAAAACACTGATGGGGTGGGTGAATGTGCAACCACAATCTAAGGAGTGAGGGCACACCTCATTGGGGTAGATTTGAAGGGCATTGTGGGCCAAGTCTTACACCGAGAGGAAGAGCTGGATTTTGGTTGGCAGTTGAAGCCTTTTGAGCACTGAGGTGCTCTGTTTCAGGAGGTAGAAGCCCTTGAGGGGTTTAGAATCTTCTGCTGCAGAAAGACGTTGCCTTCTGTGACATCTTTGAATTGGTCCAGTACCTCACCTAGTCTTCCCTCAAAGAACATGCGTGTGAGGTGTCCTCCTCTACAGGCGGCTTCAGCTTGGCAAGGCTTTGAGTCACACTATTTTGCATGTGAATGAAGATTGGCTCCAATCTGGGAGTTTGTCTCATGTGTTCTAGGCCAATGTTTCACAACTTTTTTTTCTTTCTTTCAAAATCAAGGCATCCTTTAAATTTATGGACAGTCCTGAGGCAATCTGTTCTAAAATGTAAAAAAAAAATTCTAATAGTTATAAAGTTTTAACAGCAACACGTGAAGGACACCCAACGGAGGTGACTTATTCTTACAAATCAAATTATTGTTCTACTGGATTGATATGGCGCCAATGGTTTGCTCAGCGCTTTACCAGATATAGTTCCATAGTTGGTCTGGCTGAAAAGAGACAAAAGTCCATCCAGTTCAACCATTAACAGTTATACTCCTACACACAGGAACATACTCATACAACACGGGTTATAGGCATGTACCTTCAAGTGATGGCACTGGCAAAGCAACGTCTGCTCCTGATCACCTAGGTGATCATGACTGGAGTGGGCACCTATCGAAATCAGTTACCTCCTTCCCAAAGGTGCCGATCCTGCACAGGGAGTGGGGGACATGTCCTTAAAGCAGAACTTTTGATTGGAGCTACACTTTATTTCTCATACTTGCTGTAAAGCTACAGTACCTGTCCAGGTCACCAATCCATATATATATATATATATATATAAATATAAATAATGGTCCAGGCTTTACCCAACATGGTGGGCTCACCCCCCCCCAAGGTGGTCTTCAGGGTCTGGGTTCCATAGGGATGTAGGGTCTGAAGTAACATTACAGGATGTCCACACTGTGTGGGATCCAGCTATGACTTCCAGGGTGGTATTGTGCTACATGGGGTGTACAGAACACTTTATGGGGTGCAGGTGTGTAGGGGGTGGATGGCACTGCGTAGGGTGGATGGTGCGTGGGGTGTTCAGCACTGGGTAGGAGGCTGAATCTGTCTCATGTACTTCATGGTGGTCTTCAGGAAAGGATCACATCAACTCAATGAATGGCAGATAATTGAACTTCTCAAGACAGATCCTCAACTGCCAACCTATTTGCCTCCCGCTCCTTCACCGCTCCGCCCACTATGATGACCACCAATCACCGAATGATTAGGAGTTGCAGGAGACCCCCGGGTAGGAAGTGGCTCCTCCCCTGGACAGAAGACACTCTTATACAAATTACTTTATTGGAGAAATTATTATGAATTCACATTATTAGATTTCAGATATTTGGAAGACCAGAATCGTCATCCGCCGCCACATTCCGAGGGCCGGCTCATGTTCAGTCCTTCACATTCTGTCAATAGCCCAGAAAAGGCGGATTCGGTGCTCCCTGCCCACCCAAGTGCAGATCTCGCAGATCATCAGTTCTATCGGGTTACAAAGTTACATCTACTTTTTTATCTCTAATTTAAAAATATTTTCTGAATTTAAGTCAATTTTTAAAACCATGACGTCACCGGGGCACCGGCGACTGGAAAACAAGACGAGTAAAACTCCTCGGAGGACGGCCATGCTCCAACAGGAGAGTGATCACTACATTCTAGGAGGACAGGTGCTCTTTACTCTCACACACAGACCACTCGGCCCATCATTGAACCGTTTCCTTCCAGGCGTTGGTCCTCCACCATGACAGGGCCGAGATTGGAAGGTTGTCTTCTTCATTGGTGGTGCCATTCTCTGCTTCCCAGGGGGGGCTCATGGTGGCTGGGATGGGGGAGGGGTGCTACACACAACATAAAGTGCAATCCTCAAACTTAAGGCAAGCTCATGTAAACTACAAAACAACAAACGTTAGTCTCTGACGTCGCGACGTCGGCCTCCAGAAGTCGCTGGACGTCGGCCTCCAGAAGTCGCTGGACGTCGGCCTCCAGAAGTCGCTGGACGTCGGCCTCCAGAAGTCGCTGGACGTCGGCCTCCAGAAGTCGCTGGACGTCGGCCTCCAGAAGTCGCTGGACGTCGGCCTCCAGAAGTCGCTGGACGTCGGCCTCCAGAAGTCGCTGGACGTCGGCCTCCAGAAGTCGCTGGACGTCGGCCTCCAGAAGTCGCTAGGACGTCGGCCTCCAGAAGTCGCTGGACGTCGGCCTCCAGAAGCCGCCATGTCGGTGCAGCTGCTTATCTAGTGAATGATCCCCAGTAGAGGGACGCAGGGAGGGATCTGCAGCAGACGGGATGATGCAGCCAAGAGTCAGAGTTCAATGCGCTATATACGCTCACCAGAGGGCGCAATTCTGTGAGCGAGAAAAGACCGTCTCCGTCTTCATCGTACTCCGCCAACGAATGGAGCGCTGGCAGACGAACGCCAAACTCCTCCTTCAATTCCTGAAACGTCAGTTTTCCACCAACGCCCTGAGAGGACCTTCTGAACGCTTCCTCCAGCTCTGAGAAAAGGAAAAGACACCAAAACCCACTCAGAGGAGGTCACATGGGATGTCTCCACCCAACCCCACCTCTGAAAGCTAACGTACATTTACATAGCTCTGACATATACCACAGCGCTGTACAGAGAGCAGTGAGCCAGTCCCACCAGTCTCTGTCCCCTCCCCCACAGTCCCATCAGTCTCTGCCCCAGAGGAGCTTACGCTCTAATGTCCCCCTCCCCCACAGTCCCATCAGTCTCTGCCCCAGAGGAGCTGACGCTCTAATGTCCCCTCCCCCACAGTCCCATCAGTCTCTGCCCCAGAGGCGCTGACGCTCTAATGTCCCCTCCCCCACAGTCCCATCAGTCTCTGCCCCAGAGGAGCTGACGCTCTAATGTCCCCTCCCCCACAGTCCCATCAGTCTCTGCCCCAGAGGAGCTTACGCTCTAATGTCCCCTCCCCCACAGTCCCATCAGTCTCCCCCAGAGGAGCTGACGCTCTAATGTCCCCTCCCCCACAGTCCCATCAGTCTCTGCCCCAGAGGAGCTTACGCTCTAATGTCCCCTCCCCCCACAGTCCCATCAGTCTCTGCCCCAGAGGAGCTGACGCTCTAATGTCCCCTCCCCCACAGTCCCATCAGTCTCTGCCCCAGAGGCGCTGACGCTCTAATGTCCCCTCCCCACCACAGTCCCATCAGTCTCTGCCCCAGAGGAGCTGACGCTCTAATGTCCCCCCCCCACAGTCCCATCAGTCTCTGCCCCAGAGGAGCTTACGCTCTAATGTCCCCTCCCCCACAGTCCCATCAGTCTCTGCCCCAGAGGAGCTGACGCTCTAATGTCCCCTCCCCCACAGTCCCATCAGTCTCTGCCCCAGAGGAGCTTACGCTCTAATGTCCCCTCCCCCACAGTCCCATCAGTCTCTGCCCCAGAGGAGCTTACGCTCTAATGTCCCCTCCCCCACAGTCCCATCAGTCTCTGCCCCAGAGGAGCTTACGCTCTAATGTCCCCTCCCCCACAGTCCCATCAGTCTCTGCCCCAGAGGAGCTCACACTCTGTCCCCTCCCCCACAGTCCCATCAGTCTCTGCCCCAGAGGAGCTCACACTCTGTCCCCTCCCCCACAGTCACATGTTATTAGAATACTCTGGTACCTCCAGGCGCACAGCGGGACGAGCACTCACCGTCCTTCCTCATAGTTGCGGGGGAAGGTAGAGACGATCGTTGTCGTTTCCTCCTCCTCAGCGATCTCGGATACTTCTTCGGAGGAGAACTTTGGGTCGTTATCGGATCTTTGCCGTCTATCATGGTAACCATAGAAAAAGTTATGTAAGAAAAAAACATTCCAATACCAAAATCGACCCGAATACTTGAGACATGGTGAAGGTTCCACAAATGTTGGAAAGAGACGTGTTGGTTGCACAAGTATTCACCCCCCTCGAGTGCATACTGGCCGGGTGTTTGTGACCCTGATGGGGCCCCACAGGGCTCTAAGGTACATGTGCAGGAAATGTATTCTGGGTATCCCAAGGTCAGCTAATCTGCATATGATCCGCCTCCCAGCTTCAGAAAATGGGACAAATTGGTAAGTCCTACTTAGTGACCCAAACAGCTCCACCAATGGACACTACAGGACAGGTCTGCCATTGGACAAGACAGAACGGCTCCGTCATTGGGCACTATGGAACCGGACAAGACTGAATGCTTCTACCAATGGACACTATGGTACTGGGCCGGCATTGGCCATGACACAATGTTGGACACTATGGGATAGGTCTGCCACTGGACAGAAAAATTGGCTCTTCCATTGGCCATAACAAAACCACTCCACTACTGCACACTATGGTACTGGGCTGGCATTGGCCATGACAGACCAGCTTCACCATTGGACACCATGGTACTGGGCCGGCATTGGCCATGACAGAATAGATCCACCATTGGACACTATGGGACTGGGCCTGCATTGGCCATGACAGAACAGATCCACCACTGGACACTATGGGAAAGGCCTGCCATTGGCCATGACAGAACAGATCCACCATTGGACACTATGGGAAAGGCCTGCCATTGTCCATGACAGAATGGCATTCCACTGGACACTATGGGAACAGGCCTGCCATTGGCCATGACAGAACAGATCCACCACTGGACACTGTGGTACTGGTCCGGCATTGGACACTATGGTACTGGGTCAGCATTGGTCATGACACAACAGCTCCACTATTGGACACTATGGGAAAGGCCTGCCATTGGCCATGACAGAATGGCTCTTCCACTGGACACTGCAGATTGACTCTGCCATTGGACACAATGGAACTGCTCCACCATTGGCCCCGGCAGAATGACTTCTCCTTTGGACTGTAACACCTACCAGTCTTTCTAGTGGTGGTGACTCTATCGCCGTCTGGTTTCGTTGTCAAGGCGTGAATGAGTTGCAGCTGCTCACGGATCTCCGCTCCGGGCGCTTCTTCCTTTTTAGGATTCTAGATGAATAAATGAAGGAAATTAAATGGCTGTACAGCCCCTCCCCCCTTCATGTCCCACATCAAAAACAGATCAGCAAACTATTAATACGATCAATGGGTAGCAATGGGGGCTCCCAGCCTTTATGGGGTCACAAGGGCAGCAAACCAAAACCAAGCTGTACATTGTGTGAACGCAAGGCTCCGCCCCAGGGACGCTGCAACCAATGGCAACAGGTGGGTGATATATTCTCCTCAATCAGCCCAGCTCCTGGTTCTTCAGGATATCCTGACAATTATGTCATGAACCTGACCCACCACCCCTACCTTCCCCATGAGGGTTAACCAGTGGACTCTATAAGGGGACAATATGATGTCCATCTATGCCGGGGAGGTGTCTCTGCTGGACACCACAGGTGGGCTCCACCACTGAACCGCCATTTCCAGGACAAGACAAGGATCAGATGGAGAGAGAAACTGAGAACCAAGGAGGAGGGAAGTTGGGAAGATTCCAGGAATACTCATCCTGTCCTTCCAGGGGATGATATAACCCTGAGAGAGGGAAGGAAGGATGGAAGGGGGTGGGGGAGAGGGATGGATGGAGGGGGTGGGGGAGAGGGATGGAAGGAAGGATGGAAGGCAGTGGGAGAGAGGGATGGAAGGAAATGGAAGGCATTGGGAGAGAGGGATGGAAGGGGGGTGGGAGAGAGGGATCGAAGGAAGGATGGAAGGCGGTGGGAGAGAGGGATGGAAGGAAGGATGGAAGGCAGTGGGAGAGAGGGATGGAAGGGGGGTGGGAGAGAGGGATCGAAGAAGGATGGAAGGGGGTGGGAGGGATGGAAGGGGGGTGGGAGAGAGGGATGGATGGAAGGGGGTGGGGGGAGAGGGATGGAAGGGGGTGGGATGGAGGGAGGGAAGGAAGATTCCAGGAATACTCATCCTGTCATTTCCAGGGGATGATATAAACCTGAGAGAGGGAAGGATGGAAGGGGGTGGGAGAGAGGGAGGGGAAGGCAGGATGGAAGGGGGTGGGAGAGAGGGAGGGGAAGGAGGGAGGGGGGGGGGAGGGAAGGATGGAAGGAGGGAGGGAAGGATGGAAGGGGGTGGGAGGATGGAAGCATGTCCTCCAATCAGTGGCCGGAGATCGCAGCGTGTCCTCCAATCAGTGGCCGCAGATCGCAGCGTGTCCTCCACTCAGTGGCTGGAGAGGCATCAGGACAGCACATTTTTGTCTCCAATGAGAAGAATACAAAGATGCCGGGTTCCTGGCTGCCATCCTGACCCAGTGCCTGTATGAGTAGTGAAGGATGTGACAGCCAGGCAGGCAGCATTGTCAGGAGAGAAGCTCAGCAATATATTGTCTCTGGTGAGGATGCAGATTGCTGGGCCGTCATCCTTCTCCACGGCCTGACAGTATGGAGAGGTCAGCAGACCTCATATGGGCAATGCTGGATCCGGGGCTCCGGCTGACTAACAGTGTGTCCTGGCTCGGTGAGACACAGGGGTGGGGGCTGGGAAGGAGAGGCGAGGGCCGAGGAGGAGGGGCTTAGGAGGGGCCGGGGAGGAGGGGCGGGGCTGGTGCAGAGACCCGTGCCGTAGGCCCATGGTGGAGACACCGAGAAGCCGCACATTCCTCTTCCATTGGCCGGGACTGAACTACTCGCCCTGCCAGGAGGCGTCACAGACTTGGCCCCCTCCATGAGATCATCCCCAATACAGATCACCCCGCCCCCAGACTCACCTTTCCCTCCCATTTCTCCTCCCTCTTCTCATACTAATGAGGTCCCAGAAGTAGAAGCTCGGCAGCTGCACAGAATAAATCCCAAAAGCAAACATTTCTTACTTTGCAGCTTACCAATCAATCAATGTGGCGGCTGCATTTGTTTTCTTTCTTAGGCTTTCATTTATTTTCACCTGGTGATCTGGCCAGTAAGTCTGTTTTTCAAAAGAACAAGTTCTCCTGCAGATGTGGCAGTTAGAGGGTAAATCAATATAAAATAAATAGCACTTCCTTCCTCTACCAAAATCCCAACAGATTGCTTAACATTCCTTCCCCTGAAGTACAAACATAGTATTAATAACAAGCAAACTTATAATAAGTGAATATCCAAATATATATGAAGTCCCATACACCTAAAGTCCAAAGTAAAGTTCACGTATCCAAAATCTTTACAAGTGATCTCTCAATCTGTCTTTATCCCCGGATCGGATTGGTGTGATATAATCCAGAAAATCTTCAAGTGCCTTAAAAGAAAAAACTCAACATAGTGTGTTACCCTAAAAAATATATATTTTGTGCCACACGTGTAACATGCAAAATCCAAAACTAAAAGTGTCACAGCAATGGTGAGATCTCCAGGGTATAAAACTGAGCCAATAACTTCACTGCACACAATAAACGAAGTGCATAATTACCCATCAAAGATACAATCAGCATAGAATCCATACTATAGATGGAAGTGTCTCCACACATGGATCCATCATCTTCTCCTGCCTTTGCCCTCAGACCTCATAAACAGACCAGGGATCAGTATATGGATTTAAAATTTCAACAATTTATTGTAGCAACTTACATTCAAGTTAGATGAGCACAGCTTCCATGCACTGGGAACGTCCCAAAAAAAAGGGCCCACTCCTTAGCGGTGACTGCTTTACAGCCCCTTATTCACAAGACAGAGAGAGCCAGGCAACCATGGGAGTCTCCAGGGTTGGAACCCCCGCGTGTTCCCGAATCCAAGATGGCCGCCCCGGCACTTCCGGAAAAAAAACGTCAGTACGTCACAACGTCACGTGCCCCGGACGCGTTTCGTACACATCCGGACTTTTTCAACAGGGATACGGACGTGTGCCCTCACTTGCCTTAAATATCCGCTGGCTGGCAAAACAAACTCCAGACGCGGCCATCTTACTTCCTGGAAAGCGTAGCATATACCTCCATGCTCCCCAGGCACATTCCGGCTGGCAAACAGGGCAAACCCATTAGCCCCCTTATATACCTTGGTCCAACATAGCAAGCATATAACTATACAACCATCATAAGGTGGACAGCAAGTCAAAAACGGCCATTTAAAGCAATATTATCGATTACATACAACGGACATACTTAAAAGCAATAATGAATTATAAAAAATTATATTAACCCTCTTCCTTCTCACCTATCCTCTAAGGCTTATACCAGGGGTGGGGCAAACTTTTTGACTTGAGGGCCGCAATGGGTTCATATATTGGACCCGGGGGCCGGACCAAGAGTAGATGAATGATGTGTATGTGTCATCCATAGTAAGTATAGTAATATTCCCCCATAGTAATTATAATCCCCCATATAGTAATTCATCCCCCATATAGTAATTCATTCCCCATATAGTAAGTCCCCCCTATAGTAATTCATCCCCCATATAGTAAGTCCCCCATATAGTAATTCATCCCCCATATAGTAAGTCCCCCATATAGTAAGCCCCCCCTGTGTCAATTCACTTACCTTTGGTCCGCGCGTTCTCTCTCGTATTCCCGCGCCGTTCTGGTCTTCAGGGAGGACTGTGAGAGGAGTTTGTCACGCTGCCCCGCCTACATCCTGGCTGCCCCGCCTACATCCTGACAGCTGCAGAGTCCTGACGTTCCGAGAGGAGGGAGGGGGGGCGGCCATCCGAGAGGGGGGGCGGCCATCCGAGAGGAGAGGAGGGGAGAGGAGGGAGGGAGCGGGGCGCCCGGCACACAGGAGAGCCGCATCTAAATTTGTAAAGAGCCGCGGCTTGCCGACCACTGGCCTTGCGGGAGCCTAGCTCCGCGGGCCGGATTAAAAGGTCCGCCGGGCCGTATACGGCCCGCGGGCCGTAGTTTGCCCATTGCTGGCTTATACTCTCTTTTCAGTAATATATACATATTATGCATAATGTATAACTAAATAAAATATAAATTCAAATAAAATAAAATAAAATAAAAATAAAATGAAATAAAATAAACTAAAAATAAATAAAAATAAAAATAGAAAAATAAAAAAATATAAAAACAAAATAAAATTAAAATAAATAAGATAAAAATAAAATAAAAATGAAAAAGATCAAACTAAATAAAAATAAAGAATAAAATAAAAAGAATAGTCTGAAGAATAGGAAAGATATTGTCATCAGACCAGCGGACAAAGGGGGAGGAGTGGTCGTGATGGATAGAATACAGTATGAGGAAGAGTTATCAAATATTTTGAAGGCCCCTACTACTTATTGTAAGATTCCAACAAATCCGACATTGAAGTTTAAAAAAGAGTTAAAGAAAATAATCAATACCGCGAGGGAAGATCATATTTTGGATGAGAAAGAAGCACAGTTTTTTTTAGTTCCATCGTCTTGTAGGATCCCTTTTATTTATATCCTCCCGAAGATTTCACAAAAGCCTTACGAAACCCCCCAGGAAGACCCATCATTAATGGAATTAGTTCGGTGCATTCCAGAATAGGTCAATATGTGGATTTTTTCCTACAACCTATTGTGAAACAGATGCCCTCATATATTAAAGATAGTCAGGATATAATAGATATACTAGAGGGAATGGAGGTTAATGAGGACACTTTGTTGGCTACCATTGATGTCAATTCCCTCTATACCAGTATTAAACATTCAGATGGCTTGGAAGCCATAAAATGGGGCTTACAGAAATTTTCTGAACTCCACAGGAAACAAAAGAAAACTGGTGATACACAACTACTAGATTTTAGTATGAGGAATAATTATTTCTGGGTATAGAGGAGAATTTTTTCATTCAGCGGAAAGGTGTAGCGATGGGGGCAAAATTTGCCCCCAGTTTGGCCAATATTTTTTTGGCCAAATGGGAGGATTCTGAAATTTTTGGAAAGAATTGGATGGGCCTGAGAGTCTGGAGGCGCTACATTGACGATATTTGGTTGTGTGGGATGGGACTGAGTCGGACCTCAACACTTTCCTAAACCACATTACTATGAATAAATATGGTTTGGGGTTTTTACTTATAATAAGAGTACGGACTGGGGTCAATTTTCTGGATTTGCATATTTTTTCAAATTTGAAAATAAATGGTGTTTTAAGACTTTCTTCAAAGACACCGATAGAAATGGGTATATCCCAACCAGCAGCTGCCATCATCCCCTGTGGATCCAAGGGATTCCGAAAGGTCAGTTTACCCGTGTTATGAGGAACTGTTCCAGATTGGATGATTATATTGTGCAATCTGAGCTGATAAAAAAACGTTTTGAGTCGAAAGGATATGATCCTATACAATTAGAAAAAACGAGATATAAAGTGAGTTTAAACTACTTAGGGGATGGGAAAGAGAAGAGAAACAGAAAGAAAAGATACCTTGATGGCAAGGGGAGTGATGTAGCAAAATTTGCCTTCATTACTAAATTTAATTGCCAGTACAAAGAAGTGGAAAAATATTATCAAAAAAACATTGGCCCTTGCTGCAGGAAGATGTTATTCTAGGAAAGAGTCTACCGAATAAACCCCACTTTGTTATAAGTGACAATCTGAGGAACTTGTTGGTGAAGGGAGTAATTTCCCCCCCCCCCCCCCCCCCCCGAGGAATATCGAGAATGTTTGGACTCCAAGGCTTCTTCCCGTGCAAAAAATGTAGGATATGCAAAATTACAGGCATGAAAGAGAGAAAAATTACTACGTTTACATCCTCAGTTACGGGGGAGATATTTGTCATCAAGAGTTTCATTACTTGTAATATGAAATACGTAACCTACTTACTTGAATGCCCTTGTGTGAAATCCAATATGTCGGTAGAAACAAAAAGAGAGCTCAAAGTCAGACTTAAAGAACATGCAGGTAATATAATAAAAGGGAAGAAAGAACATAGTGTATCCAAACACTTTCGGGATTTTCATAATTCCGATCCGAGTCTGATTAAATTTTGTGGTATTGACATCTTGGATACCCATTGGAGGGGGTGCAATAAAGTACAGGAGATATCGTGGAATGAGACCATCTGGATTTATAGGTTGAATAATACCTTGAAACCCAGAGGTCTCAATGTTGAGCTAGATCTGAACTGCTTCATTTCTGATCAATAAAGTGGGGGAATCGGGAAAACAAAGGGGGATTTATGGTTTCTTCACTATGAGGGATGGGAATATATGTAGGATCATTCTTATTCTATATACTGGTTTAGTGAATAGTCATTTACTTTGATTTTTAAGGTTTTTATTAATTGACCCTTTTTATTTTATTCTTTATCTTTATTTTTATTTAGTTTGATCTTTATTTTATTTTATTTTTATTTTTTATCTTTATTTTAATTTTTTTATTTTTGTTTTTGTTTTTTATTTTATTTTTATTTTCTATTCTATTTTTATTTTTATTTTTATTTATTTTTATTTTATTTTATTTTATTTGAATTTATATTTTATTTAGTTATACATTATGCATAATATGTATATATTACTGAAAAGAGTATAAGCCTTAGAGGATAGGTGAGAAGGAAGAGGGTTAATATAATATAATTTTTTATAATTCATTATTGCTTTTAAGTATGTCCGTTGTATGTAATCGATAATATTGCTTTAAATGGCCGTTTTTGACTTGCTGTCCACACTTATGATGGTTGTATAGTTATATGCTTGCTATGTTGGACCAAGGTATATAAGGGGGCTAATGGGTTTGCCCTGTTTGCCAGCCGGAATGTGCCTGGGGAGCATGGAGGTATATGCTACGCTTTCCAGGAAGTAAGATGGCCGCGTCTGGAGTTTGTTTTGCCAGCCAGCGGATATTTAAGGCAAGTGAGGGCACACGTCCGTATCCCTGTTGAAAAAGTCCGGATGTGACGAAACGCGTCCGGGGCACGTGACGTTGTGACGTACTGACGTTTTTTTTTTTCCGGAAGTGCCGGGGCGGCCATCTTGGATTCGGGAACACGCGGGGGTTCCAACCCTGGAGACTCCCATGGTTGCCTGGCTCTCTCTGTCTTGTGAATAAGGGGCTGTAAAGCAGTCACCGCTAAGGAGTGGGCCCTTTTTTTTGGGACGTTCCCAGTGCATGGAAGCTGTGCTCATCTAACTTGAATGTAAGTTGCTACAATAAATTGTTGAAATTTTAAATCCATATACTGATCCCTGGTCTGTTTATGAGGTCTGAGGGCAAAGGCAGGAGAAGATGATGGATCCATGTGTGGAGACACTTCCATCTATAGTATGGATTCTATGCTGATTGTATCTTTGATGGGTAATTATGCACTTCGTTTATTGTGTGCAGTGAAGTTATTGGCTCAGTTTATACCCTGGAGATCTCACCATTGCTGTGACACTTTTAGTTTTGGATTTTGCATGTTACACGTGTGGCACAAAATATATATATTTTTTTAGGGTAACACACTATGTTGAGTTTTTTCTTTTGAGGCACTTGAAGATTTTCTGGATTATATCACCAATCCGATCCGAGGATAAAGACAGATTGAGAGATCACTTGTAAAGATTTTGGATACGTGAACTTTACTTTGGACTTTAGGTGTATGGGACTTCATATATATTTGGATATTCACTTATTATAAGTTTGCTTGTTATTAATACTAAGTTAGAGGGTAAAGACAAACCATTTCCAACTGACAGGGGTGCTGACAATGACAGCAGCTTACTTATTATTGATGTAAAATCCCAACAGGAAAGAAAACTGTCCCTGTAATGGATGATGAAGTGTGAGCCGGAGTTCAGCTTCAGTGTGTTAGTGTATCTAAATCTGCTAGTCCATCCGACACTCCCCTCCCCCCTAGACTGACAGTGCTGCTGTCCAAAGGTGCCCCCTGTGCTCCTTCCTGCGGAGTGGGGGCGCTCTAATACAGGAGGTGTGTTTAATGGCAAGACCACCAGGTAACAACAGAGGAGAAAAAATGCCTGAAAAAGAAAACAAATGCAGCCGCCACCTCTAATGATTGAAAAAGCTGCACTATGGGAAATGTTAGTTTGGGGTTTAATACCACTTTAACCCCTCCCCCTCCAGAGGATATCCCCCCCCCCCTCCAGAGGATATCCCCCCAATCCCTCCAGAGGATATCCCCCCTCCCCCTCCAGAGGATGTAACCCCTTCAGAGGATATCCCCCCCCACTCCCTCCAGAGGATATCACCCCCCCCCCCTCCCCCTTCCTGACCAGGCCATTTTGTGTTACTTTATCTGACAATTGCTCGGTTGTGCAACGCTGTACATATATGAAATTTACATCCTTTTTTCCCCGCGATTTGCCCTTTCGGTGGGATTTGATCACCTGTGTGGATTTTTATTTTTTTTTTTGCGCTATAAAAAAAAAAAAAAAAAAAAAAAAAAAAAAAAACTTGGTGTCACTGACATCCCCAGTGACACCAACACAGTGATCAGTGCTAATAAAAAGCCCCAACACTGTACTAATGGCACTGGGCAGGAAGGGGGTAACGTGAGGGGGTCAAAGGGTTACCTGTGTGCTGGGCCTGTGTTACTAGGGGGCGGGGGGCCTGTGTTACTAGGGGGGCGGGGCCTGTGTTACTAGGGGGGCGGGGGGGGGGGGGGTCTGTGTTACTAGGGGGGGGGGGGGGGTCTGTGTTACTACGGGGTCTGTGTTACTAGGGGGCGGGGGGGGTCTGTGTTACTAGGGGGGCGGGGGGCCTGTGTTACTAGGGGGGGGCGGGGGCCTGTGTTACTAGGGGGGGCGGGGGCCTGTGTTACTAGGGGGGGCGGGGCATGTGTTACTAGGGGGGGCGGGGGGCCTGTGTTACTAGGGGGGCGGGGGCCTGTGTTACTAGGGGGGCGGGGGGGGTCTGTGTTACAAGGGGGGGGCCTGTGGTCTACTAGGGGGTCTGTGTTACTAGGGGGCGGGGGGGGCGGGGGGGGGGGTCTGTGTTACTAGGGGGCGGGGGGGGGGTTATGTGTTACTACGGGGTCTGTGTTACTAGGGGGGGGCGGGGGGGGTCTGTGTTACTAGGGGGGGGGGGGGGGGGTCTGTGTTACTACGGGGGTCTGTGTTACTAGGGGGCGGGGGGGGGTCTGCGTTACTAGGGGGGGGCGGGGGCCTGTGTTACTAGGGGGGCGGGGGGGGTCTGTGTTACTAGGGGGGCGGGGGGGGGCTGTGTTACTAGGGGGGCGGGGGGGTCTGTGTTACTAGGGGGGCGGGGGGGGGTTGTGTTACTAGGGGGGCGGGGGGGGGTCTGTTGTTACTAGGGGGGGGGGGGGGGCTGTGTTACTAGGGGGGGGTGGGGGGGGTCTGTGTTACTAGGGGGGCGGGGGGGTCTGTGTTACTAGGGGGGCGGGGGGGGTCTGTGTTACTAGGGGGGGGGGGGGGGGGGGTCTGTGTTACTAGGGGGGGGGGGGGGTCTGTGTTACTAGGGGGTGGGGGGGGGGGGTCTGTGTTACTAGGGGGGGGGGGGGGGGGGGTCTGTGTTACTAGGGGGCGGGGGGGGTCTGTTACTAGGGGGCGGGGGTCTGTGTTACTAGGGGGCGAGGGGGGGGGTCTGTGTTACTAGGGGCGGGGGGTCTGTGGGCGGGGGGTCTGTGTTACTAGGGGCGGGGGGTCTGTGTTACTAGGGGCGGGGGTCTGTTACCTGTGTGCTGTGTTACTAGAGACATGCTGTGCAGAGATACAAAGCAGCATGTCCTTGCTGACAGGAGTGAGACCCGAGGTGTTTCCATACAGACCTCTCCTCTGTCAGTGATACTCAGCGATCACCGGGTGCCGGCGGGGAATCTCCGAGCACGACCTGCTGACTGACAGCTGTAGCTGCCAATGGCCGCCCCCCCCCCCACCGGAAATGCAAATTTATGTATATCCAACCTGTGATATGATTGGACACAACTCAAGTTTGGCGACGATTTTGGCTGCAGCCTGCTGATTGGCCAATCACAGAGTTCCGTGTGCACGACAAGCAGGGGAGAACAACCAGCCAGATCTCTTGGTCAGCGCAGCACACAGTTAACCCCTTGATTGCCCCTAGATGTTAGGCCAGTATTACTGATCGCGGCATGATGGCGCTTCCACACGGATCCGTACCAAAAATGAGGTAAAACACATATGTATTTTTACCGCAATTTTACAGCGATTCAGTGCGTTCTGTTCACAGGACTTACAAATCAAAAACCGCATCAAAAATGCAACGCAGCTGTGAAGGGCCCCCCCCCCCCCCCCCCCGGTCACATCAAACCCGACTTTACAGTGAAGACGCACAATTTCAAAGTCGGGTGAATCGCCGATTTCCAAGACATCACGGAGATCTATGCAGATCGCACCAAAAGCAGTGCTTGTACCTTGGAAGTCAGTGTGGCCCCAAGTCAGGAGCCGCACCGATATGACCGCTGTCATTGCGGACAATAGAGTGCGATTTGCAAATCACATCCACTGTGACCGGGTACTTGGTGTCACTGGTGTCAGTTAGTGCCAGATAGCCCGCCGCACAATCACAGCCCCAATATAAGTCGCTGATCACACCAGTATATATCCCGTAGTCTGTAAACAGCTTTCACATAAACCAATCAATGGACACCGATTGGGCAGCACAGCGGCTGAGTGGTTAGCACTTCCTCCTGGCAGCACTCGGGTTGTCGGTTCAAATCCCAACCACGGCACCACCTGCCTGGAGTTTGCATGTTTCTCCCTGTGCCTGCATGGGTTTCCTCCCACACTCCAAAGACATGCTGGAAGGATAATTGGCTCCTGTCTGCATTGGCCCTAGTATGTGTATGTATGAATGTGAGTTAGGGACCTCAGATTGTACGCTCCTCGGGGGCGGGGCCTGATGGGAATGTACAATATAGATGTAAATTGATGGCGCTATATATGTACCCGTAATAAATAAAATAAAATTGGGATTTTTTTTTTACCAAAGACACGGAACAGAATATTTTTGGCCTAAATTGAATTGGATATTTTTTAGAACAGAAAACATTTTCTGACTATTTTCTTTTGTTTTGCAAAAAAAATCCCCCCCCCCCCCCCCCCCCTCAGTGGTGATCAAATACCACCAAAAGAAATCTCTACTTGTGTGAAACAAGTTCTATACATTTCATTTGGGTGCAGTGTTGCATGACTGCGCAATTACCAGTTAAGTAGCGCAGTGCTGAACAGCACACAATGGCCGGGGGACCTACCGGAGCTGAAGCGGTTAAATTAAAACAAACCTCTAAAGGGCAAAGTGAACGCGGTTTTGTCCGGCGCCGTGGCGTCTGCAGACAACCTTTGTCCTGAAGCGTCGGTCTCCTCCCTCTGCAGGAGATACCGGACTGCTCTTCTGGCCAATCGGCTGCCTCTGAAGATCCTCTCCCGGTATTCCCTCACATGGAACTTTCCACAAAGTGAGGATCACATTCCGACATCAAAGGACAAGAGCGCCCCCTGTGTCCCCCCGGTGTTCCAACCCAATGAGGACCCCCGACAGCCAACGTCTGGATATGGCTTAGACACGAGGAAATGGAGGATGGGGCCCCTGAAGGGGATTCAGAACTGGGCCACTGCAGGGTGAACTGCGCAGGGGGTCCTCCCGACATCGAGGAGCCCACCATTGCCCCTTCCCCCACCTCTCTGCACAGGCCTGTGTACCCCAGAGGGAAGCGACCAGCCAGCTTAGAGGGGTGCCTGGTCCAGGCCAGGAACCCCCAAAAGACAAGCGCCCCAATCCTGCAGTGCCCAGGCGGTGAGGGGTCCCTGTGGCTGTGACATGTGGGAGGCAGGACGGATAGATGCAGGTTGGGTCAGTGTGTGGCTCAGAAAACCAGAATAAAAATGGCAGCCACACAGACGCGCGTGATGATGTCATGGCGTGCTGGACCACCCCTGCCCAATGATAACCACTAGTAATAATCCGCCTCAAACAGTCCCTACAAGCCCCCAGGATACAGGTCGCGGAGCTGTGTGGGCACCCATTGGCTGGGTCCCTGGGTGGTCCAGCAACGCCATGACATCATCACGCAGATGGCCCAATCTTCACCATTCATGGTGGGAATAGATTTTTTTTTCTCACAAAATACATATTTCTGGATCATTCTCCGAATTTGAGGACCCAAAACTGAGATGATCGAACGTCGAATTAGAAATGGCAAATCAAACAAATGATTTCAGCCTTCTATAAGTCGACCTTCAAGTTTCCTTCCGAAATACCGATTATCAGCAAGTTGCATCATCTACAGACCAGGGTGGGGGGGAGGAGACCAACACACACATGACAGGATCCTCGGGGGCGGGGCAGTACTGACCTGGGGCGAATCGGCGGTCGTTGAATTGATCGGCTGGTTAACATTCACATCTGCAGAGTTTTCCTTCTGTGAACAAAACACACAATAAGTACGAATCCTCCTCCAGTGTCCACCCCAGCCAGGCGGCCACATGGAGGATGTAGGGATACACATGTACAGGGACAGGTACGCACTGGTCCGGACGCATGCTCGCTCTGGTTGTGGAGCAGTAGGTTGGACTCCAGGCTGGAGACTCTTTGGCTTATGTTGGAGACGGAGACATCGATGCCGTGAAGGCGAAGATCGGTCAGCTGCTGATGGTACACAATGGAGGAGTTCAGTTCCTCCAGGGAGGCCTCAACCTGCAGGACAGACACAGTGTGAGGACCTCATAGGGACCAGTCTGAGCGGAGTCCTCCTTTACTTCCCACTCTGCCGTGTATATAATCCACATATACCACAACGTCCCCCCCCCCACTATGTACAGAACGTCCCCCCCACTATGTACAGAACGTCCCCCCCCACTATGTACAGAACGCCCCCCCCCCCACTATGTACAGAACGCCCCCCACCCCCCCCCCCACTATGTACAGAACGTCCCCCCCCACTAATATGTACAGAACGTCCCCCCCCCACTATGTACAGAACGTCCCCCCCCCCCCACTAATATGTACAGGACAGACACAGTGTGAGGACCTCATAGGGACGAGTCTGAGCGGAGTCCTCCTTTACTTCCCACTCTGCCGTGTATATAATCTACACATACCAGAACGTCCCCCCCCCCACTATGTACAGAACGTTTCCCCCCCCCCACTATGTACAGAACGTCCCCCCCCCCCCACTATGTACAGAACGTCCCCCCCCCCACTATGTACAGAACGTCCCCCCCCCCCCACTATGTACAGAACGTCCCCCCCCCCCACTATGTACAGAACGTCCCCCCCCCCCACTATGTACAGAACGTCCCCCCCCACTATGTACAGAACGTCCCCCCCCACTATGTACAGAACGTCCCCCCCCCACTAATATGTACAGGACAGACACAGTGTGAGGACCTCATAGGGACGAGTCTGAGCGGAGTCCTCCTTTATATACACAGCAGAGTGGGAAGTAATCGACATATACCAGAACGTCCCCCCCCCCCCCCCATCTAATATGTACAGAACGTCCCACCCCCCCCACTAATATGTACAGAACGTCCCACAGCCCCCCCCCCCCCCCCATAGGGGACCAATATGAGCGGAGTCCCCACAGCCCCCCCCGTGTCATATATCCACAGGACGTCCCACAGCCCCCCCCCCCCCCCCCATCAATATGTACAGGAACGTCCCACAGCCCCCCCCATCAATATGTACAGAACGTCCCCACAGCCCCCCCCCCCCCCCCCATCTATGTACAGAACGTCCCCCCCCACAATGTACAGAACGTCCCCCCATCTAATATGTACAGGACCTCCACGTCCCCCCCCACAATATGTACAGGACGTCCCACACCCCCCCCCCCATCTATGTACAGAACGTCCCACAATGCCCCCCCCCATCTAATATGTACAGAACGTCCCACAATGCCCCCCCCACTATATGTACAGAACGTCCCCCCCACTAATGTACCCCCCAGACCAGTCTGAGGACCTATGTAGGGACCAGTCCACAATGCGGAGTCCCCTTTATATACCCATCAATGGGATGTAACAGGACGTACCCACGTCCCCCCCCCCCCATCAATATGTACAGGACGTCCCACAGCCCCCCCCCCCATCAATATGTACAGGACGTCCCACAATGCAGGACCCCACCCCCATCAATATGTACAGGACGTCCCACATGCCCCCCCCCCATCAATATGTACAGGACCTCCACAATGCCCCCCCCCCCCATCAATATGTACAGGACGTCCCACAATGCCCCCCCCATCAATATGTACAGGACGTCCCACACATGCCCCCCCCATCAATATGTACAGGACGTCCCACAATGCCCCCCCCATCAATATGTACAGGACGTCCCACAACCCCCCCCCCCCCCCCCCATCAATATGTACAGGACGTCCCACAATGCCCCCCCCCCCCATCAATATGTACAGGACGTCCCACAATGCCCCCCCCCATCAATATGTACAGGACGTCCACAACCCCCCCCCCCATCAATATGTACAGGACGTCCCACAATGCCCCCCCCATCAATATGTACAGGATGTCCCACAACCCCCCCCCCCATCAATATGTACAGGACGTCCCACAACCCCCCCCCCCCCCATCAATATGTACAGGACGTCCCACAACCCCCCCCCCCCCCCCCCCCATCAATATGTACAGGATGTCCCACAATGCCCCCCCCCCCCATCAATATGTACAGGATGTCCCACAATGCCCCCCCCCCCATCAATATGTACAGGACGTCCCACAGCCCCCCCCCCCCCCTTACCTGTACAGCGCTGTGTGTCCCAGGAGCTGGGGTGGGGGATGGGGAGAGCGCGGAGGTGACACCCGCCTGCAAGAGAGACATTCCGCTGTAACCATCTGCAGGAGCCGATCAGCATTACTGACCCCGCCCCCCTTCCCCCGCCCCCCCCCCCCATACACCCACAGTGGGGGGGGGGGGGGGGGGTCTATATTACAGGATCTCTCCATACATTGGATCTATAGGCTCATTCACGAGGAGGACAACCTGACACACCATCCATACTTCGGTGTCACAGATGTACTCCCGGGGGACGGATCTCTGCAATGTATATGATGGGTAATCCCCGACCGTCTGCACAGCTCCCAATACGGACCCCATGTATGGTCTGCCTGTCTGGGGCCCCCCAGCCTCGGGGCCACATTCCCAACATCAGGATATCTACATCCACAATGACACAGGAGGGGATCCCACCATCCCGGCCCCCCCTCGGAATGCTGCAAAGCACTGGACAGACAGGCTTCCCTCCCCCAGGGATGTGGGCGGGCCCAGAACATTCCTCCCCCAGGGAATGCGGGCGGGCCCAGACATTCCTCCCCCAGGGAAGGGGGCGGGCCCAGAGCCTTCCTCCCCCAGGGAAGGGGGGGCGGGGCCAGAGCCTTCCTCCCCCAGGGAAGGGGGCCGGGCCAGAGCCTTCCTCCCCCAGGGAAGGGGGCCGGGCCAGAGCCTTCCTCCCCCAGGGAAGGGGGCCGGGCCAGAGCCTTCCTCCCCCAGGGAAGGGGGCTGGGCCAGAGCCTTCCTCCCCCAGGGAAGGGGCCGGGCCAGAGCCTTCCTCCCCCCAGGTAAAGGGGCCGGGTCAGAGCCTTCCTCCCCCAGGTAAAGGGGCCAGGTCAGAGCCTTCCTCCCCCAGGTAAAGTGGTGGCCGGGCCAGAGCTTCCTCCCCCAGGTAAAGGGGCCGGGCCAGGGGCCTTCCTCCCCAGGTAAGGGGTGAAGATCTGTGTAAAATATTGGTGTATAAGGGGTGTCTGGGGGGTGTCTGGGGGGGGGTGGGGGGGGGGTTGGGGTGTCTGGGGTGGTGTCTCCGGGGGGGGGGGTTGGGAAATGATGTCTTGGGGGGGGGGGGGGGGGGGGGGGTTGGGGTGTCTGGGTGGGGGGGGGGGTTGGGGGTGTCTGGGGGGGGTTTGGGGTGTCTGGGGGGGGGGTTGGTGTGTCCCTGGGGGGGGGTGGTCTGGGAGGGGTTGGGGTGTCTAGGGGTGTCTGGGGGGGGTGTCACAGGTTGGGATGTTTTTTTCTGGGGGGGGGTTGGGGTTTTCTGGGGTTTGGTTTTGTTTGTTGGGGGGTTTTGTGTTGGGAGGGGTTTTTTTCTGGGGGTGGGTTGGGGTGTTGTGGGGGGGTGTTGTTGGGGGGGGGTTGGGATGTCTTTTTGGGGTTGGGGTGTCTGGGGGGGGGGGTGTCTGAGGGGACCACAGGGGGGGGGGGGTTTTGGGGTGGGTGTACAAAAAATGGGGGGGGGTCTAGGGGGGGGGGGTTGGGGGTGTTGGGGGGGGTCACAGGTGGGGTGTTGGGTGGTGTCGGGGATGGGGGGGGGATCTCTCAGCCGTTCTCCGGGGGCCCGATCCCCGGAAATGATGGTACTTACTACGTCTCTCTGCAGAGCCTCCACAGCCTACTCCTCTGTCCTCTGATGGCCTGCAGGGACTCCACGTCATGGGGACGCTGGTCAGTGTGCTACCCAGGGTGGCTACACTCTGCAATGTACGACTGAGGGGGGGGGTGGGACCACTGATGGGGGGGGGGGGTCACATACCGGGGTGGAGTGGGGAACACAGATTGTGGGGGGGGGTCACATACCAGGGTGGAGCTGGTACACAGATTGTGGGGGGGGGGGGGGTCACATACCGGGGGTGGAGCTGGTACACAGATTGGGGGGGGGGGTCACAGACTGGGGGTGTAGTGGGTACACAGATGGGGGGGGTCACAGACGGGGGTGTAGTGGGTACACAGATGGGGGGGGTCACAGACGGGGGTGTAGTGGGTACACAGATGGGGGGGGTCACAGACCGGGGTGTAGTGGGTACACAGATGGGGGGGGTCACAGACCGGGGGTGTAGTGGGTACACAGATGGGGGGGGGGTCACAGACGGGGGTGTAGTGGGTACACAGATGGGGGGGGGGTCACAGACGGGGGTGTAGTGGGTACACAGATGGGGGGGGGGGGGGGGTCACAGACCGGGGTGTAGTGGGTACACAGATGGGGGGGGGGGGGGTCACAGACGGGGGTGTAGTGGGTACACAGATGGGGGGGGGGGGGTCACAGACGGGGGTGTAGTGGGTACACAGATGGGGGGGGGGTCACAGACCGGGGGTGTAGTGGGTACACAGATGGGGGGGGGGGGGGGGTCACAGACGGGGGGTGTAGTGGGTACACAGATGGGGGGGGGGCACAGACGGGGGTGTAGTGGGTACACAGATGGGGGGGGGGGGGGTCACAGACGGGGGTGTAGTGGGTACACAGATGGGGGGGGTCACAGACGGGGGTGTAGTGGGTACACAGATGGGGGGGGGTCCAGACGGGGGTGTAGTGGGTACACAGATGGGGGGGGGAGATCACAGACGGGGGTGGTTTTGTAGTGGGTCACAGATGGGGGGGGGGGACGGGGGTTGTAGTGGGTACACAGAATGGGGGGGGTCACAGCACGGGGGTTGTAGTGGGTACACAGATGGGGGGGGGGTAACATACGGGGGTGTAGTGGGTACACAGATGGGGGGGGGTCACAGGGACCAGGGTGTAGTGGGGTACACAGATGGGGGGGGGGGTCACAGAGGGGGGTGTAGTGGGTACACAGATGGGGGGGGGGTCACAGACCGGGGGGGTGAGTGGGTACACAGATGGGGGGGGGGGGTCACAGACGGGGGTGTGTAGTGGGTACACAGATGGGGGGGGGGTCACAGACGGGGGTTGTAGTGGGTACACAGATGGGGGGGGGGGTCACAGGGACCAGGGTGTAGTGGGTACACAGATGGGGGGGGGGGGTCACAGACGGGGGTTTTTGTGTGTGGTACACAGATGGGGGGGGTGGGGGTCACAGACCAGGGTGTAGTGGGTACACACGGATGGGGGGGGGGGGGTCACAGACGGGGGTGTAGGTGGGTACACAGATGGGGGGGGGGCACAGACGGGGGTGTAGTGGGTACACAGAGGGGGGGGGGGGTCACAGACGGGGGGTGTAGTGGGTACACAGATGGGGGGGGGGTCACAGGGGGGTGTAGTGGGTACACAGATGGGGGGGGTCACAGACGGGGGGGGGTGGGTACACAGATGGGGGGGGGTCACAGACGGGGGTTGTAGTGGGTACACAGATGGGGGGGGGTCACAGACGGGGGGTTGTGGGTGGTCACAGATGGGGGGGTCACAGACGGGGGTGTAGTGGGTACACAGATGGGGGGGGTCACAGACGGGGGGGGGGGTCACAGACGGGGGTGTAGTGGGTAACACAGATGGGGGGGGTCACAGACGGGGGTGTAGTGGGTACACAGATGGGGGGGGGGTCACAGACGGGGGTGTAGTGGGTACACAGATGGGGGGGGGTCACAGACCGGGGTGTAGTGGGTACACAGATGGGGGGGGGGGGTCACAGACGGGGGTGTAGTGGGTACACAGATGGGGGGGGGGTCACAGACCAGGGTGTAGTGGGTACACAGATGGGGGGGGGGGGGTCACAGACGGGGGGTGTAGTGGGTACACAGATGGGGGGGGGGGCACAGACGGGGGTGTAGTGGGTACACAGATGGGGGGGGGGGGTCACAGACGGGGGTGTAGTGGGTACACAGATGGGGGGGGTCACAGACGGGGGTGTAGTGGGTACACAGATGGGGGGGGTCACAGACGGGGGTGTAGTGGGTACACAGATGGGGGGGGTCACAGACGGGGGTGTAGTGGGTACACAGATGGGGGGGGGTCACAGACGGGGGGTGTAGTGGGTACACAGATGGGGGGGGTCACAGACGGGGGTGTAGTGGGTACACAGTACACAGACGGGGGGGGGGGGGTCACAGACGGGGGTGTAGTGGGTACACAGATGGGGGGGGTCACAGACGGGGTGTAGTGGGTACACAGAGTGAGAAGATAACAGCAGGAAGGCTATGGTGGGGGGGATGGGAAGGGGCGGGGGGGATGGGAAGGGGCGGGGGGGATGGGAAGGGGCGGGGGGGGGGGATGGGAAGGGGCGGGGTCAGACAACAGGGCGTCTCCCGCCTCACCTTCTGCAGCTCCTCCATCTTCTTGGGTAGGCTGATCAGGTCGGAGGCCGACTTCAGATTGGCTTTTAGCTGGCTGACCCGCACTGCTGAGCTGGGAGATCTGAGAGAAGACGGGATACCTGAAATTGATTGGCCAGCGATGGATCTGTGTGCGGGCAGCTGTGGATCTATTTCAGGGCCATATTGGTGATCAGTGGGGCGACCAATCACTGCCCTTCCATGGTGATCGGTGGGGCGACCAATCACTGCCCTTCCCTGGTGATCGGTGGGGCGACCAATCACTGCCCTTCCATGGAGATCGGTGGGGCGACCAATCACTGCCCTTCCATGGTGATCGGTGGGGCGACCAATCACTGCCCTTCCCTGGTGACCATGTGGGGCGACCAATTACTGCCCTTTCCTGGTGATTGGGTGGGGCGACCAATCACTGCCCTTCCATGGTGACATGTGGGGGCGACCAATCACTGCCCTTCCCTGGTGATCGGTGGGGCAACCAATCACTGCCCTTCCCTGGTGATCGGTGGGGCAACCAATCACTGCCCTTCCATGGTGATCGGTGGGGCGACCAATCACTGCCTTTCCATGGTGATCGGTGGGGCGACCAATCACTGCCTTTCCATGGTGATCGGTGGGGGGCGACCAATCACTGCCCTTCCATGGTGATCGCGACCAATCATGCCCTTCTCTGGTGATTGGTCCGGTGGGGCGACCAATCACTGCCCTTCCCTGGTGATCGGGTAGGGCGACCAATCACTGCCTTTCCATGGTGATTGGTGGGGCGACCAATCACTGCCCTTCCATGGTGATTGGGGGCGACCAATCACTGCCCTTCCATGGTGATCGGTGGGGCGACCAATCACTGCCCTTCCCTGGTGATCGGTGGGGCGACCAATCACTGCCTTTCCATGGTGATCGGTGGGGCGACCAATCACTGCCCTTCCATGGTGATCGGTGGGGCGACCAATCACTGCCCTTCCATGGTGATCGGTGGGGCGACCAATCACTGCCCTTCCCTGGTGATCGGTGGGGCGACCAATCACTGCCCTTCCCTGGGGACCATGTGGTGTCTATGGCTGTCTGACTGGCAATCAGCGAGTTATTCCGATGGCCACCAACCCGGCCTGACTCCGGAGGGAACATTCTGGGGATCCTCTCTAGTTGGGGGGTTCCGGGGAGGAGTTCCGGGAGGGAGTTCAGCTGCTCACCTGCTTGTTCATGTCGGTGATGTTGGTCCAGAGTCTCTGGAGGCCGAGCTCTCCGCTCCTCACTCATCCAGCTGCTTCTGCTTCCCAATCAGATCTTCCTTCATCTTCGGGATCTCCTGGACGCAACTCCGCTGACTCGACTCCACTGGAAGGAGAAGGAGGTGAGCTGGACCCGCCCCCTGCCATGGCACAGCCTATCATATGCTTCTCAGTAACTCCTCCCCACAACTAAAAAACCTATCGGGACCACCATGTACCCACCCCGGAGCAACCCCCATGTACCGGGACCCCGGAGCACCCCCCCATGTACCCGGGACCCCCAGAGCACCCCCCATGTACCCGGGGGAGGCACCCCCGGAGACCCCATGTACCGGGGACCCCGGAGCACCCCCCCCATGTACCCGGGACCCCGGAGCACCCCCCCCATGTACCCGGGACCCCGGAGCACCCCCCCCATGTACCCGGGACCCCCCCCCCCAGAGCACCCCCCCCATGTACCCGGGACCCCAGAGCACCCCCCCCATGTACCCGGGGACCCCAGAGCACCCCCCCATGTACCTGGGACCCCAGAGCACCCCCCCCATGCCTGGGGACCCCAGAGCACCCCCCCCATGTACCCGGGACCCCAGAGCACCCCCCCATGTGCATGGGACCCCCCAGAGCAGCACCCCCCTCATGTACACTGGGACCCCGGAGCCACCCCCCCCATGAATGGAACCCCTGGAGCACCCTCCCCAGTACACTGGACCCCAGAGCACCCCCCCATGTACCCGGGGACCCCTCACCCCCCCATGAACCCTGGAGCACACCTCCTCCCACCCCCCCCCATGTGAGTACCCGGGACCCAGAGCACCCCCCCCCCCGTAGCATGGAAGCCCCAGAGCACCGCCCCCGTACGTGGGACCCCTGGAGTACCCCCCCCATACACGGAAAGTCCAGAGTAGCACCCCCCCTCCCCCATATACGGGACACCAGACCCCGCACACACGGGACCCCGGAGCACCCCAGACGCTCCGTACAGGGAACCCCAACCCCCCCCTTACACGGAACCCCAGAGACCCCCCCCCCCAACCCCCCCCGTACACGGACCCCGAGAGAACCCCCCCCCGTTCGCGACCCCCGCACACGGGCCCCCCGGAGAACCCCCCCCCCCGTACACGGCACCCCGGAGAACCCCCCCCGTACACGGCACCCCGGAGAACCCCCCCGTACGCGGCACCCCGGAGAACCCCCCCCCCCGTACGCGGCACCCCGGAGAACCCCCCCGTACACGGATACCCCCCAGAGCACCCCCTCCCCCGTACACGGGACCCCAGAGCACTCCCCCCGTACAACGGGACCCAGAGCACTCCCCCGTACACGGGACCCCAGAGCACTTCCCCCGTACACGGGACCCCAGAGCACTCGCCCCGTACACGGGACCGTACCTGAGAACACCCCGTTACCACGGGACCCCAGAGCACTCCCCCGTACACGGGACCCCAGAGCACTCCCCCCGTACACGGGAACTCTGCCCGCAACCCAGAGCACTCCCCCGTACACGGGACCCCAGAGCACCCCCGTACACGGGACCCCAGAGAACCCCCCGTACACGGGACCCCAGAGCACTCCCCCGTACACGGGACCCCGGAGAGCACCCCCCGTACACGGACCTGACCCCAGAGCACTCCCCCGTACACGGGACCCCAGAGCAACCCCCCGTACACGGGACCCCAGAGCACTCCCCCGTACAAGGGGACCCCAGAGCACTCCCCCGTACACGGGACCCCAGAGCACTCCCCCGTACACGGGAACCCCACCAGAGCACTCCCCCGTACACGGACCCCAGAGAACACCCCGTACACGGGACCCCAGAGAACACCCGTACACGGGACCCCGGATCACTCCCCCGTACACGGGACCCCGAGAACACTCCCCCGTACACGGGACCCCGGAGCACTCCCCCGTACACGGGACCCCGGAGCACTCCCCCGTACACGGGACCCCGGAGCACTCACCTGCTCTCATTTGCTCTCTCAGCTGGTCCAGGTTCTCTTTCAGGGCGATCTGCATCCAGACGAGGCCGATGGACGCCATGACACACGCCGCCAGGAAGATGAACGCACACACCGGGGAGCAAACCTTGCAGCAATGCAGAACCCCGCCCCTAATGGAGACAAACCAATCACAGCCCCACTACAACATACATGGGGGAGGGGCATGAGAATACTGATTGGAGAGGGGCAATAAGGAAAGGAAGAGCTATGAGGGAGGGGCAGTAATGGAAGGAGGAATTATGGGAGGGGCAGTAAGTGGCAGGAGTGCGTTATGGGGGGAGGGGCAGTAAGGGCAGGAGGAGTTATAGGAGGGGCAGTAAGGGCAGGAGGAGTTATAAGGGAGGGGCAGTAAGTAGGAAGGAGGAGTTTATAGGGAGGGCAGTAAGGGAAGGAGGTGCGCAAAAGGAGGAGTTATGGGGGGAGGGGAGTAAGGAAGGAGGGTTAGGGAGGGGCATAA
>CATNWA010019025.1:0-97497 GCA_951230385.1 Staurois parvus
TGCTGGTGTGTTACATTTTTTGTCATAGGGTGCTGGCAGATTACGGGCCTCCCATTGCTGCTGCCAGGCCCTTAATCTGCTATGGGCCCCCGTACCGACTCCTCATGTGCTTTGTTGTGACGTTGCAACAAGGTGGGAATTCAACCCTACATATGTTAGACCGCCTTTTACGAACAGCGAAAAGGCCATCACAGATTTCCTGATGTTAAAAGCGGATAAAGGTACTCCCTGTGTAACTTAGATGTCAGCCATTGGCAGCTATAATGCGTGACACCTGCGCTTGCTCAGGCCTTTGAGGAGGCCACGCTATTCGTGAGTCGGCAGGACTATGGGATGATGAACGACGTCATTCCTCTGTTGCACGTCCTGGAACAAATGCTGTTAACAATGGCTTGGTCAGGGTGCGGTAGACGTGGCGCACAGATCTCAACGCCACATGACCCCTGTGGGCGGCAGGACAGGAAGAAGAGGAGGAGGTAGAGGAGGACATTGGTGCTCAGGAATTATTGAGTGAAATGGGGTGGTTTTTCCACTCAGCGGACAGGAGTGGAGGAGCAGGAGCATCTGGTAGAAACGAGGAGGAGGAGGAGACAGAGGACCCAGACGCACCGTGGCAGTATGCTGTGGAGATGGAGGCAGGGAGTCCCTCGCATTCCTTGGCACACAAATGGCCCATAGCATGCTCGCTTGCTTGCGTAGCGACAGCCGAATAATAACCATCAGACAGAGGGATGACTTTTGGCTGTCCACCTTGTTGGACCCTCGCTACCGTTCCAAAATGGTGGCCTTTTTCACACCTGCTGAGAGGGAGGCCAAAATAACGTACTATAAAAACCACCTATGTAGTCAGCTGGTCTCTGCCTTTCTGCGCCAACGTCCATCCTCAGACACTGTGGGCCCTGTGCGCTCGCGTTCCGCTGCCATGGCAGCAGGGGAGGGGTGGGGTGGTAGGAGCAGTGGCAGCTCCACCAGCAGCAGCTGCCTCAGTCTGCAGTCGATGATGAGTAGCTTTCTTCACAGCGCAGTGAGGAAACTACTAAACCAGCCGCAGCAGCAGCAGCATCAGGTGGACCTGGAGCAGGACCTCAAACAACAGGCTTAGGCCTACTTGGACAGCACCCTGCCAACCGAGGTAGACAATCCCCTTGACTACTGGGCAACGAAACTTGACCTTTGGCCCCAACTAGCTGAATTTGCCCTTGAAAGGCTGTCATGCCCGGCCAGTAGCGTGGCATCGGAGCGCATGTTTAGTGCGGCAGGAGGTATTGTAACTCCGCGGAGGACACGACTGTCCACCCAAAAGTGTGGAGAGACTCACGTTTGTGAAAATGAATCAGGCGTGGATTAGTCTGGATTTCAAACCACCAGTTTCCTGACACAACTGACTAAATCCGCCATGAATCATGCCCCAAACATGTGCCACTTTCAGGTCTCCTCACACTGCTGGTGTGTTCCATTTTTTGTCATAGGGTGCTGGCAGATTACGGGCCTCCCATTGCTGCTGCCAGGCCCGTAATCTGCCATGGGCCCCTGTACCGCCTCCTCATGCTGCTGCCAGGTCCAGAGTGTGTCATGGGTCCCTGTACGGCCTCCCATTGCTGCTGTCTCCATCGCCACACTCTGCCATGTGCCACTTTCAGGTCTCCTCACACTGCTGGTGGTTTCCATTTTTGTCATAGGGTGCTGTATGGCCTCCCATTGCTGCTGCCTCCACCGCCACACTGTGGCTCCACACTCTGGTTTTGGCCCCGTGACTGCCCAAATGAGTGAAGTGGGCGGTGATTCTAAGATCGACGGCACTCATCTGCATGTCATACTGACTGTCAGTATTATTTCTCTTCCCCAGCAGACTCCAAGGGCATTTAAATTAAAGGTACAGTGTTCTGCACTAATATAAAGGCTCTCTGAAGCCTAGAAACACCCTTTTATAAGTTAAATTCACAGCGAATATATTCGACTCGAATCGAAATTTTTTCACGAATTCGCCGAATCAGTCGAATCGAATTTTTGAATAATTCGCTCATCTGTAATTGCAATGACTTCATCATACCATGTTTATATATGGTGATCAATTATCTATACAAAATGGCTGGTGACCTCTACTTTATGTGAAATCTCTCACTGATTTCCCATCATTTTACTCTGATGCTTGCTGTGCTATGCTATACTGTGCTCATAGCCTACAATTTTCACAACTGTTATCTTCAGTCATATTGATGTGCCAACTATCTATTCATTACAGGGCTATTCCACTACAGCCGTTGGAACATAATTTATGATTGGCCATATCCATATAGCTGGTTTTTGAATAGTCAAATGCGTCTATCTGGGTGCTAGCTATATGCCTGTATACTGGGTGACCTGCTGAGCAAATGGATAAATTGGCAGTCATTACACCATCTCCTGCATGACCTATTTTCATATGTGGATACTCATGAATGGCATGAATCAAGTACGTTTGTGTTTTGAAATTTAAGTGACATGACCTTAGCACGTCTATGTTCTGTAGTTTGAACTTTGAACTTTAAACATCTAATATCTATTCACACATTGTTGATGTCATGGTATGACATCATGCATGGCTTCAAGCAACATTGAACATCATATTAACAATTATTTATTCAATTTTATTGCTTCATTGTGTATTTTAACTTCTCATTTGTGCTTTTTTTGTTCTTATTTATCGATTCTATTCCTTCTTGTCTTCATCCACATTTCAAGACTCTTATCCATTTACTTCAGGTCCATCTATCCTGTCCCTTTTGACTTTACAGGTGCATGTCAGAGGTGCCGGGACTTCGGAGAGTGGGCTGTTCTTCTGTAAGACCACGTTGTCTTTTATCTGTCTGTTTGTGGTGGAGGTGTTGGACATATAATTTTTTTTGTGTAATTTTTTGATTTTGAGTTTGTAATAAACTTTGGTTTTGTTTAAGCCGCGGATTGTTCTCATTGGAACCCTAAAGCCAGTGGATCTCTTTCCCCTGGTTCTCCTTGTTTTTCTTACCATGATTATTGGTTCCGAGGACACCACTCTTTGTATCACATTTAGTGAGTCGGCTTAGTATATTTATATGTAATTTTGAAGTTACCCAATTTTGGGACTCTATCCTCAAAGATATTATTATTATGAATTTTTCCTTGTCAGGCATCCCAGTTTTTTATTCAATTTTGCTATGCAGATACTGGTTCTGCTGATGTATTACGGACCTTCTATGGCCCTGTCCAGCTCTCCTAGAGTAACTGCCTGTCTCCTGGAATCTGCTCCATGCTCTTGAGACTGTGCTGGGAGACAGAGCAAACCTTCTGGCAATGGCACATATTTACTTGCCATCCTGGAGGAGTTGGACTACCTGCGCAATATCTGTAGGGTCCAAGTATTGCCTCATGCTACCAGCAGTACTACCACTAGTGAAAAACAGTCAGAAAAGATGAGCAGGGAAAAAAATGTCAGTGGCCTCCACCTGTTAAACCATTCTGGTTTTGGGGGATGTCTAATTGTCACCCATCTAGTGCACCTGTTGTAAATTTGTTAGCACCAAAGCAGCTGAAACTGATTAAGAACTGCTTTTGCTACTTAACTGATCAATATCCCAGGGGTTTAATTGGCTTGATGCTATACTCTGATTAAAAAGTGTTCCTTTCATTTTTTTGAGCAGTGTATTTTGAGGACTTGATCAGAGACTTTGCAATTAAGAAAACTTTTTTTTATTAAAGTATAAGTAAATAATTTGCTTACAGGTTTTTAGGTTCAAAGTAGAAAATTCTAAACATGAAATTGAAATTTTTTTAATAAAAGGGTAATTAATTAATTGTTAATTCAAAGTGAAGAATTGTGAAAAAAATAAACATTATATTTAATTACATATAAACATTTGATTTCCCTCATCATTTCTAAATAAAAGGCCCCAATTAGTTGCCTGAGTTTGATCCATGCTCAATCAGTTAAATTAACAAAAATAAAAAGTTTTTTTTTTTTATATTTATGTGGTTTAGCCTGGAGCTGATCTAAAAAACTGAAAAGGTTTATACATCTTCAAACTTTTATTCTACATTTAGCACTGCAGGGCACAGGTGGGCAGCACTGATGGGTACAGGTGGGTGGCACTGCTGGGCACTGATCATCCAAGAATTTCATCCCGATACCTAATGGCAGTCAGGGTGCCATTGTCTAGCCTGTAGAGGTATGTGTGTCCCTCCATGGATATGCCTCCTTACACCATCACCCACCAACAAAACGGCCATTCTGAACGATGCTGCAGGCAGCATGGTGTTCAATGGCAAATGCCGGGCAGTGAGCACAGGGCCCACTGGAGAATGTCGGGCCCTCAGGCCACCCACATGAAGTCTGTTTCTAATTGTTTGGTCAGAGACATTCACACCAGTGGCCTGCTGGAGGTCGTATTGTAGGGCTCTGGCAGTGCTCATTCTGTTCCTCCTTGCACAAAGGAGCAGATACCTAACCTGCTGATGGGCTAAGGACCTTGTACGGCCCTGTCCAGCTCTCCTAGAGTAACTGCCTATCTCCTAGAATCTCCTCCATGCTCTTGAGACTGTGCTGGGAGACACAGCAAACCTTCTGGCAATGGCATATAATGATGTTCCATGCTGGAGGAGTTGGGCTGCCTGTGCAAACTCTGTAGGATCCAGGTATCGCCTCATGCTACCAGTAGTGACACTTACCCTAGCTAGATGCAAAACTAATGAAAAACAGAAAAGATGAGCAGGGAAAAAAATGTCAGTGGCCTCCATCTGTAAAACCATTCCTGTTTTGGGGTTGTCTCATTGTCGCCTATCTAGTGCACCTGATGTTAATTTTGTTTACACCAAAGCAGCTGAAACTGATTAACAACCCCCTCTGCTACTTAACTGACCAGATCAATATCCCAGGATATTAACTGACTTGATGTTATACTCTGATTAAAAAGTGTTCCTTTAATTTTTATGAGCAGTGTATATACTGTATTGTATATATATTAGCTTAGCTGTGTAAATGGTAGCACAGAACAAACAAATTTCTCAAAATATACTGCAAAAGTGGAAATACACTTTAATTAGATGTAAATCCTCATGGATGATATTTCACTTACTTTTTCCAGGAAAATACTGCTCTCACCTTTTTTTTATCCATATCCTCTTTACATGCACTCCATCTATGGCCGCATGTCATTGCTCACAACTTTCATTTAGGTAGGGCGTCAAATTTGAGCTCATCCTGAATCCAAGCTACTTGAAGTTTGCTGAACCGGTGAATTAATTTGCCAGATTTGCACAGTTAAATGAAATACTGCGCTTTGCATAATAATAATGTAAACTTCACTTATCATACATATTCCCTATGAAGTCACTCATACCTTTGAAAAGAGATCGAATCAGTGAAAAATAAAGTAAATCAAATAAATAGTGACACATACTATATAATTTCACTTATCATACATATTCACTATGAAATCTCATGTGCCCATGAAAGGTGATCAAATCAACCAAACAGTGACATATAGTCCATACAAACACACATTACAGTCCATATGGATAAAAAGTTCCACGACCAATGGTGAAGCTGTATTTCAATACTGTGAATGTAACATTTATTCGCCAATATGTGCACTACCACCAAGTGAATAAAATGGAGGCTTACCAAAAGCAGAGACCCCTTAATTATAGAGGGTCTCAACCAGCATTGCAGTATAGGATATCATTTAGCTCTCCATGCAGTGCCCAAATCAGGAATGTCCCAAGCCTCTTGGATCAAAGTATAAACTCCAAAACGGCGCCAAATAGTGTCATAGAAGAAAAAACATGCCTCTCATAGTGATATAAGTTTGACAATCTTTATTTGCACAAATAAAAATCCTACTTACAAGCTGTAGAATACTTTAGAGCAGTGGTTCTCAACCTTTCTAATGCCGCGACCCCTTAGTACAGTTCCTCATGTTGTGGTGACCCCCAACCATAAAATTATTTTCATTGCTACTTCATAACTGTAATTTTGCAGTGGGAGGAGTAGTGCCATGTCATTGGTGTCAGTGGAAGGAGTAGTGCCCCATCACTGATGTCAGTGGGATGAATAGTGCCCCATTGTTGGTATCAGTGGGAGGAATAGTGCCCCATCACTGGTGTCAGTGGGAGGAATAGTGCCCCATCACTGATGTCAGTGGGATGAATAGTGCCCCATTGTTGGTATCAGTGGGAGGAATAGTGCCCCATCACTGGTGTCAGTGGGAGGAATAGTGCCCCATCACTGATGTCAGTGGGATGAATAGTGCCCCATCGTTGGTATCAGTGGGAGGAATAGTGCCCCATCACTGATGTCAGTGGGATGAATAGTGCCCCATCGCTGGTGTCAGTGGGAGGAATAGTGCCCCATCGCTGGTGTCAGTCAGGGAGGAATAGTGCCCCATCGTTGGTGTCAGTGGGAGGAATAGTGCCCCATCGTTGGTATCAGTGGGAGGAATAGTGCCCCATCGCTGGTGTCAGTGGGAGGAATAGTGCCCCATCATTGGTGTCAGTGGGAGGAATAGTGCCCCATCGCTGGTGTCAGTGGGAGGAATAGTGCCCCATCGTTGGTATCAGTGGGAGGAATAGTGCCCCATCGCTGGTGTCAGTGGGAGGAATAGTGCCCCATCGCTGGTGTCAGTGGGAGGAATAGTGCCCCATCGCTGGTGTCAGTGGGAGGAATAGTGCCCCATCGCTGGTGTCAGTGGGAGGAATAGTGCCCCATCGTTGGTGTCAGTGGGAGGAATAGTGCCCCATCGCTGGTGTCAGTGGGAGGAATAGTGCCCCATCGCTGGTGTCAGTGGGAGGAATAGTGCCCCATCGTTGGTGTCAGTGGGGGAATAGTGCCCCAGTGGGAGTGGGAGGAATAGTGCCCCATCGTTGGTGTCAGTGGGGGAGTGAATAGTGCCCCATCGCTGGTGTCAGTGGGAGGAATAGTGCCCCATCGTTGGTGTCAGTGGGAGGAATAGTGCCCCATCGTTGGTGTCAGTGGGAGGAATAGTGCCCCATCGTTGGTGTCAGTGGGAGGAATAGTGCCCCATCGTTGGTGTCAGTGGGAGGAATAGTGCCCCATCGTTGTGGTGTCAGTGGGAGGAATAGTGCCCCATCGTTGGTGTCAGTGGGAGGAATAGTGCCCCATCGTTGGTGTCAGTGGGAGGAATAGTGCCCCATCGTTGGTGTCAGTGGGAGGAATAGTGCCCCATCGTTGGTGTCAGTGGGAGGAATAGTGCCCCATCGTTAGTGCCCCATCGTTGGTGTCAGTGGGAGGAATAGTGCCCCATCGTTGGTGTCAGTGGGAGGGGAGGAATAGTGCCCCATCGTTGGTGTCAGAGGAATAGTGGTTGGTGTCAGTGGGAGGAATAGTGCCCCATCGTTGGTGTCAGTGGGGGAGGAATAGTGCCCCATCGTTGGTGTCAGTGTGGTGGGGGGGAGAATAGAATAGTGCCCCATCATTGGTGTCAGTGGGGGAATAGGGGGTCAGTGGGAGGAATAGTGCCCCCATCGTTGGTGTCAGTGTCAGGGGGAGGAATAGTGCCCCATCGTTGGTGTCAGTGGGAGGAATAGTGCCCCATCGTTGGTGTCAGTAGTGGTTGGGAGGGAGGAATAGTGCCCCATCGTTGGTGTCAGTGGGGGGAGGAATAGTGCCCCATCGTTGGTGTCAGTGGGGGGAGAATAGTGCCCCATCCATCGTTGGTGTGTCAGTGCCCCATCGTTGGTGGGGGAGGAATAGTGCCCCATCGTTGGTGTCATCGTTGGTGGGGGGAGGAATAGTGCCCCATCGTTGGTGTCAGTGCCCCATCGTTGGGGGGAGGAATAGTGCCCCATCGTTGGTGTCAGTGGGGGGAGGAATAGTGCCCCATCGTTGGTGTCAGTGGGGGGAGGAATAGTGCCCCATCGTTGGTGTCAGTGGGGGGGAGGAATAGTGCCCCATCCAGTGGGGAGGGAGGAATAGTGCCCCATCGTTGGTGTCAGTGGGGGGGAGGAATAGTGCCCCAGTGCCCCATCGTTGGTGTCAGTGGGAGTGGGGGGGAATAGTGCCCCATCGTTGGTGTCAGTGGGGGGAGGAATAGTGCCCCATCGTTGGTGTCAGTGCCCCATCGGGGAGTGGGGGGGAATAGTGCCCCATCGTTGGTGTCAGTGGGGGAGGAATAGTGCCCCATCGTTGGTGTGGGGGGAGGAATAGTGCCCCATCGTTGGTGTCAGTGGTGGGAGGAATCGTTGGTGTGCCCCATCGTTGGTGTCAGTGGGGGGAGGAATAGTGCCCCATCGTTGGTGTCAGTGGGGGAGGAATAGTGCCCCATCGTTGGTGTCAGGGGGGAGGAATAGTGCCCCATCGTTGGTGTCAGTGGGAGGAATCGTTGGTGTCAGTGGGAGGAATAGTGCCCCATCGTTGGTGTCAGTGGGAGGAATAGTGCCCCATCGTTGGTGTCAGTGGGAGGAATAGTGCCCCATCGTTGGTGTCAGTGGGAGGAATAGTGCCCCATCGTTGGTGTCAGTGGGAGGAATAGTGCCCCATCGTTGGTGTCAGTGTGGTGGAGGGGAGGAATAGTGCCCCATCGTTGGTGTCAGTGTGGGGGGGGGGGAAATAGTTGTGCCCCATCGTTGGTGTCAGTGGGGGGAGGAATAGTGCCCCATCATTGGTGTCAGTGGGAGGAATAGTGCCCCATCATTGGTGTCAGTGTGGTGGGGGGAGAATAGTGCCCCATCATTGGTGTCAGTGGGGGGGAGGAATAGTGCCCCATCATTGGTGTCAGTGTGGTGGAGGGGGAGAATAGTGCCCCATCGTTGGTGTCAGTGGGGGGAAGAATAAGGGCCCCATCGTTGGTGTCAGTGGGGGGAAGAATAGTGCCCCATCGTTTGGTGTCAGTGGGGGGAGGAATACTGCCCCATCGTTGGTTCAGTGGGGGGAGGGAATAGTGCCCCATCGTTGGTGTCAGTGGGGGGAGGAATACTGCCCCATCGTTGGTGTCAGTGGGGGGAGGAATACTGCCCCATCGTTGGTGTCAGTGGGGGGAGGAATACTGCCCCATCGTTGGTGTCAGTGGGGGGAGGAATACTGCCCCATCGTTGGTGTCAGTGGGGGGAGGAATAGTGCCCCATCGTTGGTGTCAGTGGGGGGAGGATATAGTGCCCCATCGTTGGTGTCAGTGGGGGGAGGAATAGTGCCCCATCGTTGGTGTCAGTGGGGGGAGGAATAGTGCCACATCGTTGGTGTCAGTGGGGGGAGGAATAGTGCCACATCGTTGGTGTCAGTGGGGGGGAATAGGAGTGGGGGGGAGGAATAGTGCCCCATCGTTGGTGTCAGTGGGGGGGGAGGAGTAGTGCCCCATCGTTGGTGTCAGTGGGGGGAGGAGTAGGCCCCATCGTTGGTGTCAGTGGGGGGAGGAGTAGTGCCCCATCGTTGGTGTCAGTGGGGGGAGGAGTAGTGCCCCATCGTTGGTGTCAGTGGGGGGAGGAGTAGTGCCCCATCGTTGGTGTCAGTGGGGGGAGGAGTAGTGCCCCATCGTTGGTGTCAGTGGGGGGAGGAGTAGTGCCCCATCGTTGGTATTAGTGACACAAATGATGGGGCACTATTCCTCCCACTGACACCAATGATACTTACCTTGCTGACCCCTGCTCCAGCCTGGGCTCGCTCTCTCACTTACCTGTCAGCTGTCTTCCTTCTCTGGCCGCTCTCCTCTTCACTCGCTCCCTCGGTCTTCTTTGATGAACGCGCGCTGCCGCTTGGCTCCTCCTCTCCAAGCTCCACCTCCTCGCCGATGATTGGCCGCCTGTGTGCCTCTCCTGAGCTACAGTTCCGGTGGCCAATCAGCGGCGAGGAGGCGGAGCTGCTGAGCGATCTTGGAGGTGTGGCCGTGACAGCAGCGTATCATCCCGCCCCATATCGCCGGAGACTGCAGCGGTGTCTCGGTTCCTAAGACCATCGGAAATATGTGTTTTCCGATGGTCTTAGGCGACCCCTGGGAAATGGTCGTTCGACCCCCAAAGGGGTCGCGACCCCCAGGTTGAGAACCGCTGCTTTAGAGCATTAAAAAAAAATCACTTCCAAAATGGCCAACAGCGTGATGACGTCAGAGGGAGACTCTGCCCGATGCGTTTTGTCATCAAATGACGTCTTCTATGGGCTACCATTTGCACAGTTCACCTGCCTGCTCGAACCTCAGGCTGCAGTCACTCATTTAGTGGCAGTTTTACAAACACCTCCTGATAACAGCCTCCCACCCATTAACTTGTTTCAAATTTTAAACAAGCCATCAGGCATCTTGGGTGACATCATTGACCAAATTTGGTCAATGGTCAGACAGCATCACCATTCAGTTTATTGACATTCACCAGCTTGCTGATGTTGGAACTCATTACTGGGTGACTTGATTGACATTAGATATACAATGGGGGACAATATTTATTATTTACAGTATATATTTTTAACTAAATCCCTTTGTGTGTTTATTTACAGCACTTTGTCATTAATTTGCAATTAAGTAACAAATGGCACTGTGAACCCCTTACTCATTCACCTAGGGGTAGGACTGGATATCCGGGGGACCTAGTATTTTACAGGAGGCTTCTGGGCACTGTTAAGTACCCCCCACAGACCCCCACCATCCACAGGCCAGGGATATGGGGACAAGGTACCTTGCCAAGGAGCCCCCCCTGACAAAGTACCCTCCTAATGTTGAGGACATATGGATGTCTGGAAGGGGATGCTGGCTGATGTCATTGACCACTTAAGGTCTTGACTGTATATGGTCATTTTTTTTTTCATTGGTAAATATACACTATGGCAGTGCCCAGTTACCTATGCTCTTCGTTTACCAAATGTTTGTAAATTAGCCCTAAATTGGTTTTGGGTGCTTTGTCCAGAAAATGTATTAGGGTGTAGCGTCATAATTTGCTAGTATCTATGTTAACACCATCAATATTTGTTTTTTTTTACAGTATTAGTTATTATTATTATTATTACATCGAGTTTATATAGCACCAAAGGGTTTGCTCAGCGCTGTACAATAGAGGGGAGGGGGGGGACAATACATGAAACAGTACAGCAACAACAAACAGCAAACGAGGGGTTAGAGTGCCCTACTCTTTCGAGCTTACAATCTAGGAGATTATCTTTTTTCAACCTGTGAAACTATGTAAATATGTAATAATTAGTAATTTATGAATGTACATATTACTGTACACAGAAGTACAGGATAGTATAACCATGGAGCCATTGAAAATGAGATTGAATTCACAGAGTCAAGAAATCACCTGCCGCTTCGATTGCCATTCTGTTGTAGGTGCTCCCTCTCAACTCTTGCAGCAGCCACTCACTGACACAGGGTAGCTTCTGCTTCTGGATCACATGACCACACCCAACCTGAATACAAAACTGGTATTTGCACTTCAATAAACAGTATGCAACATAGGTAGAAGATGGGGGGAGGCAACATTTTTAAGCAGACTTATTTGAACCTATACTTCCACTTCAATTGTTTTGCTCCATTCAGATCTGAAAATTAAACCTTGAGATGCATATCGGGAGTTCACTTAACCTATTGAGCAGTTCAGTCTTTTATTCAGGTATCACTCAATATACATTACAAGTGTACCTCGGTTTACGAATGCCTCGGTTAACGTAATTTTCGGTTTACGAATGAAAATCAATTGAAAATAATGCCTCGGTTTACAGATTTGTTTACAATTTTTTTTCGCAATACAAAGTGTATGTCAGTGCAGATTTTTTTTTCTTCACTATAGCTCACAGAATTAGGGCACATGTACACTGCAGCTGATAAACTCAGGTTTAGGAGCTGTTCAGAGTTTTTTTCAGCAGCCCCTGAACTCACCCTAATGTTTTCCTATGTGTCCATGTACACTATGTCGTTTGCAGTCGTTTACAGGCAGTTGAGTTTACAGTCATTTTTTTTAACTCAGAAAACTTGCATTCAGCAGTAGATTTTATCACAGTTTCAAACGCCAAACGAGGAGAGCGCTGTGCCGGATTTTGGCAGGAGATCAGAATGCTCCCCCCTGTGGAAGCAGTGACCCAGAAATGAGTTTGATTCACCAACTCCTTCCTCCATAACAATCACCAGGCCATCCTATATCCAGATCTCTCATCCAGGGAGCAGCACCCGTTCAACCCCTCTGGGGGGAACTCTGGCAGATGCGGATCACCTTTTAACAACCTTGGGATCCCTGTTGATGACAACCCTTAGAGGGAAGACATCCCCCATTCCTGGCTTGCTTTGATGTCCTTTGCAGTTGATACAGGCGCATTTTATATGCGTGTTCGGTGAGTGCGCATTCTCTATAACATTTGCACAGTCACCGATCCCCAGGAAGCAAGCACCTTAAAGAGCACTTTTAACACCTTTGAACTGTTTATGAACTGGAATTACTATCATTGATTTGTCATTATAGGTTCATTATTATTTATTTAATTTTAGCGCTGCACCTATCTTATATTGCTTTTATTAAGGGTTTTTTGGTTACCTTTGTGCATAGTGGCTTTTACTGATTTATAGAGCGCTCACATCCCTTGTATATTTTTATTAGGGGTGGATTCTTTGTTTGCAAGGATGGGGGAATATTTAGACAAATTTCTTCAACCCCTTGTCCAAGAATCTCCAGCTTATTTTAGGGATAGTGGAGATCTTATAAATATCTTGAAGGAGGTGAAAATTTAGCAAAATGTGTTATGTCGAGTATAGATGTAAATTCTTTATATATGAATATCAGGCATAATGAGGCTTTGGAAGCAGTATTGTGGTCGTTACAAAAAAATACCCAATTAAAGAATAGACAAAAAGATTTTTTGGTACAAAGCTTGGATTTAGCAATGAGCCATACTTTCTTTTGGCATAATGGAAAATTCTACAGACAGAAGACAGGAGTTTCAATGGGAGCAAAATATGCTCCCTCAGTAGTTAATCTTTTTATGATTACATGGGAATATGAATCGATATATAGAAATAAGAGACCAGAGCTAAGGCTCTATAAAAGATTATTGATGATATCTGTATTATTTGGGAGGAAACTCAGGAATCCCTTGAAGATTTTATTAAAGAAATGGGAATGAATAAATACAACATTTCATTCTCTGAAAGTATTAGTACTGATTCTATCAATTTTTTGGATCTCACTATTGTATATTTAGAAACGGGAAGAAATTATGCACCCGTACTCATTTCAAAGAGGTGGATAGGAATGGGTACATTCCAACACATAGATGCTATTATCATGGATGGCTTAAGGCAATTCCAAAAAGCCAATTCAGGAGAATTAAGCGGAATTGTGATGAGGAGAAAGATTATGAAGAGCAAACAGACATTTTTAATACAGAGATTTGAGGAAAAAGGATAAAAGGAATAAAGATCTTAGGAAGATACAAAACCGGGTAAAAGATATCGATAGGGAGGAACTGTTAAACAAGACAAAGAAGAAAGGAGATGATTATGGGTTGGCCTTTATTACAGGGTTTTCTAAGCAATATATATATAGGCTAGTTGTAAATATATTTAGAAATCATTGGCCGATTCTATTGCAGGATGATATATTGGGAAGGATTTTGCCCGAAAAACTCAGGTTCATCTACAAAAGACCACCCACTCTTGAGAATAAACTTATGAGGAATGTTCCTGATCCGCCATGCAAAAAGGCTACCTTTTTAGTACAAGTAGGTTTCTTTAAATGTGGGAGGTGTCTAGCATGTAGAACATTGAGGGGTAATAAAAATAATAATAGAAAAATAGTAAACTTTCAGTCCCATACCAAAGGAGAAAACTTTTAAAATAAAAAAATGTGTTTAATGTGCAAACACTCATTTCACCTACCTTCTGGAATGTCCCTGCCATTTACACTATGTAGGGAGAACTACTAGGAAGCTTGCTGTAAGGCTTGCTGAACATTTAAGGAACATCAAAAAAGGTTTTAAACACCATAACCTTTCTTATCATTTTAGGAAATTCCACAATAGGGACCCATCTTTGTTGAGGTTTTGTGGGAAAGACAGGATTGAACCCCACTGGCGTGGTGGGGATTTAAGAAAGGCAATCTCACAGAATGAAACAAAATGGATCCTGAGATTGGGTCCTTTAGCCACCAAGGGGTTAAATGTAGATATAGACTTAAATAGTTTTTTTGAAAAATTGGTAATCAAATCATTGTATGTACTTAAATTATGTATAAGATCTAATTTTATTAAATTTTTCGGTGGAGTATACTCAATTTTAGTAATATTTAAATTATTAATACTGTTTTGGTAACACATTAATTTAATTGTTTATTTTAATTTAGTCTTATTATGATTAATTAGTTGTTTTTTTTTTTATTATTCATGCATTTTATATTAATTCATGTATTTATTGTTTATTTTTATATTAATTTATGTTTTTGTATTGGCCATAGTGAGAGTGTCAGGAAGTGATGTTTATTTAGGATTTGAAGCCGGTATGCCCAAATAGGAAGTGAGTCATGAGGGTGGGAGGCTGTGAAGCTGGTATAATTAATGAGAAGCGAATCACAAAGGTGGGAGAAGTAGTGGCTGGGTATATATCTTGAGAGTAGGAACCAGAGATAACTGTCTGTGAGAACACCCTGGAGGAGGGGCGAAACGCGTTGATGTAATTTCCGGTTTTGGCGAAGGCTTTGTGACGTCACATCCCGTGAGTTGAGCACACACTATCAGCAGTGCTTCGGAGCCATCTTTGCCGGTCTATCACCTGTTGATGTGGGATCACACACTTGCCAGTCTAATATCCATTCATGTCTATTCCCTATTGATGTTGGAGCTGCAAAGTGTTGCCATTCTAATACCTATTGATGTGGGAATCACAAGTTTTACATAATTTAAGGCTTTTTTTGTCTTGTGAAATGTGACTGCAATAATTCTTCGGTTTTAATTGAATTAAAGAGTATTACAGTATTACACTATTAGTGTCCCCCTTGTTTTTTGCATTTCATCTGTCCATTTGGTGGTCGTTGGAGATTGTCAAGCAAGCATTTCTGCTCTGATCTGGTTTATTCTGGGGAACACACTTCACCACTATAAGCTTGTTTGACTCTTAAGCCATACAAGCTAAGAGTTCATCGAATCTGGTGAGTGTGGATTGTTCAGGAAGGTGATCACGGATAGTGTGGGGATATCATTTAAAGAACACATTTCATTTTGGCACCATTTTATATTGAACAGTGAACTTTTTATTGTTTTTTTTGCTTTATCACTATTGATTTAATCACCATTGTAATATTATATTTCATATATTATGATACTGCCCCACTTAGTAGGCCCTTGACAGTGTGGGCTCAGAGAAAGTCAGTTGAATGATGCTGGCTGTCCTTGAACTCAGAAGACTGACATCTAGCTGTGAAAAGAAGGGATAGAGACAACTTTTGATTGAAGATTAGTATTCTAGTAAATGTTTTTTTTTCACTTACTAGACTATTTATTTTTTATTATTTTTTTATTTTTAGCTGGCAGGCAGCTTTAACCCTTTCATGGCCAGAGGCCATTGATGCCAAGACAAAATGTAGTAGTTTCAGTATGCATCAGTTAATTTGACAATAACTCCATGCCAATGGACCATCAATGCTGCAAAGTAAGGATCCAGCAGTGCCACAAAACTCTCAAAAGCGAAAAACAAGGTACCAGCCCACAGTGTGAAACTGTATAAAAATGCTGTAATATTAAAAACAAAGTGGTACACTCACATTTTATAGCGGCCGATAACAGTGAAACAGTGCATCCAGTCTGGGCATAAGATAGCATTCCCGTGGGCTTCCTGAAAGTCGTCCAATTGCCTCATGTTATGTGATTACTTTTTTTAGGGGCTGACAAATTGACAAAAAATTTTAAAAAGTTCCTTGCTGTCAAATGTAGAAGACGATTTTGGACAGCTGGCAGTTATAGTGATATTAAATAAACATGTCATGCTTACCTTCTCTGTGCAGTTGTTTTGCAGAGAGCATCCCCGATCCTTCTCTTCTTGGGTTCCCCATCAGCGCTATCGGCCCCTCCCTCCTGCTGAGTGCCCCTAGAACAAGCAGCTTACTCATTCACACACAGAGTGGGGCTCGACCCCATCCCTGCTCTTTCCTCATTGGCTTATTGGTTGTGGTTGACAGTAGTGAGAGCCTAAACAAGTCCAGTTGAAGTTGAAGCTGACTATCTACTGCTTGCTATGCCATGACCATACAGTATATGAGCTTTGGGGTCTTCTGAACTCATCTCTAACCCGAACTCTAAACTCTATCGGAGTGCACAAAAGCAGGAGTTTAGAGTTTGGGTTAGGGAAGAGTTTGGAGAATGCCCAAGTTCATCTCTAACCACAACCCAGATAAATGAGAACCTTCAGACACTTCTGCCCTTTTACTGATCTTGTATCAGCGTGTACTTATTCAACAGGGCATTATACAGAAATAGGGTTACGGGAAATTGAGTAAAATTCCTGATTTAAGTGAAGCTATTGTAAATAGGTGTCAACCGCAAGATTATTATGTTAATTAGGGGTATGGTTTTGCTCAGGGTCTGAGACTAAGAATATTCTATAAGAGATGAAACTACATACATGTTAAAGGATATTATCCATGACTGTGCACATTCTACATAGGACACTGAGGGACTGTCTATGTTCTACAGGTTGCTAGATGCTCAGTGGCTACACACATGCTACAGGGGATGGTCATGGTCTGTGCACATTCTACATAGGACATGGAGGGACTGTCCATGTTCTACAGGCTACTAGATGCTCAGGGGCTACAAACATTCCACAGGGGATGGTCATGGTCTGTGCACATTCTGCAGGAGATCATCAGAGACTGTACACATTCTACAAAATAAATTAACTACTACTGTTCATCCATGCCATTGCTATAACCTTTAAAGTGCCAGGACCTCAGAGGGAAAATGTACTGTATAGTATACATAATATGTATGGCCAATTCAGATGTATCTGGCTGTTTTTTTTCCTGCAGTATAAGATGTTGCGCACATGAGACCACTGAGGAGGGGAAGTAGAGGACTAGAGCAATCCTGGAAGATACACATCACTCTTCTATGTGTTAGCAGCAAAGGGCATGTCTAGGTGGATAAACTTCTAAGTATTCTTTACTTCATGCAGCATTGCCCGTGTACTGTCAGTAGCTACTGATTAGGCTATATATATATATATATATATATATATATATATATAGTTGTGTTCAGAATAATAGCAGTCAGACATCACTAACCTGATCAATTATTGTTTTTGGTAGAAATGATATTTCTACATGGCAAATAATTTACTAGCAGGTGTAGTAGAGTAATAGAAATCCAACAGACCCAACAGTCATGACATGCGTGCTGCTGATTCTGTGTAATTGAATCACTAATTGAAAGGGGCATGTTCAAAATAATAGCAGTGTGGAGTTCTATTAGTGAGGTCATTCATTCTTTGAAAAACAGGTGGCAATTATTGCCCTTATTTAAGGAAAGAAGGCAGCAAATGTTGTACATGCTGCTTACAGTGCATTTCTCTCTGAAATTCTGAGGAAAATGGGTTGTTCCAGACATTTTTGAGAAGAACAGCGTACCTTGATTAAAAAGTTGATTGGAGAGGGGAAAACATATAAAGAAGTGCAGAAAATGATAGGCTGCTCAGCTAAAATGATCACAAATGCTTTAAAATGGCAACCAAAACCTGAAAGACGTGGAAGAAAGCAAAAAACTACCATTCAAATGGATAGAAGAATAGCCAAAATGGCAAGGACTCAGCCAACATTCAGCTCCAGGAAGATCAAAGAAGGTCTAAAGTTACCTGTGAGTACTGTTACAATTAGAAGACGCCTATGTGAAGCCAAGCTATCTGCAAGAAGCCCCCGCAAAGTCCCACTGTTGAAAAAAAGACATGTGCTGAAGAGGTTACAATGGAATGTAGTCCAATCATCCTGGGCTGGAATACCTGTTTACAGGTGCCAGAAGTTGGTTGACTCCATGCAACACAGATGTACAGCAGTTCTCAGAAGCAGTGGTTATACAACTAAATATTCATTAAGTGATTCAAAGGAACGCAAAATCTTCAAACATTTTTCAGTTTATATAGTGAATGTTTGAGTTTGTAAAGAAGAATACAAACACTGCTTTTTTTTTGAACAGTTTAATATTCACTTTTCTTCAATTTTTTTGGAGGACCAACACAAATTTGATATATTTTTCTTCATGTTATGATTTGGAAAGGAATGTGTAGTGTTCCCAATGCATTTGTGTGTATGGAAATAAAAGCTATGATTTTGAGCTTTATTCACTTTTTTCAACACACTGCTATTATTTTGAACACAATTATTTGATCCCCTGCAGATTATTTGATCTGCAGGGGATCAAATAATATAATATATATATATATATATATATATATATATATATATATACACAATTATTTGATCCCCTGCAGATTGTGTAAGGGTGCCCACAAAGAAATGAAGGGTCTATAATTTTTATCATAGGTGTATTTTAAATGGTAGAGACAGAATATTAACAAATAATCCAGAAAAAATACATGATACAAATTAAAAAAAAAAAGTCCAACTGTCAGTGGTGTCCCAGAAGTGAGAGACAACCCCCCCTTCTCCCTACACCACCATTTGTATCCCACACTGCATCAACAAATATGGCCATTTGGTCAGTTGGTCACAACAGACTTCTCTGCTCCTTCCGGCACGTACTCCAAAGTGGACCAAAAGCTCAGCTTTGGGACATCATTACATCTGTTTTGCACCAGTTCCCTTCTGACCTGCACATTTCCAGAGGCAGGTTGCGTTGGGGAAGCTATAGGAAGTTCCACCAGATCCCCACCATGTTCATTGGATTAAAGTAAATGTTACTCTAACATTTCAGATTTCTGTATGTACTAATGTTAAAATGTATCCTGTTCTGTTTGTATTTTTTCCTTTGTGCACAATACCTGGTGTTTCTGCCAGTTCTCCTGCTTTTCCATTTTTATACTGACCACACTAGGCATGGGCACATCCATCCCAGTATGGTCAATTTTCTGGGTGTGCTAGAAGAATAGCCTGCCTATCCTCAAATGGCTAATACTTCTGCAGACAGATTACGGTGCACAGCCATTCACTGGGAAGATCAATGTACTGCTCTTTCTCTACCGCCACCACTCAAAGCCCCTTATACAGCAGAGAATAGAGATTATGTGATCATTTATAAAAAAATGTTAAAATGTTATATTTGCCTTTCATTTTTATTTTAAACTGAGTGGGTTGTTTTACAAGATAGGGGTTCACATATAAAGTAGCTATTTGAGCAACATAAAAAGGACATGGTTTCAATACCACTAAATAGTTGTACACTACGACCCCCGGGTGGCTGTCCACCTCTCTGACCTATATGAAGCAATACAGTCCAATGATTCTAAAAGCTTGCTATTGGTTGTTGTACAAATTAACTGATCATGTTGCAAATAGAAGTTGTACTTTGCACGGGAATTATTCCCAGAGCTTAGCAAATTAGGTAAAGCTCTGCTGACTTCTATCATCCAATCGTGTGCATGCAAAAATGCTGCTTTTTAAAAAAATTTCCTTGCACATGATTTAGGGTGCCAGAACAAATTGTAGGATTATAAACTGGTTGAGAGCCCACAACCATAACAAAGGCAGAATCAATGCACTGGAAAGAAGAAGACATGCAAGAACTCATCCTTGATGTCTACAAAGCCTGGAAAGTCTCCCTGGTGGTGAAAGGCTATGACAGACCTAATGGATTTCATGAGAAACATTTGGACTTTATGTGAAAAATAAAGCCTTTAGATCCAAGGTGATTTGGGTGTCCCCTTTTGGTTTTAAAAAAAACAGCGAAAATGCTGCTGTAAAAACCATGCATGGAAAAAATCTGCAAGAGCGCATGGAAGTCTACTAGCTTGTGTGGACATACAGGCAGGCTGGAGAACTTGAAGCAGAGAGTGGCAGAGAGTCGAACGTTAGCTTGTAATCCTTCTAAATGATATTTCCAACCCAGGTATCTGTAGGTCATTCTGACCATGTGTCTGCAGGAACAGCACTAGTAGAAGCTACGGCCTCTTCAATTTTAGGGTGGCGCGCACTTGATTCAATAAGAACCTAACGTATATGGTATCCTAACATATGGGAGCTAGGGCATCTGCCTGATGCTCCTCAGGAACAAAATCATAACAAAATCATATTTTTGTGTTTCTTTGTCAGACAGAGCCTTTACAGCAGCTGCAGGTATGTTTTACAAAGATTCTGAAGGGAAAGGTGTTGAAGTACACCTACAGCTTCTGCATTCTCAGTCAGCACTTGCAGTTACAATTATGCCTTTAGTATCGAATATAGCTGCAGAGAACTCCTCCTTGGATAAGTCAGAGAAGGGACCACACCAAAGAGAATATGGATTTTAACAGGCAACAATGATCCAGGATGTCTGCTTTAGGTCCCTGAGAAGGGACACTGTAGGCCAATCCTGGAACTGGGTTTGGATCGTGGGCATACAAAGATCTAATACAGCTGGATTGCTCCGTTTGCGCTTGGGATGCAACATATTACACTGCTTAACAGAAGCAAATTAATCAAGAACACCAGGTATTTACCTTGGGTACTCACAGACAAACTGCTGAAAGCAGGAGAGGTGCAAATGGTGAAACTGATTGTCTCTTGCAAATAGGAAAAAGGAGGAAGCTTCTACCTCACTGAAAAGGTGGGAACAGAGCGTGGACTGCACACACTTTTGGTACTTCAGTTAGTGACCTAGCACTTAATTCCTCAATGTGTCAACCCTTTTCTTTCCAATAGTGAAAGATAGTAATAATCGCACTCATTTATTCCAATAAATATAGTAGCTTCCAACACTCTGCGCATACGGCATACTCTTTAATGAGTATTCAGATACTGGATTACACCAGAGACTGTTCCATGACTCTGGACCTGGAAAGTGCTCAGCCCCTAACTCACTGTTCACAAAGGTTTAAGACATGCTGGAAGCAGAGCCCAGTGCATGAAGGTCACATTCCACGCAGACCCTGAAAACATTGGTCCAGTGGGGTCTAGATACGGCTTCCGCAGCTATTTCTAAGGCTACACCAATCTGGATAGCCGCATAAAGAGCCTAGCTTTGCAACACATAGATGAAGCATAGATTGAAGCAAAATTAATCTTGAAAAGAGAAAATGGCTAGTAAAATAGGTTAACTCTTCTCAGTAGAGAAAATGTGTCCATCACCCCAGGAGGACACTGACAAAAAACTGAGGCATGCTGGGAGTGGGAGGGGTAATACCTGGCTGGTCATGTTTTTTTTTTTATTTTCCAGTGTCCAAATCCTCCTGTAGGCAGCAGTATAACCCAGTTGTCTCTGAATAACAACCCTGTGTCACTTAATGATTATTTTTTTTTTTAACTTTCACAAGACAGGGCTAATAAACCCTTTACATATTTATACATTCAAAATTATTTTTCTTGAAATATATCTAATTTAATGTTTCGTATTATTAATTTAAGAGGTAAGAGATTTAAGGCATATTGTAATTTAAAATTAATATGTAAATATTGAAATATAAAGGAGTTCTTAGGTTATGGATGATTTGCTTTTAAGTGTTATTTTTCTGACCTCTGTGATAAGGGAAGGAACAAAAGGCGTTTTGTAGAGACTTGGAGGGGTTATGCAATGGTTATGCATTTCACAAGAATATGCTGTTCAGTCAATATTTTCTGTGTTTTCTAACAGAGGTGTTATTCCATTTGGGTCACTATAATTTTGGGTTTCTTTGTTCAAAAGCAATAGCTCAGCAGAAGTAGGTGGGATCAGAAATGGATTATATCATACCCAGCACCTGGAAGTGTGGCATGCATACAGACAATGATATTGCAGCAATCCACATTCTAACTATGAAAGCATTATGTCACAATTACAGTAATCTATTTGTATGTGGCACTAAGGAGCCCTTGGTAGACATCTGATGACATATGGAAGCAAGTAAGCTTGAACTGCACACCTTATAGTTACTTATCAAAGCTTTATTAGAAATAGGCCATCGTTCCAAAGACTCAGATTTCAGTATCATGCACAGTATGGTCTATGTTTTACAGCCATTTGTAAGTAATCAATTTGTGGTGTATGATCTGAGTCAAGTGTCTAAAAATTGGGTTATTACTAGAGAATAAGATAGAAAAATAGTCATGATGGTTTCAGTTTTCCTACCAACAATGATTGAGGTGATTGAAGCCATATTAGTGCTCTTGCGACAGAAACAATTGAGTACTGTACATGATACTTTTTCTATTTGCACTAACATACAATTTTCAGGACAAGCTTTTGGGGTAGGTTCCCTTCTTCAAAGCCCAAGAGTACTGCTTGGACCTTGAAAAAGGGGGCATATCCCGAAAGCTTGTCCTGAAAATTATATGTTAGTGCAAGTAAAAAAAAAATATCAGGGACAGTACTCAATTGTTCCTACCAATGATATGTTTTAGGAGACAGAAGAAATGTCACTTTTAGGCTAGGTTTGTACTGCTGTGGTCTGATTTTGATTTAATTTTCAATGTGATTATGTGACGCAACTTGGATGCTATTTTGAAGTGGTTTGCATACTCTTTGGGGCCAAAATTGTGCTGGAACCACACCAAAGTAGTACAGGAATCTTTTACAAAATTGCGCTGTGCTGTGTTGCATTGATGTGAATGGGCATCATTGAAAACAATGTGATCTCCACTGTTAAGTGATGATGTGTGACTCAAGCTGCATCAGAAGTCACACTAGGGTGAACAGAACCTTACAGTTTGGCCATTGATTGTCCTAACTAATCATAATGTTACTATAGACTTCTCAAATTCTAGTCATTTTCTTGTCAATAGGACTTTTTAAATGTAAAACTATAGGCAACACTTTTTTCATTTTGGGTAGATTAAGGAAGGGTTATAACTCCTGACAGTTTTTTTTGCCATCAGGCGAAGTGGAATTCGAGTCGAATATTGGAAAATTTTCGATTCGCGCCGAATCCGAAAAATAGCCTACTTCGGACGCGCGAATCAAAAATTTTTCCTAAAATGGCGGCGGACATGTGCGGCGACGGAGCGGGATGTCTGGGAAGGCGCGCAGACAAGGCGCGCTGACCCATAATGCATTCCTTAATGACATGTGATCGCATTAGCCAATCAGCAGCCAGCCAGCCAGCACTGTGTAATGGTCGAGCTATAAATAGCGGCCATTTTAATTCTTCATTTGCCTCCAGTCATTCAAGAGAGGCAGACCGCTCTGTATTAGGGACAGAGTTAGGGCCACAGAAACGTTACTTGGGGACAGAGAAACGTTACTTAGGGACAGAGAAGCATTACTCAGGGACACAGAATTGTTAATGAGGGCCACAGAATCGTTACTTAGGGCCAAAGAAACGCTAGTTAGGGCCACAGAATTGTTACTCAGGGACAGACAGAATTGTTACTGAGTGCCAGAGAATTGTTACTTAGGGCCACAGAAACGTTAGTTAGGGCCACAGAATTGTTACTCAGGGACAGACACAGAATTGTTACTGAGGGCCACAGAACTGTTACTTAGGGCCACAGAAACGTTATTAGGGCCACAGAATTGTTACTCAGGGACAGACAGGGACAGAATTGTTACTGAGTGCCAGAGAATTGTTACTTAGGGCCACAGAAACGTTAGTTAGGGCCACAGAATTGTTACTCAGGGACAGACACAGAATTGTTACTGAGGGCCACAGAACTGTTACTTAGGGCCACAGAAACGTTAGTTAGGGCCACAGAATTGTTACTCAGGGACAGACACAGAATTGTTACTGAGTGCCAGAGAATTGTTACTGAGGGCCACAGAAACGTTACTTAGGGCCACAGAATTGTTACTCAGGGACACAGAATTGTTACTGAGGGCCACAGAACTGTTACTTAGGGCCACAGAAACGTTAGTTAGGGCCACAGAATTGTTACTCAGGGACAGACAGAATTGTTACTGAGGGCCACAGAATTGTTACTTAGGGCCACAGAAACGTTACTTAGGGCCACAGAATTGTTACTCAGGACAGGGACACAGAATTGTTACTGAGGGCACACAGAATTGTTACTGAGGGCCACAGAATTGTTACTTAGGGCCACAGAACACAGAATTGTTACTCAGGGACACAGAATTGTTACTGAGGGCCACAGAACCGTTACTTAGGGCCACAGAATTGTTACTCAGGGACAGACACAGAATTGTTACTCAGGGACACAGAATTGTTACTGAGGGCCACAGAACGTTACTTAGGGCCACAGAATTGTTACTCAGGGACACAGACACAGGGCCACAGAATTGTTACTGAGGGCCACAGAATTGTTACTTAGGGCCACAGAATTGTTACAGGGACACAGAATTGTTACTTAGGGCCACAGAATTGTTACTCAGGGACACAGAATTGTTACTGAGGGCCACAGAATTGTTACTTAGGGCCACAGAATTGTTACTCAGGGGGACACAGAATTGTTACTGAGGGACAGACACAGAATTGTTACTGAGGGCCACAGAATTGTTACTCAGGGCCACAGAATTGTTACTCAGGGACACAGAATTGTTACTGAGGGCCACAGAACGTTACTTAGGGCCACAGAATTGTTACTCAGGGACACAGAATTGTTACTCAGGGACACAGAATTGTTACTGAGGGCCACAGAACCGTTACTTAGGGCCACAGAATTGTTACTCAGGGACACAGAATTGTTACTGAGGGCCACAGAACCGTTACTTAGGGCCACAGAATTGTTACTCAGGGACAGACACAGAGAATTGTTACTGAGGGACACAGAATTGTTACTGAGGGCCACAGAACCGTTACTTAGGGCCACAGGGACACAGAATTGTTACTCAGGGACACAGAATTGTTACTGAGGGCCACAGAACCGTTACTTAGGGCCACACAAAATTGTTACTCAGGGACACAGAATTGTTACTGAGGGCCACAGAATTGTTACTTAGGGCCACAGAAACGTTACTTAGGGCCACAGAATTGTTACTCAGGGACTGAGGGACACAGGGTTACTGAGGGACACAGAATTGTTACTGAGGGACACAGAATTGTTACTTGAGGGCCACAGAACGTTACTCAGGGACACAGAATTGTTACTGAGGGACACAGAATTGTTACTGAGGGCCACAGAACCGTTACTTAGGGCCACAGAATTGTTACTCAGGGACACAGAATTGTTACTGAGGGCCACAGAACCGTTACTTAGGGCCACAGAATTGTTACTCAGGGGGACACAGAATTGTTACTGAGGGACACAGAATTGTTACTGAGGGCCACAGAACCGTTACTTAGGGCCACAGAATTGTTACTCAGGGACACAGAATTGTTACTGAGGGACACAGAATTGTTACTGAGGGCCACAGAATTGTTACTGAGGGCCACAGAATTGTTACTTAGGGCCACAGAATTGTTACTCAGGGGACACAGAATTGTTACTCAGGGGACACAGAATTGTTACTGAGGGCCACAGAATTGTTACTTAGGGCCACAGAATTGTTACTCAGGGACACAGAATTGTTACTGAGGGCCACAGAACCGTTACTTAGGGCCACAGAATTGTTACTCAGGGACAGACACAGAATTGTTACTGAGGGACACAGAATTGTTACTACTGAGGGCCACAGAATTGTTACTTCAGGGCCACACAGAATTGTTACTCAGGGACAGACACAGAATTGTTACTCAGGGACACAGAATTGTTACTCAGGGACACAGAATTGTTACTGAGGGGACACAGAATTGTTACTGAGGGGACACAGAATTGTTACTCAGGGACACAGAATTGTTACTGAGGGACACAGAATTGTTACTAGGGACAGACACAGAATTGTTACTCAGGGACACAGAAATGTGTTACACAGGTTACTCAGGGACACAGAATTGTTACTGAGGGCCACAGAAATTGTTACTTAGGGCCACAGAATTGTTACTCAGGGACAGACACAGAATTGTTACTCAGGGACAGACACAGAATTGTTACTGAGGGACACAGAATTGTTACTGAGGGCCACAGAATTGTTACTTAGGGACACAGAATTGTTACTCAGGGGACAGGTTACTTAGGACACAGAATTGTTACTCAGGGACACAGAATTGTTACTGAGGGACACAGAATTGTTACTGAGGGACACAGAATTGTTACTGAGGGCCACAGAATTGTTACTCAGGGACACAGAATTGTTACTGAGGGACACAGAATTGTTACTGAGGGACACAGAATTGTTACTCAGGGACAGACACAGAATTGTTACTGAGGGCCACAGAATTGTTACTTAGGGCCACAGAATTGTTACTTAGGGCCACAGACACAAATTGTTACTCAGGGACACAGAATTGTTACTCAGGGCCACACAGAACACAGAATTGTTACTCAGGGACACAGAATTGTTACTCAGGGCCACAGAACTGTTACAGGGCCACAGAATTGTTACTGAGGGCCACAGAATTGTTACTCAGGGCCACAGAATTGTTACTCAGGGACACAGAATTGTTACTGAGGGACACAGAATTGTTACTGAGGGACACAGAATTGTTACTGAGGGGACACAGAATTGTTACTCAGGGACAGACACAGAATTGTTACTGAGGGCCACAGAACTGTTACTTAGGGCCACAGAACTGTTACTTAGGGCCACAGAAACGTTACTCAGGGACACAGAATTGTTACTCAGGGACAGAATCGTTTAATTAAAGAGTATGTCAGACAACATGCAGAGGAGTGGCAGAGGAGGCAATGTTTTAGGAGCGAGCAGACGTGGCAGCAGAGGAAGGGGTCGAGGCAGCACTATTCGCAGCCAGAGGCTAGTGCTCCCGGTGTCATCCAGTACAGTGAGGAAGAGCTAACAGAGGGCGGTCAGGAACGGGGGGAGACATCCGCCTCTTCAGCAGCCAGGCGAAGAAGTAGTGGCGAGGAGAGTGGCTCGGTAGCCGGTGTAGAGACAGGTCTGTCTCCTGACCCACACGCAGCCGAGGGGGCTAGTAGTGAGGCGGAGACCCTAATTGATGATGATGAGGCTGATCGCACTTGGCAGCCTCGTCGTCATCAGGCTATTGCTTCCGCATCATCAGGAGAAGAGGGTGGCAGCTTGGCAGCGAGCAAAACAGTCGGTGGGTTGTCTCCATCGCCACACTCTGCCATGTGCCACTTTCAGGTCTCCTCACACACTGCTGGTGTGTTGAATTTTTTGACATAGGGTGCTGGCAGATTACGGGCCTCCCATAGCTGCTGCCAGGCCCCTAATCTGCCATGGGCCCCTATACCGCCTCCTCATGCTGCTGCCTCATGCTGCTGCCAGGTCCACAGTCTCTCATGCCATGTGCCACTTTCAGGTCTCCTCACACTGCTGGTGTGTTGAATTTTTTGACATAGGGTGCTGGCAGATTACGGGCCTCCCATAGCTGCTGCCAGGCCCCTAATCTGCCATGGGCCCCTATATACCGCCTCCTCATGCTGCTGCCAGGTCCAGAGTCTGTCATGGGTCCCTGTACGGCCTCCCATTTGCTGCTGTCTCCATCGCCACACTCTGCCATGTGCCACTTTCAGGTCTCCTCACACACTGCTGGTGTGTTCAATTTTTTGACATAGGGTGCTGGCAGATTACGGGCCTCCCATAGCTGCTGCCAGGCCCCTAATCTGCCATGGGCCCCCTATATACCGCCTCCTCATGCTGCTGCCAGGTCCAGAGTCTGTCATGGTCCCTGTACGGCCTCCCATTGCTGCTGTCTCCATCGCCACACTCTGCCATGTGCCACTTTCAGGTCTCCTCACACACTGCTGGTGTGTTGATTTTTTTTGTCATAGGGTGCTGGCAGATTACGGGCCTCCCATAGCTGCTGCCAGGCCCCTAATCTGCCATGGGCCCCTATATACCGCCTCCTCATGCTGCTGCCAGGTCCAGAGTCTGTCATGGGTCCCTGTACGGCCTCCCATTGCTGCTGTCTCCATCGCCACACTCTGCTATGTGCCACTTTCAGGTCTCCTCACACTGCTGGTGTGTTCCATTTTTTGTCATAGGGTGCTGGCAGATTACGGGCCTCCCATTAGCTGCTGCCAGGCCCCTAATCTGCCATGGGCCCCTGTACCGCCTCCTCATGCTGCTGCCAGGTCCAGAGTCTGTCATGGGTCCCTGTACGGCCTCCCATGCTGCTGCTGCTGAGGCAGCATCGCGCAGCACTCAGTGGAGGCATGTGCCACGGAGTCAGAGCACCAGCTCCACTGCAGCCACCACTGTAGTGGTGTGTGTGACGGAGGAAGTAGCAGTCAGCCAGTGAGGGTGCGGGGGCAAAGTTTCCTACTCGGCATAGCTGCTGTGGGCAATTTTTCGTCAGCCGCCCGAGGAAGTAAACGTAGCCGTATGTCGACTATGTGGCCAGAAAGTCAAGCGTGCCAGGGGGCCCATGTTGGGACTACAGCGTTGCGTCAGCATCTGCAGCGTCGCCATTCTGCCTGGGAAAACCACTTTCAGGTCTCCTGCCACACACCCTGGTGTGTTGAATTTTTTGTCATAGGGTGCTGGCAGATTACGGGCCTCCCATGCTGCTGCCAGGCCCTAATCTGCCATGGGCCCTATATACCGCCTCCTCATGCTGCTGCCAGGTCAGAGTCTGTCATGGGTCCCTGTACGGCCTCCCATTGCTGCTGTCTCCATCGCCACACTCTGCCATGTGCCACTTTCAGGTCTCCTCACACACTGCTGGTGTGTTGAATTTTTTGACATAGGGTGCTGGCAGATTACGGGCCTCCCATAGCTGCTGCCAGGCCCCTAATCTGCCATGGGCCCCCTATACCGCCTCCTCATGCTGCTGCCAGGTCCACAGTGCTGTCTCATGCCATGCCATGTGCCACTTTCAGGTCTCCTCACACTGCTGGTGTGTTGAATTTTTTGACATAGGGTGCTGGCAGATTACGGGCCTCCCATAGCTGCTGCCAGGCCCCTAATCTGCCATGGGCCCCTATATACCGCCTCCTCATGCTGCTGCCAAGTCCAGAGTCTGTCATGGGTCCCTGTACGGCCTCCCATTGCTGCTGTCTCCATCGCCACACTCTGCCATGTGCCACTTTCAGGTCTCCTCACACTGCTGGTGTGTTGAATTTTTTGACATAGGGTGCTGGCAGATTACGGGCCTCCTATAGCTGATGCCAGGCCCCTAATCTGCCATGGGCCCCTATATACCGCCTCCTCATGCTGCTGCCAGGTCCAGAGTCTCTCATGGGTCCCTGTACGGCCTCCCATTGCTGCTGTCTCCATCGCCACACTCTGCCATGTGCCACTTTCAGGTCTCCTCACACACTGCTGGTGTGTTGAATTTTTTGACATAGGGTGCTGGCAGATTACGGGCCTCCCATTGCTGCTGCCAGGCCCGTAATCTGCATGGGCCCCCGTACCGACTCCTCATGCTGTGACGTTGCAACAAGGTGGAATTCAACCCTACATATGTTAGACCGCCTTTACGAACAGCAAAAGGCCATCACAGATTTCCTGATGTTAAAAGCGGATAAAGGTACTCCCTGTGTAACTTAGATGTCAACCATTGGCAGCTCATGCGTGACACCTGCGCTTGCTCAGGCCCTTTGAGGAGGCCACGCTATTCGTGAGTCGGCAGGACTATGGGATGAACGACGTCATTCCTCTGTTGCACGTCCTGGAACAAATGCTGTTAATAATGGCTGGTCAGGGTGCGGTAGACGTGGCGCACAGATCTCAACGCCACATGACCCATGTGGGGGCAGGACAGGAAGAAGAGGAGGAGGTAGAGGAGGACATTGGTGCTCAGGAATTATTGAGTGAAATGGGTGGTTTTTCCACTCAGCGGACAGGAGTGGAGGAGCAGCAGGAGCATCTGGTAGAGGAGGAGGAGAGAGGGACAGAGGACCCAGACGCACCGTGGCAGTATGCTGTGGAGATGGAGGCAGGGAGTCCCTCGCATTCCTTGGCACAAATGGCCCATAGCATGCTCGCTTGCTTGCGTAGCGACAGCCGAATAATAACCATCAGACAGAGGGATGACTTTTGGCTGTCCACCTTGTTGGACCCTCGCTACCGTTCCAAAATGGTGGCCTTTTTCACACCTGCTGAGAGGGAGGCCAAAATAACGTACTATAAAAACCACCTATGTAGTCAGCTGGTCTCTGCCTGTCTGCACCAACGTCCATCCTCAGACACTGTGGGCCCTGTGCGCTCGCGTTACGCTGCCATGGCAGCAGGGGAGGGGGGGAGGGGTGGGGTGGTAGGAGCAGTGGCAGCTTCACCAGCAGCAGCTGCCTCAGTCTGCAGTCGATGATGAGTAGCTTTCTTCACCAGCGCAGTGAGGAAACTACTAACCAGCCAGCAGCAAGCAGCAGCAGCAGCATCAGGTGGACCTGGAGCAGGACCTCAAACAACAGGCTTAGGCCTACTTGGACAGCACCCTGCCAACTGAGGTAGACAATCCCCTTGACTACTGGGCAACGAAACTTGACCTTTGGCCCCAACTAGATGAATTTGCCCTTGAAAGACTGTCATGCCCGGCCAGTAGCGTGGCATCGGAGCGCGTGTTTAGTGCGGCAGGAGGTATTGCAACTCCGCGGAGGACACGACTGTCCACCCAAAGTGTGGAGAGACTCACGTTTGTGAAAATGAATCAGGCGTGGATTAGTCTGGATTTCAAACCACCAGTTCCTGACACAACTGACTAAATCCGCCATGAATCATGCCCCAAACATGTGCCACTTTCACGTCTCCTCACACACTGCTGGTGTGTTCCATTTTTTGTCATAGGGTGCTGGCAGATTACGGGCCTCCCATAGCTGCTGCCAGGCCCGTAATCTGCCATGGGCCCCCGTACCGACTCCTCATGCTGTGACGTTGCAACAAGGTGGAATTCAACCCTACATATGTAGACCGCCTTTACGAACAGCAAAAGGCCATCACAGATTTCCTGATGTTAAAAGCGGATAAAGGTACTCCCTGTGTAACTTAGATGTCAACCATTGGCAGCTCATGCGTGACACCTGCGCTTGCTCAGGCCCTTTGAGGAGGCCACGCTATTCGTGAGTCGGCAGGACTATGGGATGAACGACGTCATTCCTCTGTTGCACGTCCTGGAACAAATGCTGTTAATAATGGCTGGTCAGGGTGCGGTAGACGTGGCGCACAGATCTCAACGCCACATGACCCATGTGGGGGCAGGACAGGAAGAAGAGGAGGAGGTAGAGGAGGACATTGGTGCTCAGGAATTATTGAGTGAAATGGGTGGTTTTTCCACTCAGCGGACAGGAGTGGAGGAGCAGGAGCATCTGGTAGAGGAGGAGGAAGAGGAGACAGAGGACCCAGACGCACCGTGGCAGTATGCTGTGGAGATGGAGGCAGGGAGTCCCTCGCATTCCTTGGCACAAATGGCCCATAGCATGCTCGCTTGCTTGCGTAGCAACAGCCGAATAATAACCATCAGACAGAGGGATGACTTTTGGCTGTCCACCTTGTTGGACCCTCGCTACCGTTCCAAAATGGTGGCCTTTTTCACACCTGCTGAGAGGGAGGCCAAAATAACGTACTATAAAAAACCACCTATGTAGTCAGCTGGTCTCTGCCTGTCTGCACCAACGTCCATCCTCAGACACTGTGGGCCCTGTGCGCTCGCGTTACGCTGCCATGGCAGCAGGGGAGGGGTGGGGTGGTAGGAGCAGTGGCAGCTCCACCAGCAGCAGCTGCCTCAGTCTGCAGTCGATGATGAGTAGCTTTCTTCACCAGCGCAGTGAGGAAACTACTAACCAGCCGCAGCAGCAGCAGCAGCATCAGGTGACCTGGAGCAGGACCTCAAACAACAGGCTTAGGCCTACTTGGACAGCACCCTGCCAACCGAGGTAGACAATCCCCTTGACTACTGGGCAACGAAACTTGACCTTTGGCCCCAACTAGATGAATTTGCCCATGAAAGACTGTCATGCCCGGCCAGTAGCGTGGCATCGGAGCGCGTGTTTAGTGCGGCAGGAGGTATTGCAACTCCGCGCGGAGGACACGACTGTCCACCCAAAGTGTGGAGAGACTCACGTTTGTGAAAATGAATCAGGCGTGGATTTAGTCTGGATTTCAAACCACCAGTTCCTGACACAACTGACTAAATCCGCCATGAATCATGCCCCAAACATGTGCCACTTTCAGGTCTCCTCACACTGCTGGTGTGTTCCATTTTTTGTCATAGGGTGCTGGCAGATTACGGGCCTCCCATAGCTGCTGCCAGGCCTCTAATCTGCCATGGGCCCCTATACCGCCTCCTCATGCTGCTGCCAAGTCCAGAGTCTGTCATGGGTCCCTGTACGGCCTCCCATTGCTGCTGTCTCCATCGCCACACTCTGCCATGTGCCACTTTCAGAGTGTGGCGATAGGGTGCTGGCCCCTAATCTGCCATAGGCCCCTATATACCGCCTCCTCATGCTGCTGCCAGGTCCAGAGTCTCTCATGGGTCCCTGTATGGCCTCCCATTGCTGCTGTCTCCATCGCCACACTCTGCCATGTGCCACTTTCAGGTCTCCTCACACACTGCTGGTGTGTTGAATTTTTTGACATAGGGTGCTGGCAGATTACAGGCCTCCCATAGCTGCTGCCAGGCCCCTAATCTGCCATGGGCCCCTATATACCGCCTCCTCATGCTGCTGCCAAGTCCAGAGTCTGTCATGGGTCCCTGTACGGCCTCCCATTGCTGCTGTCTCCATCGCCACACTCTGCCATGTGCCACTTTCAGGTCTCCTCACACTGCTGGTGTGTTGAATTTTTTGACATAGGGTGCTGGCAGATTACGGGCCTCCCATAGCTGCTGCCAGGCCCCTAATCTGCCATGGGGCCCCTATACCGCCTCCTCATGCTGCTGCCAGGTCCAGAGTCTCTCATGGGTCCCTGTACGGCCTCCCATTGCTGCTGTCTCCATCGCCACACTCTGCCATGTGCCACTTTCAGGTCTCCTCACACTGCTGGTGGGTTCCATTTTGTCATAGGGTGCTGACAGATTACGGGCCTCCCATTGCTGCTGCCAGGCCTGTAATCTGCCATGGGCCTCCGTACCGCCTGGTCACGCTGCTGCTGGGTCCACAGTGTGACATGGGTCCCTGTACCGCCTCCCATTGCTCCCACTCTGCCATGTGCCACTTTGAGGTCTCCTCACACTCCTGCTGGTTTCCATTTTGTCATAGGTTGCTGTATGGCCTCCCATTGCTGCTGCCTCCACCGCCACACTGTGGCTCCAAACACTGGTTTTGGCCCCGTGACTGGCCAAATGAGTGAAGTGTGCGGTGATTCTAAGATCGACGGCACTCATCTGCATGTCATACTGACTGACAGTATTATTTCTCTTCCCCAGCAGACTCCAAGGGCATTTAAATTAAAGGTACAGTGTTCTGCACTAATATTAAGTCTCTCTGAAGCCTAGAAACACCCATTTTTAAGTTAAATTCACAGCGAATATATTCGACTCGAATCGAATATTGTCCACGAATTCGCCGAATCAGTCGAATCGAATTTTTGAATACTTCGCTCATCTCTAATTATGGCAAACAGGACAAGTAGAAAAGGAGAATCTCGGGGCACAGACAACAATTAAAACCTGACAGGTGTTCTAATCTCTCTCCACTCTATCCAACTAAACAAAGATTTTGCCTTCAGTTATCGTTTAATACTCAGTAGCTTTAACCACTTGCCTACAGGGCACTTTCACTCCCTTCCTGCCCAGGCCAATTTTCAGCTTTCAACGCTGTCACACTTTGAATGACAATTGCAACATTGTACCCATATGAAATTTGGATACTTTTTTTTGAGACACATAGAGATTTCAATTGGTGGTATTTAATCACCGCTGGGTGTTTTATTTTTTGCTAAATGAAAAAAGACTCAAAAATGTAAATATTTTTTTTTCTTAGTTTCTGTTATAACATTTTGCAAACAGGTAATTTTTCTCCTTCACTGATGTGCACTGATGAGGCTGCACTGATGGGCACTGATATGCAGCACCGATGGGCACTGATGGGTACTGATGAAGTGGTATTAATGAGCCTGCACTGATAGACTGCACTGATGGGCACTCATGAGGCTGCATTGATGAGGCAGCATTGATATGCGGCACTGATGGGCACCGATAGGCGATACTGATAGGCACTGATAGGCAGCACTGAAGGTCACTGGTAGGAGACACAGACTAGTGGCACTGATGGGCATTGACTGGCGGCACTGATAGACATGGATTGGCGGCACTGATGGACACTGATAGACATGGACTGGCGGCACTGATGGACACTGACTGGCAGCACTGGTGATCACTAACTGGTGACATTTGTGGATATTGACTGGCGGCACTGATAGACACTGGCAGCACTGATGGAAACTGACTGGCTGCACTGATGGACACTGATTAGCAGAACTGATGGACAATGTTGGGGCTGGGGGCTGAATTTTTAAAATACATTTGCCGATTACCAGTTCTCCTCTTTCCTCACGCTGTGACAGCGTGAGGAAGTACAGACGTTAACCGGTCACTGTATTTTCATTGTGATCAGCTGTGTCATTGCATGACATGGTAAAAGGGGCACTGTGATTGGCCCTTTACCATGTCATGTGATCAGCTGTGTCCGACGGACATAGCAATCACAGAGCTTGCCGTGTTGCGCGCCCAGAGGGCGTGTGGGAGGCGCGGATCTGGAGGATGTCCTATGACGCCCTCCCAAACTAGATGACCGTGCTGTAGCCGTCATTCGACTGTAGCCTGGTCGTCAAGTGGTTAAAGTGGATATAAATCCATGACATTAAATATAAGCAAAGCATATCCCTCTAGAGAGTGTACTTGTCTTAATCCAGAGCATTGGATTGAGACAGCATTTCTGTCTGCAGCCTTGTTCCTCTGCTATCAGCATAAGTCACTTCTGACAGGTTTTCCTGACAGCAGGAAGTAAAAAGGTGATGGGGGGAGCTCCAGCACACAGCCTGTGATTGACAGTCTCAGCTCTGTTCCTGTGTGCTGTGTGAAGGGATGTGTATCCCTTTCCTCCAATCAGCTCTCACTGAGCTCTGCATAGTGTAACTTCAGCTCCCAACCCCCTGCTTTCTGAAAGCTTAGACAAGCTGCATACATTTTTAAATGTCTGCAGAGAAGAGCATCCTGCAGATGAACAGATACAACCTATGTAGAAGAATTTGTTTGATTCTTTATGTATCACCTGAGGCTAGTCACTTCACTGAGTATATGTATGGGTTTACAATCACTTTTTAGGTAAGTTGAGTTGGAATGGTCTGTAAATGCATTGTCTCAATTATGTAATCACTCAGAGCCATTGTGAATTGAAACATGGGTCCATTTAAGGTAAAACTATACTAAATTCACAGCCCAAACAGCTGACAATTTTAAGAACTAATTTTCTCTGGAAGGCAATAGGTTACAGAGACATTTTTAGAGTTTGTGAACTGTACAGGACATGGATATAGTTGGCTAGGCATGCGTTAGAAAAATGGTGCTATCACCCCATGCAGAACAAGATCACACAGAGCAACACAGTGACTGCTGTATGTTCCATATGTTTCATTTCTGGCTGAAAGGAAACTATCATCGTTTCAATCATTATATTGCTTGGCTTTCTTGCTAACTCATATATTTGTCATGCATATTACCTATCCCACTGAGCTTAGCAGAAAACACGAAACCAAGCAAAAACATCCATTAACAAACATGTCATGTAAGTAGCATTTACCGTGGTATATTTGTACTCAAGGGTGGGAGTTCGGTGCTTGTAGCTTTTGGCTCTAAAAAGAAGTGAAAAATCTGCAGCTACACAAATCATAATCAAAGAACAAAGTTACCTCTACATTAAAACATACATCTAACACTTCACCCTTCTTTACCTAACACCTTCTAAGAATGTAACCTTTAATATCAGTTCCTCGTACTTAAAGTGTTAATAAACCCAGGACCCTGCATTCACTCTGGTCTCCCACAGTACACAGAACATGGAAGTGCAATTTATTTTAGTAAATATAAACTGCTAAATACCTTTTCTCATCAGCAGTCTTGTGACTTCAGCAGAGCACTGTTAAAGCTTGTAAGAGGAGTTTTCATTCTGCTCTAGGAGGATACAGAAGCCCTTACCCTCTGTCTAGACAGTGTTGATTGGCCCTGTGCTGATCACATGCACTCTGCAAAGAAAAAAAATACCGACTAGCAATATACACTAAACGGAGCATGTACATGTGGCTACGGGTTCAGTCTGTCATATCGGGTGGACATTTGAACAAGAGGAGTGGCAGAGAAAACAGGACTAAATGTCTTTTTTACACAGTGCAGAGGATTAACCCCTTAGGTTCCACAGTGAGTATAACAAGCATGCTTTACTGCATCTACAGAATGATTTTACTGTTGTGGTTTTAGTAACACACCTAAACACCCTCCAACACTGCACTCTTAATAAAAGTAGTCTCTTTACATTTGACCTAACCCCCCAACATTTAAAATGGTTGTAAACGCAGAAGGTTTATTTTTACCTTGCTGCATTCTGTGCAGTAAGATAAAAAAACCTTCTGCATGCAGCTTCTCCTGCAGCTAAATAATACATACCTGAGCCCGATCTCGATCCAGAGATGTGCACGGGAGCTGAGATTTTCTCAGCTCTCTCGCTCCTCATTGGAGCAGTAGCAGGAGTCATTGACTCCCACTGCTGTCAATCAAAGCCAGTGATGAGGAGCGGGGGTGGGGACAAGCCTTGTTCTGTGTGTCTTATGGACACACAGAGCAGGGCTTTAGAGTGAGCATGCAGGAGTGTCTTTATCACAGAGCAGGTAAGTATAACATGTTTGTGTTTTTTTTTTATAAAGAAAAGTAAAAAACAAGCTTTACAAGTACTTTAACTCCTAAAATCATCTGTTAACTGTGAACCTCCTCCCTAATACTTACAGTAATCTTGTCTTTTAGTGTATTCCCAGCCAAAATATTTTTTCTGTTTTAGTTGTGGTTACTGTGAGGAAATTATACAATCTGTCAAACTGTGGTCAATGTGACAGCAAATAAAAATATACCCCTCTCTAATGGAACCACAGATACCTGAAAAAATCAACAGAGCTTTTAAGTGTTTCCTACTCTGTCCAAAACTGGAAGAAATAATATTGGCTGGACATACACTTAAACCTTAAAGGGTTTGTCATCTGTCTTCTCTCAGTGATATGTGGTCCTTTGTTGATGCAGAGATTGGTGCTGAGGTGATGATGTCAGCACCTCTGTTAATAAAAGGTACAGTGGTAACATCCCTCTTAGCAGGACAATCCATGATACCCTTCATTTTCAGTATGTACATCATCTGCCAGGTAAGAATGACATGGGTTGAAAGATAGAGGATATCTTGTAGGAAAAATAATTTTTGTCTCTGGGAATAACTCTGGATTAATGGTGAATATTATAGTGAAAGCTTTTTTTTGTTTAGTTGAAAAAGTTGAGGGTGGAGACCCCACTGATTTTGCTGAACGCTGGTTACTTGATATTTGATACTCACCTCACTTTTTGGTGAAGCGAGTCCATCGGTCCCCCACTAGACCCCTCCAGCAAGGCCGACCCCCTAGGCCTATGTTGATACACCTTCTTAATTACAGTGACAGGGAAACTGTCCTATGTTTGGCCCAAGAATGCTGCAACGTTTATTACAATGGGGTCAGGGTCTCATTCTATCCAGACTTTTCGGCTGCGGTTCAGCGCAACATAACAAAATTCAACGAGGTCTGGAGCAGACTGCAATGCTTGCAAGCCTCCTACGCCATGCTCTACCCGGCGAGGGTGACCCCTTTTTTCTTTACACTGCTGCGGAGGCCTGGCTTGATGCACACGAGGCTGACCTTTGTAGTTGCCCACCCGAAACTGCAGACTGATTCTGTCTACTTCCTAGCCACCCCACAATTCTTGTGTGCTTCGAATGAAATGGGATGCATTGCTCAACTTACCTGTTTGGGGTACTTGCCCATACAGGAGACCAGGGAGGAATTGCTTTTTCTCCTCCTCCATCGAGGGAAGTTCTTTGTTTGAAACATGATTCAATACGACCTTAATTTAGACTGGACTTGGATACACTATGCCTTTTTTACTTTTCTTTTGGTGTCTTTTTATCAGGAGATGTGTTTCTGTGTGTTTTTTGCACCTATGGTCTCCTATTTTGCTCTCTACCTGCACATGCTGCAGGAAAACAAGGTTTTTTGGTGGTTTAGAACAGTGCTGTTGCACCATTGGTTTTGTAAAAATTGCATTAATGTCTCAGCTTTCCAGAATGTTGCTCATTATACTGGACCGCATATTATGGCCTGGTTCTGGTTACCAGGTATTTCCTCTTGATCTGGATCAGGCCTCCTGCAGAGACATTAGCTTGGACCCCTTTTGCAGACCCCATTACTTTTGCACTCCAAGGTGTTTTTTCTAACATGTAGGATCCAGTATTTCTAGATCACAGCTTGTTGTGGTGTATTGTAACTAGAGTGCATATAGTGTTGTGGAATGTAAGGAGTATCCAAGATCCTTTGACGAGGTCTATGAGTACTAATAACATCAGTAAGTTTTAACTGGATATATATGGATTCCAAGAGACACATCTTACCAAAGACACAACATCCTGTCTAAAATATGTGTGGGCTGGCTGGTCTTATCACTCCACTCACACCTCCTATTCTAGAGGGGTGAGTGTATTGATACCCCGCCCCCTAATGTTCAAAGAACTTGGTTCTCAAATAGATAATGTGGGCAGATACTGTATGTCTTTTTACACTGTCAAATTTTTATGGTGCAATGGACACAATTTACTAAAGCTTATCACATGAGTTAAGTCAGTCACAAATATTGCATGCGATTTCATACAAATACCATTTCGGTCTTTGCAGATGACAGCAGCTGTGCAGTGGAATAACGTCCTTACAGGATGTCTCCAACTTATAAGCCGACCTCAATGCACTGTTTAATTGGGCAACTATGTGGCAAATGAGGTTCAATGTTGATAAATGTAAGGTGATGCACTTGGGGGCTAAGAATATGCATGGCTCACACGTACTAGGGGGGGTACAACTGGGGGAATCAATGGTGGAGAAGGATCTGGGAGTTATGGTAGATCACAAGCTTGATCACATGCAATGCCAAGTTGCAGTTTCTAAAGCAAGCAAAATGGTTGAACTGGATGGACTTTTGTCTTTTTTCAGCCAGACTAACTATGTAACTACCAGGGGCGGACTGACCATTTGGAAACTCAGGCACTGCCCGAGGGCCCGGGGTCAGTAGGGGGCCCCCATGAGATGCCCCTGGTACCTTTTTCATAGGCTTTGTTGAGTTTGGGCAAGGACACAGGGGCCCCTATTGCCCGGGGGCCCCATGAGTTGTCAGTCCGCCCCTGGTAACTACGTAACTATGCGATACTGAAAATGTCAATTCACTATTGCTAGTATTTAATAAAAATAGCAAAAACACTCAGTAAATACAGCAGAAAAAGACCTTAAAGTCAATTCACAAAAGGAAATAAATAATGAAATGCATGCAGTAATTAAGTAGTGATCCAGGCTTGCGGTATTTACTGTTATCTGTCAGTACTGTCATGGGTTTTTAAGGAATGGGTGACCACCAGACCCTAACAACCTATGAGTCATCAGCTGTCAGCGTGGTTCTCCACTAGCAGCTGAATATAAAAAAAAAAATTGCTGGCAGTTAGAAAATAATTAACAAAATGATCTGGGGTCCCAACCCTCCATCCATACCAAGCCCTTTGGGTCTGGTTTGGATTTTTAGGGGAACCCCCATGCCAATTTTTTTTTTTAAATGGTGTGGAGTCCCCCCCAAAATTTATACCAGACCCTTATCCAAGAATGCAGCCCGGCAGGTCAGGAAAGGGGTGGTGCGAGCGAGTGCCCTCCCCTCCTTAAGCATACCCGGCCACATGCCCTCAACATGGGGGTGTGCACCTTGTCCCCATGTTGATGGGGACAAGGGCCTCTTCCCCACAACCCAGGGCTGTGGTTGTGGAGGTCTGCGGGTGGGGGGCTTATCAGAATCTGGAAACCCCCCTTTAGCAAGGGTTCCACAGATCCCAGCGCTCCTCATGAATGAGTATGGGGTACATGGTACCGATACCCATTCACAAAAAAAACTGTTCTGTGCAAAAAACATAGGAGGCAGGCTTTTACAAGCCCTTTTTTAAAAGAAGGAAAATAAAAGAATATCCCCCTAAAAAAAAAAAAAGGCTCCGCTCCTAATGCTGGCTCCCGCATGTGACCCCGCCCCCACATGACATCATTGACCCAGCATGCCCTGGTTGATGATGTCACACAGGGGTGGGGTCACATGTGTGATGTCACGGGGTGGCCCCACCCCTTACATGTTTCAGAACTGTCAAGCCAGCAGAGCAGTCAGACAGCTGGGAACCAGCATCGGGAGCGGAGCCTTTTTTCTTTTTTCGGGTCGGCGGCGGGCATTGTGATTGACGTTGGATCTACTTCGGGGGATATTCTTTTATTTTCCTTCTTTTAATAAAGGACTTGTCAAAGCCTGTCTCCTGTCTTTTTTCACACTACAGGTTTTTTTTTTCGTGAATGGGTAGAGGTACCATGTACCCTATACTCATTCACATGGGGGGGGGGCTGGGATCTGGGACCCCTTGTTAACGGGGGTTCCAGATTCCAATAAGCCCCCCGCCCTCAGACCCCCCACAACCACCGACCAGGGTGTTGGGGAAAAAACCCTTGTCCCCATCAACATGGCCTGCCCCAAAGCACATCCACCTATGTTGAGGGCATGTGGCCTGGTATGGTTCAGGAGGGGGGAGCTCACCCTTCCCCCCCTTTCCTGACTTGCTGTACTGCATGCTCAGATAAGGGTCTGGTATTAATTTTAGGGGGGACCCCCACACCATTTTTAAAAAAATTTTGGTGTGAGGGTTCCCCTAAAAATCCATACCAGACCCAAAAGGCTTGGTATGGATGAGAGGGGCCCATGCCGTTTTTTAAAATTATTTTTTAATTGCCTGCACTGACAGCTGAAACATTAACACATGGTTTTCACTATTAAAATACCACATGACTTGATAAAATAACTCATGCGGTATTTTAGTAGCGTTTTTTAGTGAATTCAAACATTTTTGTTTTTTTAAATGCTGTGCAGTATCCTACCGCATACTTGGATGTGGTAAGATACCGCTTAGTGAATTGTGCCCACTGTGTCTTGGCAGTGGTTTATGTCACACACCCCCTTTTCCAGGGAGGTATTGCAGTCCATACTGACATACCTCCTCAATGAACCTGACATCCCTCTCTTATTATTAGGTGACTTTAATTGCTACTTGAATTCAGCCTTGGATAAGCACCCCTCCCCTTCCTTTAATACCAACTTTAGAAATATGCTTCTGTATTGATTTTTGCAGGAGGTGGGTTGGATAGATCGAACCGATTTCTTGTGCTCTAAACACTCTCTAGAGAATCAATTCTCCTGTTTCTCGAAGTCCCACATGTCCCTGTTCCACATTGACCTTTGCCTAGGTACCCCTCCTTGTTACCCTTTCTCACTGATATTAAATATGCACCCAGAGGCATCTATGACCACTCCCTGCTTGCTGTGCTGTTGGACGCCAGAGCAAACAGCGGTGACTGACAGCCACCAGCTCTCTGTTTACAGAGCACTGAGAACTGAACAATCAGCGGTCTTTGATAGCTCAGTTCTCAGTCTTAGAGCCCTCTATGCACTGCATGCTGTGTGTGTTTCCTGCTTTGCTGGACATGGGGAGTATGAAATGCTATGCAAACTGAGGGGACTGTAAAAAAGACAAAACCTCAGCGCCCAGGACTCTCCTATTAAACACACAATTCCCCATGAGATGCTGCTGTACACAGGTGCAAAAACCAAAAAAACTTATATCAATAAAAACCAGCGCAAACCCACATAATCAATTGCATTACTCAACTTATTAAACAAACTTAAAAACTGTGACAAAAAAAACACTTTTGTGTTAGTAAAAATTTAAATTATAAAATATATAAAAATAAATATATAAATATAAAAAATTAAAATTCATAAGTCCAGTGACAAAAAAATCCCAAAAACTTAAGTAGACAGTCCCGTGACAAAATAAATCAAATAATAATTAAATTATAATTTTCATTGGATTCTTCCGTGCCTTTGATCCCTTCACCATCCACCCGTGCAAAAACCAACATTAACCGCACTCACCAGATATTAGTGAGTCACACGCCTTTCAGGAATATTAAGGGCTCCTGGACCCCCTTTACTTTTTATGAGACCTCCAAATGCTGCTTCCTCTTATGTCTGGGTGCCTCTTCTGCTTACTCCTCTCACCGAATCCCCCAAGGAAAATCAGGAAGAAGAAAAGACCATAGTGTGATACCGTAGTGGTTTCTCCTCTAAATATACTCTCCAGACCACTCACATTTTAGCGGGATATAACCCGCATTTTATTAGAAACAACAATGATTTTCTTTCAAAATGATCCACTTTCCAAGTACAGCGACTTTGCATAAAGACCCCACAGCCTGGTATACAGCAGGATGGCAGACCTCAGATGCAGACTCATCCACTATGCTAAGATGGCCCCTTGGAACGCACCGCTCGGAGTGCGTTCCACTCACCGGAAATGACGTCAGACGCCGGAACAGGCAACCGGAAGTGCGTCAACGCGTTTCGCCCCACCCACAGGGCGTTATCAAGACGCTCATTTCCACTTCCAAGCCGCTTATAAAGCAATGGGAGATCCCTCCCACTAATTAATCTGGACACAAACCTGGACACAAGCATGTCCATCACCGCCATCCCTCTGTATACCCATGTGGGGTCCCCTTACAACAAAAACAGATCCCATTAAATTAAAAAACATAATTTAAAAACCTAATTTTATAACCTTAAGTCTTCTACCCCAAACATAAGGGTAAAGACCGAAATTACAATACATTAAATAAAAAATCTATATTAAAATAAAATAAAAATAAATGAAAAATAAAAATAAAAATAAAAATAGAAATAAAAATAAAAATAAAATTAAAATTAAAATAAAATAAAATAAAAATAAAAATAAAAATAAAAAAAAAATAAAAATATCAATAACATATAACATCTAAATATTATATATATTATAAAACTTCAAAAAACACTAATCATGAACACGCACTTCGGACATTAACTGGGTATTACCAATTTGACAAAAAGCAATTTATATCAATATCTGCATTCAACCCATTAGGATACAATGTACCCATTTGATAAATCCACTTCGTTTCATTTTGAGACACATTTATTACCATATTTCCTCCTCTCCAAGGGACTTCCACTCTATCTATCCCACAAAATTTCAGCGATGCCGGATCTCTGTTATGATACTTTCTAAAATGATATGATAAACTATGATGTTTGAATCCCTTCTTTATGTTTCTAATATGTTCTCCCAATCTGGTGGCAAGTTTCCTCGTTGTTCTCCCTATATACTGGAGTTTACAAGAGCACTCCAGCAGATAGGTAACATGCGTACTATCACATGATATAAACTTATTGATCTTATGGGATGCTCCATTATAACAGGATTGAAAATCCTTGTAATGCTTTTTCCTGTCCCCTTTCAGGGTTCTACAAGCCAAACATCTCCCACACTTGAAAAAACCAGCCCTATCCAAAAAAGTAACCATTTTCTTAGGTACATCTGGAACATTTTTAACAAGTCGAGATCTTAAAGTTGGTGGTGGTTTTCTATATATAAACTGAGGGGACTGTACTGCAAAAAAAGGACATGTGACAACCAACTATGTGCTCACACTTTCCCTAATGACTGCTTATTCTTACCCAGGAGTACTAGATTATCATCTGCTCACTTAGCCATGTCTGATTGGCACTAGACCTTGAACTGGCAGTTCATGTACTTCGTCAAAGGGCACTTCACATAAAAATATTCATGCAATAAATAAAGGCACAGTACATTCCAATAGCCTGCTTCCCTCTATATATAAAAGTAATTTCATTATAGCATATGCTTTTACTCCTCAAAATCTTCTGACTGCAGATGAGTTTCTAGGAGGTGTGAATAGCAAAAAATTGAGCGCTTTCAGTTGGGGACATGAAAACTTTTAATGAGAAGAAATACAAGTTCATGAGAAATAAAGGCTTTCAAAAATTAAGTAGCCATTTAATGAAAAAAACTATTCTGGTACATTTATATTCAGTAATTATCATAATGTACTGTAGCTCAGCAACAGGTATTGCTGTTTGCTTGATAATTTCTGTAAAGACAAACTAATGAGAAATAATATTACACTTCGTAACTTTACTTGTGTTACATAATCATGTACCAATTATTTCTAAAGTCTAACAACAGATATTTTGTTATCATATGTTGGTCAGATTACTGAAATGTAATGGAATTAGACTGGTATAATGCACAGGTTATAATATATAACATGATGGGCATGTTTAATGGTCTAAAAAAGGATGCTTTAATGTGATAAGCACAGACTGATGAAAGATGTTATATTCAGGGAGAGATTACTGATACATTTCACACTTTAGCCACTGATGTGAAAAGCCCAGATTTGCAATATTTCACATACTAGACAAGTAAGCGTGCATTAAATCTAGTACTTAAATGCTTTCTATGTAAGAACACTACTGGGCTTCAGACACAAAGGAAGAAAATGTAAAACAAAGTACACACACTCATACTATAGAAAGAGTGTGTGAAGGGACTTGTTAAAAAATATTTTTTACACCAGGCTAAATTAACCTCCGTAGCGATATGATTATGTCCATATTTCTGTGCTCAAAGCGGTACATTTTTTTGCATGGAAATATGTATTTTTTTTATTGTAGGCCTGTAATTTTTAGGAATAACGCACTGAAATCTGTCCGAACAAGAGTCTAGTAAACATCCCGGGTATGTTACAATTTGAAACACAAAATCATAAATTATAATTTAATAAATAACCATAAAAAATAATAATATAATATTAATAAATGTAATTCAATAATGTAATCAAACCAAAAACACTGAAATTTGAAATAGAACGCCAAGTTCGCACATCATCTGATGACAAATTTCCCCACGAATCATTATCACTCAATTCTTCAAGTGTTTCTGATTTACTATCGCTGTTCTCTAGCTGGTCTAAAACCGCTTTTGACCTAAAGGGACATACAGTATTTTGGATGCCATGGACGTTTCTCAGTTTCCAGGCAGAAAGAACAGTAAAAATGCAGGCAGGGCACAGGACAAAGCACTAGGAACAAAATGTATGTGAAATGGTTTGATACAGTAATGTGATTTTAGTGTATTTAGTGAATGTCACGCTCGCAGGGGACAGAACCCAGATGACAGATGTCAGCCTCCACCAGATTACATTGCCGGGGACACTGCAGGAGGGACATCGCGGGAGTGCAGGACAAGGTAAGTGAAGAAAAGATCCCGGAGCAGCGCTGCATGGTAAGCCCAAGTGTATCTCGAGGTTACCACTTGTGGTACTGAAACTTTACCCCGAGCTACACTCGGGAATACCGCCAGGGAGGTTAATAGAAAAGTAACTAGTTTTATACATTTAATTATTTATTTTCCATATGATTAGCAAACATCAGTCTTTTAAATTCCAATCTACAGTCCCCCCATACTATGCAAAAGTATGTTTTGAATGCTTTTTCTTCTGGAGACAACTTCTGTTAATGTTTGTTTTTGTAAGTTTTGGATGTTCTATTTTTGCTTTTTGTACTAAAGCCACAGTTTGTAAGGCCACTATACTTACTCTGTATGTTAAAAACATAAACCTTTTTTCTATAAAAAAAATATTTGAGAAGAAAAAAAATTCCTCTACATGATAGTGCGTTTGAACTAAAGGTTCACTGGAGTAGGGTAAAATAATTTAGCAAAAAAAAAAAACAAAAAACTTCCATATCCTTTTTGATTAAAAAGATTTTTAAACATTAAAATACTAGTTGATGTTAAACATTATGTTATTCAATAAATAATATGAAACTTAAATCTGAAGCTTCTTTTATAAGAAAAGACAAACACTGTAAAATCAATTTATTATAACCTCAAAACATAAAATTAAAAGAAAACATTGGCGGGTAATATTTACAATTAGTGAAAGCGGAAAAAAAAATATTTACAATCCAACTTCTCTCCGTATGTAAAAGGCACAGAAAACACAGTCAAACATTGTATTCATATTGGCGTGTAATGAAGGGTGCCATGACCCTCCCCAAAAAACAAATACAAAGCAAACAAAAAAACAAAATCAAACACCGCAACAACATATAGCACAATATCATAAATATGCAAAGAACACTTTGTGAAATTTGAAGCAGGTTGCCTAACAGTGAAATAATAATATTAAGCAGGCATGCAATGTAAAATCAAGTTTTAAAAGGTATAACTATTACATAAACCACAAAGAGACCATACTATTCAAATGTCAAAGCTTGCCATGAAGGAAAAGAGATGGCAGATTTTCTAGTATCATACATGGATTAGGCTCCTGTTTAGTAGCATCAAGTAAAAACATACTAGTTTAGAAAGACAACAACAAAAAAAACTCATATTGGACTTATACAGTAGCCAAGGAACCTGAGATTCACACACAATTTTTTAAAATAAAAAAATTTAAAGTTTATTACAATAAATAAAATAAAGGCCATAAATAAAATAAACAATATATAACCCTACTAGGCTCGATTAAATCACACTCATTTCCCAGATGACATTACAACACATCCAACACTGGAATGTGACTTCCAAATAGAACAGATAAATGGGAAACAAAATGCGAGGAGTCCTCTACATGTTTCAGGACAAGTGTTGCATTATCAGCAGGAATGAGCCTGTAGGTTATCTACAATAAAGTGTAGACAAAGGATAAGTACAGAGTACTTCAAAGGAAATACATTCTATTTACAATCCATTTACAATGGTAGCAATGTTGCTGGTGAATAGCACCAACTTACCTAATATGTGGGGAGGAGAAGCCAGTATGAGGTCCCACTGGGGGTAGCCAAATAAATCACCCCAGGGCGGACACTGGGGGCATATACTGTACACAAAGCGTCTACCTAAGAAGCGATGCTGAAGGGGGAGCAATATGGCCAATAAGCCAAATGTATATGTGATGATAAAACGGTATATCATTGTAAACTATATAACACAATACCCAAATAGTAACCTTAGTGGTGAAAAATATAAGTATGTGTCCTCCTCCCTTGGCCAATTGATACACTCTTATGGCTTCAACTACCATCTCTATGCCGACGACACGCAAATCTATCTCTCTACCCCTCACCTCACCCCTCCAGTCTCCACTCGTATCACAAACCTACTGAGCGACATATCAGACTGGATGTCACTCCACTTCCTCAAACTAAATCTGTCCAAAACTGAGCTCCTAGTTTTTCCCCAGCCTGCGCCCCCCCCCCGACTTCTCCATTAAGACCAACAACACCACCATCAGTCCAACCCCTCAAGCCAGAGTACTACGTGCATTCTTAGACTCCAATCTGTCCTTCCAGCCCCAAGTCCATTCGCTGACAACCTCATGCAGACTTCACCTCCACAACATCTCCAAAATACGTCCGTTCCTAACCCCGGAAACCAGTAAGCAACTCATTCACTCCCTCATTATATCACGACTTGACTACTGTAACTCCCTCCTCATCGGCTTACCTCACTGCAGGCTATCCCCGCTTCAGTGTATCTTGAATGCTGTGGCCAGACTCATCCACCTTACTAACCGCTCCATATCCACCACCCCTCTCTGCCAATCCCTCCACTGGCTTCCGATCGCCCAGTGGATAAAATTCAAAATGCTAACATTGACTTATAAAGCTGTTCATAATACTGCCCCAAACTACATCACCAATCTGGTATCCAAATACCACCCAAAACGCACTCTCCGCTCCTCACAAGACTCCTAATCTCTAGTTCCCTGGTCGTCTCCTCCTTCCATGCCCGTCTCCAGGACTTCTCCGTGGCTTCCCCCATTCTCTGGAACTCCCTACCCCAATCCATCAGACTGTCACCTACTCTCCTCACCTTTAGGCACACTCTTAAAACCTATCTCTTCAGGGAAGCCTACCCCGCCCTCAGCTAATTACTGAACTCCTCCACTCTTCCTACCACTCCATCCCCCACAGCTATTTCCTCCTGTACCACTATCCCCTCCCTCCTAGATTGTAAGCTCCAAGGAGCAGGGCCCTCAAACCCCTTGTGTATTGAATCGTATTGTTACTGTACTGTCTCGTGTACTGTCTCCCATTATAATGTACAGCGCTGAGCAAACTGTTGGCACTATATAAATCCTGTATAATAATAATGTATCAGAGGGAAACCAAACCAAGTTCTGATGTAGTGGTGAGACACTTCGATATTTCCATCATGAATTTTATGTAATTGATTGATGGTGACTGTAATTGTCATTATTTTATTTTGATAGAGAATGCTTCATGTAGTCGTTAAATCTTCCTGATGAAGCAGTCTAGGCTAAAACATTTCAAATTATCTACCCAAATCTAAACTTATTTACAAGACCATTGTTATATTGGAATGATTTGGATATCTTTATATATGTTTAATAAAATGGGATTATTTTTAAATCTAATTTTGTATGCTTGTGGTACCTTTAAAATTCCAATCCTTCAATCACTGGTTACAACCCAGTTTGTAAATATTGAACACATATCCTAATGGGAGAGTTGAATGCCACTTTAAGCAAGCTGCTAGCAGGCTTTCAACAAACGTCAAGAAATGCTGAAGCCTGATAGCAGCTTGTTTAGGATAGCAGTTTTGTTCTCATTAGGAACTCTGTTCAGCATTTACACACTGGAGCTCAATCTCTTAGATTGTAAGCTCCAAGGAGCAGGACCCTCTTAACCCTCTTGTATTGAACTGTATTGTTGCTGTATTGTCTCCCGTTATATTGTAAAGCGATGAGCAAACTGTTGGCGCTATATAAATCCTGTATAATAATAATAAAAGCTTGCTGAAAGCTCTGCAAATGCTTTGAAAAGCTTACTGTTCACACTGCTCTTATACAGGCTGAAGCTCGTGTGAAGCAGGCCTAACTGATTGTATATTCCCATTTCTAGCAACAATTTGGATTTGAACTGGAGAACAACTTGGCTTGTCTTTTTGTGGATTAAATAATGTGCAGAGTTTTGGTCATAGCCAGGGACAGATTAAGGACAACTGATACCCTAAGTACAGTCCAAAGATAGTGCCCCTTTCTCACTGCTGCTTAACTCACCATGTCTCAGCATCTACTAAAAAGACAAATAATACCTGTTATGTTTGTACAATATGTGAGAAATATCAGTTTCTATGTGTTGCCTTTTGCAGCTGAAATGTAACTTTCCATAACAATCAATCCTAAGAGAAAGATTCCTAAAGGAAAATCAGAAGAAGAAGAAATACTGTATGAGGAATACCTCTGCTCTGTGTATAGCAGGGGTAGGCAACCTTAAAGAGGTGGAGATCTACCTGAACAACATGGGAGAAGTCAAAGATCATGGGGGGGGGGGGCACAGTGTTGCCTCCTCACATCTGATTTAAACCTTTAATTGCCATACTACCAGGTGAACCACATGCATTGCATGACAATCGTGAGTTTAAATCAGGTGATGAAGAGGCAACATATCGCCTCCTCACCACCTGTCAAACGCACTGGGATCGCTTTGCAGAGGAGCAGCAGTGCCTACTGCACCCGTGAACGAGCCCTTAGTTGTAATCAGTAGCGGTACCCTAAGGGCTTGTTTGCATGTAAAGTTGAGGAGTGGCAAAACCCTATGGTTGAATCACAGTTTTATCACCCCCCCCCATCCCTACCCTCTTTAGCTGCTGAGGCAGCAGCAAAAATTGTACACATGCCGCAGCAGGTATTACACCGCCTGTTGCTTTTGGTGGGTGCCACTGCCTGTCAGCCGAGACCCATTCAAATAAATGGGGCACTCCTTAAGTGCCTTGCAACTGCATGCTTCTGCGGGGATCAAGGGGTTAAAGCAGGGGGTGAGACAGCAACACAACGCTACCTGTTTTACCCCTTGCTTGCTGTACTGCACAAGGTTGCAGGGCAATTGCAGATTGTCCTCACTCACTTGAATGGGTCATGCTTGGCAGGTACTACATCCACCAACTATGACGGGGCATAGGAGCCAGCACTAGAGGAGGCATCGGCTTATGAGGTTCTTGCTCCCTACTACAGCTCCAACTTTACAAGTAGTTCCTTTGGATTGCACTCTGATGCTCTGGGATGGTGTGCCAGCAAGCCCAGACTGAAATCTACAAGTCATCTGTCTGAGATCTACTGGTAGATCACGATCTACTGGTTACTGACCCCCCGAGGTAGAGTGTATGGAGGTTCCTGTGCTCACCTCCAGCAGTGTGTTGAATCAGCTACTGCAGAGAGTTAACTGCTGTACAGAAATGATACAATGTTGCAGAGAAGGAACTTTCTCTATCTGCAACATTGTACCAATTCTTTATATCAGTTCACTCTCTACAGTAGCTGATTTGTTACACTGTTGGGGTGAGCATGGGAATCTATCTCTGTATGTATTTTGTACACAATGCAGAAGCTGGGGCTGTCTTTAAACCCTTTCCTCTTTGCCTCCCGGGTCTTTAGGAACTTGGGTTTATGTGGCCAGTGTGATTGGCACTTGATTGGAAAGCTCCTGATTGCAAGTATGCATCAGGAGCTTTTCTGGCCCAGCTGGTAACTGCTGGGAGCACACAAAAAGCACACTCTCAGCACAGAAAAGTGTTTACATAGGGCCACATATATGCAGCCTCTCGGCATTAACCAGTCCCTGTAGCCAGGATGTGGTACAGCGTGGTTGTCTGGTTCTGGGACGACGTCCATGGATGTCATTTCAAACACGCCCCCTGCGCACCCCCAGTGGTGCGCACCCAGCACCGCCTGTGATCGCTGTGTCCTATGGACACAGCTGATCACGTGATACGGTAAATGGGCAATCATGGAAGCCTTTTACCACATGATCAACTGTGTCCATTGATACAGCAGATTACCGGGTAAATACAGTTGCCGGTTATCGGCTGCACTTCCTGACACTGTCAATAGCGTGAGGAAAGTACTAACCGAGAACCAGCAATTGTCAGCAAAAGGGATCGGCACTGATCATCAGGGCACTGTTTTAATTCACTTTTGGATATTCCCAATGTAGTGATATTCTTTCAACACAAGATGGCGAGGTGGAGACTTTCTGGTAAGCAATTAGTGCACCATATAAGGCAAAGGATTGAAGTCCCCTCCCAGTTCTGACGAAGTCTGCGGTGATTGGCGGACGAAACGCGTTCAACGTATTGACGTCACTACGCTCGGCGTCTTCACAGGGTGCGGCGCCCACGAGGCGGGAAGGAACGGCGGTGTCACAGCTCCCTGTTAGGTAGGCCCAAGACCTTTTGAGAACTACCAGTGGGCTATTATCACAGCGGTTCGCAAACGGCAATTCCCTCAGGGAAATATATCTTCCCACCGGTGGCAAGTTATTTAAAATGCTTACGGCTGTTGAGATTTACTGAGCCTACATGGCGTTAATAGGGCATGCTTCATGGGCCTAATTTACCCTGTATACTCGGGGAATTTTTTGGAATTCCTCTCAGGAGGAGAATCTACATATATATATATTTAAATACGCTAATCCTACTCAGTACTTTTTGCTGTGACATAGCCACATCCTTATAAAACCGCAAATAACCTTCTCAAATTGAGCAATTTTTGGAAACCCTTTATGGGTATATTAAACTCAGGTATCTACGGCCTGCTATATGCTATATACACATTATATGTGCTTGAAATCCACGCATCCATGTATACCTGGTCCCTCACCCCCATATGCATCTTTGAAAAAGCATCAAGACCTATCTTAGTTCAAGTCGAAGAGTCTTCTTGATCTCATTGATGGTAATATATCCACATTTTTATATGTGTTTTGTTTTCGGGGTTACCTGATGCCCAAGATCATACACATTTTAATTTTTTTTCTGTGTATAATCCTCAGAATCATTTGGTACTGTGGACCTTGTTCCATTTGGGGTGGCTACCCAGGAGAAGTCCCTACACTTGAGAGGCGGGTATGATAGTTTCAACCTTTGAGAATGTAACAGTAGTAAATCCATTGACTATTGTGGAGGGATCTGGTTAATTTTGGATGTGATTTGGTCTCCATATTGCTAGATACATACCATTATATTTTTGTGTTCCAGCTTGTACAACAGCAGGAGTTCCTGACATATACTGGGAACACACTCACTGAATATCACGCTCATTCAAATATTAAGCGGAAACCTTCGGAAATCCAGGATAATTATTTCATCATTACACCACTCTGCCTTATATGGTGCTCTGTTGCTAAGATGACCCTAAATTGTAGAGGCGGTTTTTTAACATGATTTTAAATTTTTTTCATATGTACACCGTGCTCATGTTTAACCTCCCTATGATCTATGTGATCAAATAAAGTATTGTTAAAATTCATTTGAATTCATTACTACTCCGCGTGGAATTACTTAGAAACCTTCTTTTTCAGATAGGTGTGTTCTTGTCACACTATTCATATAGTTTAGTATGCTGTTCCCTCGGTTTATGTATCCACACTTATATAAGTGAGTCGGAGATGTGTTTTGACATTAACAATTAGTGTCATTTTTGGTGGCTTTGTTGTTGTGATATACTTCCTTAAAGTTCTTATAACCTGTTCTGCCACCTTGGAGGGTTGGACTCATCTTAAACATCTGCAATGGTGTACAGTGATTGCTGGATTATTGATATTTTTGACTACTATCTATACGATATTGTGTTAATTCCCTCCCCCTATGTGGAAGGGAAAATACCTAAGGAGGTAATGCCTATCAGATCAATGAGGAGATGGAGGCGGAAATTAGTTGATCTGCATTTACAAAGAACTTAGACCCCCAAGGAGAGGGAAATGAGGGAGACATCAAGACCAAGTTTTTAAGCTACACAAGAAACTTAACTACTAAATATTTGAATAGAAAGTGGGATATTACATCCCCTTGAATCATATATAGAAAGAGGGATTGTTCCCAGGGGATGGGGGGGGGGGGGGGGGAGGGGGAAAAAAAAAAAAAAAAAAAAAAAAAAAAAAAATAAAAAAAAAAAAAAAAAAAAAAAAAAAAAAAAAAAAGAGAAAAAACTGTGTAATTCCAGCAGAACACCTTGATTTCTGGAAAGGGGAAAGAGGTCTGTATAAAAACATGGCATAGTAAGAGATTATGCGATTAATTGTGGAAGAAAGAGAAGGTTCAACTAAATGAACTCTCTAATGAAATTAATGAGAGCGCAAATCACTTGATCCCCTGAAGAATGATCCTGAGTTTGATAAACACAATGATTTCCTTAGAAAAGAGATAGAAAAAATACAAAAAACCCTGAAATTTACGAAACAACAAAAATTTAGAAGAGACTTAGAGGACTGGGAGAAAGGTGAGATATTTGACCTAACTAATAGTAGAGGAAGGAGTCGATCAAAACGTAAAAAACATTTTTCTAGAAATAATAGGGATATTCATCAATGATGAGGATGATGATGAAAGTAATAAGAGATCTTCAGTTTTTTAGAGAAAAAACAGATGGCGAGAACCATGAATACTAAAACAAATAAACAAACAAATGAATGGGACAAAGGAAGAAAGAAACACCCCAATTGCCCTCAAACCATCCAATCAAAATCGAACCAGAAGTCACAAGAGATAAAGACTAATCAAGAGGGGGAACGAATGACCTTAAGGTAATAAATCTATCTAACTTTGTATTGGAAAAAAGACACTATGATTTACTGCGGAAAGATCTAACTTTTTCTCCTACGGACAAAATGGACTTGTTTGAGGTCTACAAAGATTTGAAACTTGTTTCTGAGAAAGATCCTTTTAAGAATTCCATATGTATCTAGAGAAGAACAAAATCCCTGTGATTTGAATTCAGAGAGGGAACAACAGGCATTAAGAGATCTCATTAGTCTCCTTGACGAGACTCCCACAGACAGTGAATTTGGGGAGGGGGATGTTTCTAACAAGTGGAAAAGACATACTAGACTTAAAACTCCTTCCAAAAGAATGCCTAATATCAGGAAAATAAATGGCTAAGTACTTTCTTAGATCTAGTACATGATGACCTTGGAAAAATAGACTGGACAATGAGGAATGCTGATAACCTCACTAGGGGTGAAAGAATAGGCCCTTATGGAACTTAGAAATGCTAAAAACATTGTGATTAAAAAGAGTGACAAAGGGGGGAATGTAGTACTACTAGAGAGTGTGGAATTTGAGAAGGAGGTGCTTAGACAGCTGAGGAGTCTGGATACATATCGCAAACTACATAATAACCCGTTCCCAAAACTTGTGGTTGATTTAAATAAAAAAAGTGGGATTGGCACGTGAAGCAAACTTATTAACCAAACGGGAATGCGATATGCTGACAGTTGAAACATATAATATCCCCACCTTCTATGTAATCCCAAAAATACATAAAATCCCTCTCAACCACGGGACGCCCTATAGTATCTGCTATTAGTGGCCCCCTGGAACCAATAGGTAAATTTGTAGACGACTTAATCAAGGATTTGGTCTTGGAACTCAGATCTTATGTAAGAGATACGGGGGATGTACTTAAAAAGATTCTTAATGTAAAAGTACCAGAAGGTGCACTCCTGTTGGGCATCGATGTGGAATCACTGTATACCTCCATCCCACACGTTTGGGGACAGAAAGCGGTGGCCCATTTTCTGGAGATATACTTTCCTGAAATGGAGGCTCAAAATGAATTTATATTGGATTTGCTTGAGTTTATGCTGACCCATAACTGTTTTCAGTTTCTGGGCTCCTTCTATCAGCAAATATGTGGTACCTCCATGGGAGCACCCTGGGCCCCGGCATTCGCGTGTTTACATCTAGGTCTGTGGGAGGAGGAACTAGTATATATCCCTCCACTCCCTATAAAACAATATGCAATAACCTGGTTGCGATACATTGATGATGTCCTAATGGTATGGGGATGGAGGTATGGATGAGCTTAAAAGCTTTATGGAATTTTTGAACAAGAATGATAGAAATATCAAACTCACTTATACAGTAGATAGAGAGGTGATAACTTTTTTGGATTTGTCAATCTCTGTCCACGAAAATGAACTGGTCACTAAAACATTTAGAAAGGAAACAGCGGCCAATACACTTTTACATGCTAATAGCTATCATCCAAGGAGTCTGAAACAGGGAATCCCTATTGGTCAGTTCCAGAGAATAAAAAAAGAAACTGTACAGAAGAATTAGAATATAGACATGAATCTATCCAGCTCTACAAAAGGTTCAGAGAGAGGGGCTATTCACATAGAACCCTAAGAAGAGCAAAAAGAAAAGCCCTCGGTAAAACAAGAGAGGAACTAATTAATAAATCAAAACCAAAGGCAGCTGCGAATACTGAAAACCAACCGGTAAGATTCATAACTAAATTTGGACAACAATGGGATGAAGTTAAGAGGCCCTGGACTCCCATTGGCATTTACTAATTCAAAATCCGCAGATAGCGAGAGTGGTGGGAGAGAGTCCACACATGGTGGCAAAACGAACTCGGAATCTAAATGATATATTAGTACAATCAGAATTTCAGAGGGCACCACAGAGAAACTGGCTAACTAGGAAGACTGGCGTATATGGTATGTTTCCATGTGGTCATTGTCAGATTTGTCCATTTGTACATAAGTCTAATCAGTTTTTCAACAATGATAACTCTAGGACATTTCAAATACGAAGCTTCATTAATTGTTCTAGTAGTAAAAATGATATACATGATAGAATGTCCATGTAAAAAGATATATATAGGTAAAACCAAAAGAAGCCTTAGGACTAGGATCGGTGAACATCTGAGAGACATTAGAAATGAAAATAGGAATGTAAGAAAGGGAGAAAAAGTGAACCCACTGGCGCAACACTTTAAAGAAGTACACGGGGGTAAAACAGATGGTCTAAAAGTAAAAGGGATCTTTCTGCTGAATATTTCGGCTCGTCGGGGTGATTTTGATAAAGTCCTCCTACAAAAAGAAAAATTCTGGATTTATACCCTAGGGGCACTTCTCCCATCTGGATTAAACACGGAACTCAACTTTGGGGTGTTTTTTGAAATGAATTCCCTTGAAATCTCTATATACCCTGAGTTATAATCTACATTGCGATATCTTATATATCTGAACTAAATATGGGCCTCTGTGGACAAAATATGAACCTAATTGTTCAACCTTTTCTACTCCTATTAGGTGGTGAGCATATAGAATAATAGGACTGATTTTGAAATTCTGGTAGCTGGACTTGGTTTTGATGTTTCCCTATGTGAACGTGAAATATGCTAATAATAATCTCCTGTTTATCATTCTTTTGGAAGATAATTTGATCTATAGTAATCAGGCTCCTCTTCTACATCCAGCAATCACTTTAAAATTCAAGATATGTGTTTTAATTCACTTTTGGATATTCCCAATGTAGTGATATTCTTTCAACACAAGATGGCGAGGTGGAGACTTTCTGGTATGCAATTAGTGCACCATATAAGGCAAAGGATTGAAGTCCCCTCCCAGTTCTGACGAAGTCTGCGGTGATTGGCGGACGAAACGCGTCAACGTATTGACGTCACTACGCTCGGCGTCTTCACAGGGTGCGGCGCCCACGAGGCGGGAAGGAACGGCGGTGTCACAGCTCCCTGTTAGGTAGGCCCAAGACCTTTTGAGAACTACCAGTGGGCTATTATCACAGCGGTTCGCAAACGGCAATCCCTCAGGGAAATATATCTTCCACCGGTGGCAAGTTATTTAAAAGCTTACGGCTGTTGAGATTTACAGAGCCTACATGGCGTTAATAGGGCATGCTTCATGGGCCTAATTTACCCTGTATACTCGGGGAATTTTTTGGAATTCCTCTCAGGAGGAGAATCTACATATATATATATATATACGCTATCCTACTCAGGTACTTTTTGCTGTGACATAGCCACATCCTTATAAAACCGCAAATAACCTTCTCAAATTGAGCAATTTTTGGAAACCCTTTATTGGGTATATTAAACTCAGGTATCTACGGCCTGCTATATGCTATATACACATTATATGTGCTTGAAATCCACACATCGTGTATACCTGGTCTCTCACCCCCATATGCATCTTTGAAAAAGCATCAAGGACCTGATCTTAGTTCAAGTCGACAAGAGTCTTCTTGATCCTCATTGATGGTAATATATCCACATTTTTATATGTGTTTTGTTTTCGGGGTTACCTGATGCCCAAGATCTACACATTTAATTTTTTTCTATGTATATCCTCAGAATCATTTGGTACTGTGGACCTTGTTCCATTTGGGGTGTGGCTACCCAGGAAGTCCCTACACTTGAGAGGCGGGTATGATAGTTTCACCTTTGAGAAGGTAACAGTAGTATCCATTGACTATTGTGGAGGGAGGTCTGGTTAATTTTGGATGTGATTTGGTCTCCATATTGCTAGATACATACCATATATTTTTGTGTTCCAGCTTGTACATTCCAGGAGGTTCCTGACATATACTGGGAACACACTCACTGAATACACGGCTCATTCAAATATTAAGCAGGAAACCTACGGAAATCCAGGATAATTATTTCATCATTACACCACTCTGCCTTATATGGTGCTCTGTTGGCTAAGATGACCCTAAATTGAAGACGCTAAGTGTTTTTTAACATGATTTTATTTTTTTCATATGTACACCGTGCTCATGTTTAACCTCCCTATGATCTATGTGATCAAATAAAGTATTGTTAAATTCATTTGAATTCATACTACTCCGCGTGGATTACTTAGAAACCTTCTTTTTCAGATAGGTGTGTTCTTGTCACACTATCATATTGTTTAGTATGCTGTTCCCTCGGTTTATGTATCCACACTTATATAAGTGAGTCGGAGATGTGTTTTTGACATTAACAATTAGTGTCATTTTTGTGGCTTGCTCCTGCTTTGTTGTTGTGATACACTGATGATCAGTGCCCAGCAGTGCTGTCCACCTATACTCATCAGTGCTGCCCCACCTGTACCCATCAATGTCACCTACCTGTGCCCTGCAGTGCTAAATGTAGAATAAAAGTTTGAAAATGTATAAACCTTTTTCAGTTTTCTTTTAGATCAGCCCCAGGCTAGACCACATAAATATAAAAAAAACCTCAACTTTTTAATTTCTTTAATTTAACTGATTGAGCATGGATCAAACTCAGGCAACTAATTGGGGCTTTTTATTTAGAAATGATGAGGGAAATCAAATGTTTATATGTAATTAAATACAATGTTTATTTTTTTCACAATTCTTCACATTGAATTAACAATTAATTAATTAACCCTTTTATTAAAAGAATCTCTATTTCACGTTTAGAATTTTCTACTTTGAACCTAAAAACCTGTAAGCAAATTATTTACTTATACTTTAATAAAAGAAAGTTTTCTTAATTGCAAAGTCTCTGATCAAGTCCTCAAAATACACTGCTCAAAAAAATTAAAGGAACACTTTTTTAATCAGAGTATAGCATCAAGTCAATTAAACTCCTGGGATATTGATCAGTTAAGTAGAAAAAGGGGTTCTTAATCAGTTTCAGCTGCTTTAGTGTTAACGAAATTAACAACAGGTGCACTAGATGGTGACAATGAGACAACCCCCAAAACCGGAATGGTTTTACAGGTGGAGGCCATTGACATTTTTTTCCCTACTCATCTTTTCTGCTGTTTTTCACTAGTGGTAGTACTGCTGGTAGCATGAGGCGATACCTGGACCGTACAGAGGTTGCACAGGCAGTCCAACTCCTCCAGGATGGCACGTCAATATGTGCCATTGCCAGAAGGTTTGCTGTGTCTCCCAGCACAGTCTCAAGAGCATGGAGCAGATTCCAGGAGACAGGCAGTTACTCTAGAAGAGCTGGACAGGGCCATAGAAGGTCCTTAATCCATCAGCAGAACTGGTATCTGCTCCTTTGTACCAGGAGGAACAGGATGGGCACTGCCATAGCCCTACAAAATTACCTCTAGCAGGCCACTGGTGTGAATGTCTTTGACCAAACAATCAGAAACAGACTTCATGAGAGTGTCCCGAGGGCCCGACGTCCTCTAGTGGGCCCTGTACTCACTGCCCGGCACCATAGAGCTCGATTGCCATTTGCCATTGAACACCAGGACTGGCAGGTCCTGCCACTGGCGCCCTGTGCCTTTCATAGATGAGAGCAGGTTCACCCTGAGCACATGTGATAGACATAAAAGGGTCTGGAGAAGCCATGGAGAAAATTATGCTGCCCGTAACATCATTCAGCGTGACCATTTTGGTAGTGGGTCAGTGATGGTCTGGGGAGGCATATCCATGGAGGGACTCAAAGACCTCTACAGGCTAAACAATGGCACCTTGACTGTCATTAGGTATCGGGATGAAATCCTTGGACCCATTGTCAGACCCTACTCTGGTGCATTGGGTCCTGTGTCCTTCCTGGTGCATGACAATGCACCGCCTCATGTGGCGAGAGTATGCAGGCAGTTCCTGGAGGATGAGAGAACTGATACCATTGAATGGCCCCCACGATCGCCTGACCTAAATCCAATAGAGCACCTCTGGGATATCACGTTTTGGTCTATCCAGCATCGCCAGGTTGCACCTCAGACTGTCCAGGAGCTCAGTGATGCCCTGGTTCAAATCTGGGAAGTAATACCCCAGGACACCATCCGTCGTCTCATTAGGAGCATGCCCTATGTTGCCAGGCATGCATACAAGCACGTGAAGGCCATACAAACTACTGAGTACCATTTTGAGTTGCTGCAATGAAATTTCAGCAAAATGGACTAGTTTGCTGCATACATTTTTTCACTTTGATTTTGAGGGTATCTTTGAATTCAGTCCTCTGTAGGTTGATCACTTTCATTTCCATCAAACGATGGGGCATCCCTATGTTCCTAACACATTACCCAGTCCATATTAGTATAGATAATCAGCATGTTATTTTTCCTTACTGAGATCTGATGTGTTTTCAAAGTGTTCCTTTAAATTTTTTGAGCAGTGTATAATCTGACATAATAAATCTTATATACTTAGCAGAGACAAGGCATCCAGCCTGTCTTGTCACTTAGTTGTTCTTCTGGGATTTTTAATATGCTTGAATTGAGAAAATGAATTTAAGGCATAATAGCTAGAGGAAAAGCTCTGTGGTGCCCCCTTCCCTTGGTGCCACAAGCCAATGCTTATTTTGCTTAATGGTGAATTCAGCTCTTGTCGTAGCACTCACAGGTATGACTGTACTATGTAAAGGCCTCTGGGATTTTTTAACATGGTGCTCTTTCCAAATGGTATATTACATATATTCTTTAATCCTGTATAGTTGGAGATCTTAATGGAGTGAAGCTGAGATGCAGTGGTCCAATGAGCCTGTTCAATTTGTTTTCCTCAGTGAAGGGCCTTTACGCCTTGGTCTGGTAGAGAACACATCCTCCTGGGCACACAAGGGGTTCATAGATCCTGGAGAAAGTAACAACTAGCAGGTGTCAGAGAGAACTGATGAAGTGTGTAGAGCAGAACTGCCATCTGAAATATCCATATCATTAGAGCAGGTTTTAGGGAAATCCATCACTCATCACTGCAGCATCGCTTCACTGGCTGCTTGTCCTTGTCACATATCTGTGGCTCTGTGCCTGCAGAACAGCATGCCTTACACCACAGTGATGCAGAAAAATCCGTCCCCAAGAAAAAAAATATCTTTTGTTGATGCATTTACAATTGTTGTTTTTAAAAGGTTATTCACAGCCATGTTGATAGAAGCAACAGTATGAATGCCATGTACTACCGGAATAAATTAATCTTAGGTACTTACAAATATTTATACTGCAGCTTTTGTCAGCAACATTATATACTAGTCAGTTAATAACAAAAGCAACAATGGCAAAAAAAATTTTGGAAATCATTTTATTCTATTCTAGTAGTCACTTAAAGCAGAACACTACCAAAGATAATAAGATTTCCCCAATGATACGTTTTACTGCCACTAGATGTCCTGACTCTGATGGCCAGCATCACTCAATGCACTTTCCCTGAACCCAGATCTCAACTCAAGGTGGGAATTATGGGTGAGAAATATGCCCTTTAAAGAAAAAACACTCAGCCTGTTATGACTGTAGACAATGTATGTGCAAAGGCTGCAAAGAAGCTGCAGGATTATAATATAAAAAATCCTCCCCTCTACCATCCCCACCTCCACATTTCCCAGGATACACTGCATTTTGCTTCCTAAAAAACATTCAGTAAAGGTTTACTTTAAAAGAGAAGCACAGTCAAAGCTTTTTTGGTCATACTTCTCTTGTGGGTCACAGGAGTGCATAAAATTTTGTTCTCCTGAGCTGCTCTAGGCCCTAGAAAGATCCCAACCATATTGTCAAGATCCACCCACTTGTATGATAGACAGCTGGCTCCAGCTTTCAGCATGTGGCTGAGATTTAAAGCCAGCAGAGCGCACCCCCCCTATCCTGCTCGGGTTCTCCAATGACTTACAGTCACTGCTCTCCACTCAGAAAAGACCAGGAACTGAGTGATCAGCGGTCATGTGATTGTTCAGTTCTTGGTCTTAGAGCCAGCGATGGACAGCTGCAGCATCACACTTAGGCAGCAGCATATAGGTGAGCATTTATTTTTTTCTTATTTAATACCCCAAAACTTCTCCTTTGATACTACATTAACATCTGAGGGTAACATATTCAGGTGATTTTCTGGCATATTTTGTGTGCATTCTTCCACAAGTTTTAGAGTTGTGCCAGTCAAGAGCTTTGTTGGGGCAGCATCATGCATTTTTGCTTCGCAGACTTTTATTATGTGGATGCCTGAAAACATATGAAACAACTTTTTGCATGTTTTTTCAAGCCCTCTTAATAAAGTCTGTGGGGCTAAAAACACTCATATTGGCTGAATAAGAAGCTTGTGTACTTTTTCATGTGACAGATTTTTAGCGACAGGCGTTTAAGCACTCAGGTGTGTGCAGACACCATGTAAAACGATGGTAGTTTCATGTTGAGTGTTTTGTAGCTGAATGGTGCCTAAAACCGTGTATGCACGATGAGAATATTTGACAGATGATCTTCCGATTTTTTTTGCATGCTAGTCTCATATTGAAAATGATTAGGTTACTAAAGTTGCTAAAATTCTCGTAAGATAGAATACAACTTTGGAAGCGATCTAATGTATTTTATTGTATTGTATTGTAATGTATTCTTTCGTTTCTGAGTATGTGAGGTCTTGGTCACTCGATTTTGTATGGATGAATACTTTACTGATTAAGTGAAAATTGTTCATTCTGCTATCGCATGAGAAAAATTTTTATGCTTGACCCTTTGGATAGTTTTGTATGATCTCATGATTAGATGATTTCGTCCAATTTTCTCATCATGTGTACTAGGCATTAGAGACCAGTGTTACAAGTCTTACACTAATCCGTCTCTATGAACTTTATCAGTACACTCCCTATGCTTTCCTTATCACAAATATGCTTATTGTCAATATGAATGCTGGAAAATATATCCCATGCAGTGTATTATTGGTAGTAGGTTGAAATGGTGGTGAATGATTGCATTTGCTACTTGTTTTCCTGAACTGAAAATATATAATGTTCACCTTAAACCCATGCCTGATCCAAACTCGAAGATCATCCCAGGGAGTAAGGTCACCCACCTAGAACAAATATGAATCAGGATTCCCAAACAACATACATTATCTACCGTAGTTCAATCAAATATACTGAAAGCTGGAGAATCAGCTGCCTGGGAAGGTGAATTTTGCAAACTTATAGGAGTCAGAGAATGGCTGAGACTCTTGTTTTCAGAAGGCTTTTTGTTGTGCTCACATATATAGAAGATTTATTTTTTATTGAAAAAGAAGATAACTGGCTTTTTTAATCCTAAATGTGAATCTTTTATTTATTACAGCGCAACTCAGAAATAGCGATGTGCAGACTTCAGAAATAGGGCAAAATTGTCAGTTTTAGTTTTGCAGAAAAGATGCTAAGGTCCTTTCAACAGACATAAAAGTGCATGAGTTTCTTGCATTTATCCTTGTATTTAACAACTCAGGCAGTTAATGGAGAATATTCTGCTGTTTTAAAATGGATTTTATTTATGAAACTTTAAAAGCATCAAATACATTTCATAGAAATACCAAAATTTATTGAGTAGCATTTTTGGATCATTGAAGAGCAAGGACAAAAAATACAGCTTCGGTTTCAGGACATTAGTCGTTTAGAATGTATACATACAATATGGATGCATTTGGTTGCAGGCAAACGTTCCCAGAGTTAACTTATTATCTATGATGGTAAGACCAACTTTAACAATCAAAGTAAGACTTTTCCTACAGAAAGCTGTATCACATGAAAAACATAAAGATTAGCATAATTGCCAAAACATGGAAAAACCCTGAAATCCCTGATCAAATGCTTATTTCTAAAATCAAACAGATTTACAGTATAGCATAAATATAATACATAATACAATCAAGGGTGGACTCTGTCCATCAGATTTGAGCTCCATGGATAAGCAAATAATATTGCGTATATAATAAGTGAACAAACTACATAAACTGTACAGATGTTGCGCCGGGTTTCATCATTATTTGCAACAAACAAAACATACTTAAAGCGGAACGTCACTCTTTAACTGACTATTTTGAATCCTTATGCTGCTAGCATTAGTAAATTGTGAGACAAGTATATCATATTTACTTGTTTTGTATTTCAATGGTTTTTATTAATTTGTAACAGTTTAACACAGGAGCAACAAATCACGCCCACGCTATCAATTGCACAGAAAAAATTTGAAACATCAGTGCTCTAACACCTACAGAGCAAAAGGTACGCCCATGTAGGGGCTATCAATGGCACTTTAAATAAAAAACCATTAGTATACCACTGATAGTAACTCAAACTAAAGGCAACTATCCAATGCCACACTGATAACAAACAAATAAAAAAAAAAGAAAAGGAAGGAGGAGCACAAAAGAAAAAAGATAACAAAACCAAGAGCAGGGATTAAAGAACGCCAATACCAAACAACATCACATCCCCAGACTTGCTGGGGGGAGCATGGGAAAGACATATTGCAACCACGGCTCCCATATTTTCAAGAATTTACATTGGGAGTCATGGCAGATACATCTGTTCATTGAGCATCACAGTGGTGATATGGCCCCGCACCCCTGAAGAGGGACAAACGGGCTCTTCCAGGCCTGAACAATTGTTCTAGTGGCCGACAAAAACAAATAGGAAGCCAACTTCTGCTGAAGAGCCAAGAGGCCCGGTATGGGACAATGAAGCAAAGCATACCAAGCATCCCGTCGTATAGAGAGATGGAAACAAGGGGAAAAGGGGGGCCAAACACACGAGACCAAAAACGAAGTAGTCTCGGGCATGACCACCAGCTATGCAATACATCACCTCGATGGCCACAACCTCGAAAGCATGGATCACTGCAGGCAGGGTTCGAATGGGCCAAACGAGCTGGAACCCAATACCAACAAAACAATATTTTGTATGCCACCTCCAGCGTGGTCGTATTAAATTATCATTTAGTTATAAGCGACCAGGCCCTATTCCAGTCCTCCAGATCCACGACTGCCCTCAGGTCGCGCTTCCACTGAACAACATATGAAAGAGAAGTATGCATCGTGCGCATGTTCAAAGCTGCATAAAGAAGGGAAATAAGGCTCGGGGCACCAGGAATCTGTTGGCAAAGCAGTTCAAAGGCAGATTTCTGGTACGGGAAAGCAGAAGTGCCCCGCAATGAGATCAGCCAATGCTGCAATTGAAGGTAACAAAAAAGTTCCGCTGAAGGGACATCCCGTGACTCCTGAAGAAAATTCCAGGTAGGGAAGGACTGAGAAGTCAAAAAGTGTTTCACCTGCGAAAACCATTGGCCACCCACCAAGAAAATACCCTTGGTTGATCTAAACCCGGTGGGAAGAGAGGGTTGTTAGTAATTGGGAGCAAAGAATGTGACATCAGGCCACTGGAGTAACTTACCGAGTCCCACACTTGTAATCCATGGAGCAAAATCAGACTCAGTGCCATAGGGCGCAGGGGGAAACCATAGAAGCGTTGATGTCGCAATAGGGGCACAATTAGGTAGTTCCATCAGGACCCAGAGAGGAACGTCTGAGGAAGCGTGCAACATAGACAATGGGGCAATCTGACTCGCCTGATAATACTTAGTTACATTAGGTATCCCAAGACCTCCCTGGAGTCTATGAACAAAAAGCGTAGTTCTGGAGACTCTGGGGCGTTTATCGGCCCAGATAAAATGCATAATCTTCGCCTGAATCAACTGAAGAAAATGAGGAGGAACCCGCACTGGGAGGGTGTGAAAATAGTATAACAATTGCGGCAAGATGGTTATTTTCACTGAATTAACCCCTCCTATCCAAGACAGGTGTGGAAATTGCCAAGAATGCATAGAGAGAGGACACAGAGTGAAGCAATTGATAATAATTTGCAGCAAACAGTGAGTCATAGGTGGGGGTCAAGCGAATGCCTAGGTATTCAAAAGAAGAAGAAGCCCATTTGTAAGGGAAGTGGGACTGTAGGCGCAAAACCAAATCTGAGGCCAAAGTAATATTAAGCACGACAGTCTTATCCAAATTAATACGGAGACCTGAAAACAAAGAGAAGCGCTCAAGAACCTGTTGCAAATTTGGAAGCGTCATCATGGGATTAGTGAGAGTCAAGAGGCGATCGTCCACAAAAGGGTTCAACTTGAACTCCTGTCCAGCGTGCGGAACCCCCGATACATTACAATCGGTCCGGAGCGCCAAAGCCAGTGTCCCAAGCGCCAGGACAAAGAGCGGCAGGGACAGGGGGCAGCCCTGTCTTGTCCCTCGCCAAATAGGAAAGGGATTTGAGAAAAACCCAGCGTACTTAATGAAAGCCGAAGGGGAAGAATACAAGGTTTGAATCCAAGAAAGAAAAGAATCCCCAAAACCCCAACGAGACAGCACAAACCACAGATATTCCCAAGATAGAGACTCAAAGGCTTTATATATGTCTAAGGACAGTAAGAATCCCAGGATTTTTCATTGTTGTAGAAAACGTATAAGATGAACCACCTTACGAACGTTATCACCTGCCTGCCTCCCAGGGACGAAACCCACTTGGTCCCTGTGGACCAGACTACGCAAATATTTATTGATACGAAAACTAAGAATCTTGCCCAATACCTTCAGGTCTTCATTAAGAAGAGAAATGGGCCGGAAGGCTTGCAGTTCCTGCACATCATTGATCGTTTTAGGAATCATGGAGATATGAGCTCTAAGCGCGTCCGGAGAAGGCAAAGAGCCCTGTCGTAACTCATTAAAATAGTCAGCCAAGAAGGACGCTAATAGGGTTGCAAATTTATTATAAATAGAGACCGGAAAAGCCATTGGGACCTGGGGCCGCGGTGGACCAAAGAGATTTGACAGCTTGGAGCACTTCCAACTGCGCTGCCTCGGATAATCCAGGAAGTTGGAGATCTTGGAAGAATGCCTCTGCCTGAGCCACAGGGAAGGGATCTGGTTTAGCGTAAAGGCGTGAAAGGAAGTCTGCAAAACGGGAGACAATCTGCTGGGGATTAGAAGTACAGCCACCCGCGGGAAGTCGCAATCAGATCGATTTATGTGGATTTCCCCACAGAATTGAGTTTCCTGGCCAGCATTGGACCTGGCTTATTAGCACAGGAATAAAATTTGTGTTTTGTCCAGCGCAGGGCCTGTTCCGCCTCTGAAGAGGTGAGTAGGTCCAACTCTGCCACTAGAGCATCCCGTGCGTGTTTATGGGCCGCGGATGGGAATGACTTCCAACGATCATCCGCAGAGGCCAGTAGAGAATGAAGTTCCAAAAGTCAGTGCCCCTGCTCCCGCTTCCGAACCGCCGCCAGCTGTATAACATGACCCCACACAACTGTATAACATGACCCTCCCACAGGGACACTGCCCCCCTTTAGCACCTGATGGATAAATGCATGCACTAGCTGTTGGGATTTGAGCACAGGGATCTCTTGTTTGTTGTATTGTTGGGTCAGTAGCCAGACCTGAACCTTGTAGCTCTCCCCATTGTGTCTTTTCCCCTATGCTAGCATTGTGTCCACAGTAGCATTTGCGTAGGCAGAGCAGAGTAGGACTGGCCATAGAGGGATTACTTTGACGCAGTTGGCCAGCTTAAGCATGAATTGCAATATGTGTGAACTAAATATCTCTATTTATTGCATAGTTTGCTTGAAAGGGTATATACCAGTGTGCAGAGGGTCCTTCAGAATTTCTAGTGTTAATATGTGGTTACACCCCTTTAGCACCTGATGGATAAATGCATGCACTAGCTGTTGGGATTTGAGCACAGGGATCTCTTGTTTGTTGTATTGTTGGGTCAATAGCCAGACCTGAACCTTGTAGCTCTCCCCATTGTGCCTTTTCCCCTATGCTAGCATTGTGTCCACAGTAGCATTTGCGTAGGCAGAGCAGAGTAGGACTGGCCATAGAGGGATTACTTTGACGCAGTTGGCCAGCTTAAGCATGTATTGCAATATGTGTGAACTAAATATCCCTATTTATTGCATAGTTTGCTTGAAAGGGTATATACCAGTGTGCAGAGGGTCCTTCAGAATTTCCCACAGGGGCACTGCCGAAGACACAGATCCTGAGTTTTCCATGAAGTATGTACTTAAGAAAGATTCTATTTGTTGGCAGGTAACCTGAGTGGTCAATAAAGAATCATTAATGCGCCAGTGAAAGGGGTGCTGTACCAACCCAGAAAGGGCCAGGAGGAGTACCAGGGGATCATGGTCCGACCAGGGCGAGGAGGGAATAGCTATCCGCCTGACCAAGGGAAGCTGCTGAACATGCATGAATATATGGTCAATTCTACAAAAACTGTCATGAGGGTTGGAATAGAATGTAAAGTCATGCTCAGTTGGGTGAAGTTCCCTCCAGACGTCCTCCAGCCCCGCCGTCCGCAAGAGAGAGCAGGTAGCGAGGGATCCGAAATCGAGGCCGGGGCTTCAATTGCGGCCTCTGTCGGAAGACGTGATCCTGCGACCGGGGCTCTGAAACTCTCCGGCGGTAGACCCAAAATCGAGACCGCGGCTTCATTCGTGGCCTCCAGCGGGCAGGCCGCAAAATCTGGAGAAGCCCGCCGGGTGCTGGAGGAGCGGGCGGCTGCTGATTTTTTTGCCCAATGAAGCACCAGGGGACAGGGGGCCAGGAGGGGTTGGAGGTTAGGCCAAACCCCCCCAGGGTAAAAATCGGCCGATGTGCCGGCAGCCAAGCAGCAGGCTTAAATTGCAACCATTCTTGAAGCTGCTCATGAGTGCCCCCCATATTTACTTGTTTTAAACTGTTTTTTTTTCTTTTTTAACATTACTTTAGTTACTTCATAGTTTCCATACCTAGGCAAATGATGTCATATATCCCAAGAGTCTTCAGGAGGGGTGGAGGATTTTTTTAAGCTAAGCACACCCTCATGCTTGCATGCCTGAGCTAAGCTAAGCTGAGCTAAGAGCAGATGGATTCCAGCAAGCAAATGTATATGAATCATCTGCCCCTACTCAAGATGGCCACTGCCAGAAATGCTAGATTGCTCAGCAAAATAAAGCATGGAGACATGGATGGATGGGGAAAGTTTGCTTTAAATATTAAGCATTAATTAAATAGCAATTTTGGTTTGTGGTGCTCTGATACAGTGTGGTTCTGCTTTAAGCTGGGTATACACATTCAGTTTTGGTTGAACTAAAGAAACTGACAGATCCCAGCATCAACATAGCAATGTGTGAGGCAGTGATCTCTGCCAATGTGCTATTGTATTCCAATAGGGGGACTCCCTTCCCCACTAGCAAGGATACTTAGATCAGAGCTGCAGCCATTCATTGCATGCACTATCAAATGCTGGTTCCCTAGTAGGACCATTTGACAGAAGCCATTCATTAGACTGGCTTCTGTTAAACCAGACAGCAGTACACATGTACAGAAAGTTGGCTGGCTCCTGCTGAAACAGCCAACTTTTGGTACGTGTTTCTTTACTCTTTACACATACTTATTTACTGGGAAATAACTTATACTGTACTTATAGGGCATTCAACCAACATTATAACTCACACAATATATATTCATTTATTACTCAACAACAAATTCAAAGATTGTAAATCTGGTTGATCTTACTCTAAGTAAGCTTGTCATGGCTAAATGATGAGAATGTCTTGTGGATGGTCACAGGGTTTTGGATGTTTGGAGTTTGGAGACCCCTGGTTTAGAGGATTACATAAGTGGCATTACTACTAAGTGCTCTTCAGTGACCTGCATCAATGGCTGCTCTTTGCTTTGTGTGGCTGTGATATTTTTAGTTGTGGATTAACATAATAAAGCTTTTGGATCTTCTAATCAGCAGTGCGAGGTCATCCACTTCTTTTTTCTTTTACATAAGTGGGGTTGTCTGGTATAAATGATAGGTATGTCATACATTAATAGGCTTCTTTGCATACAAGGTGCCATGTTTATATATAAATATACTGTATGTTTGATCAAATATATTTTCGCCACACACGATAAGAGTCTGGGCTGTTCTACAACACATTTAAAAAAGCCAGTACTGCTTTTGGTGTACATTTTTAGAAGCCATTACTGCAACAAATTTGAATTGATATCTATAGCACATGTATTGAATATGTTCTAACACTTTCTCGAGACCACCTTAAGACTCTAATGGTAATTCTAGCACTGAAGAACAGAGCTGATGACTACTGAAATGCATTGCTGCAAAAAGTGCTATCACATGCAACCAGACCAAATGCACAGTGGGGTTGATTTAATAAAGGAGTAAATACTATCACATGCTGTGGTTTTGCTGAAAGCACACATCACACTTCACTTCCAGCATGGAGACAGCTATGGGTTTCATAATAACGACTGAGTCTGAGTGTGAGGACCACTGCAATAGCCTTTATTTCTCTTTTACATTTATGGTGACTGTGCCCAATTATGTACTTGTCACAGGTACAAGAATGTGTCTATGTCTGCACTGGGGAAGGGGTGTCCACACTGGAAACTCCCTCCCCAGTGCATATATGTATTACCACTGCTCAAGGTAGAGAGACTCGCAATATCCAAGCACAACTCCTCCTGTAGGTTCCAGCCCAGCTCGTGTGCTGCATAGATGAGAACAATGGACATCTGATCGGCTGCACTCCAAACAATCCACTTTATTGAACCAAGATAAAACAAATACAGACAGTGGAAATACAGTGGGGGACTGGCAGGTAAATGCGTTCCACGCTAAAGACAGCGCTTATTCATTACCCAGTGGACCCATGTACAAAGGGTTGGTTTTAAGCACCAGCAACAGCTGTTCCTCCTAATCTACACTGGGTCCAACTCCTGCTAAACCAAACCGATTTTGAGGTAAAGACAGTTCCGCAACTAACAATTTTAACATCCCCAAAGTGAAACGCATAAAATCCAATGCACCAACCACAGAATATGCACAGGAATTCCCATGTCGCACAATGGAGATGGCAAAAATAAAAATGAAAATAAAGCTGTAAAGAATGTATGGGAAGAAGAAACAAAAAATAACATACCATGAAGAAAACACCACATCATGTATGAATGTATATATATTGGATCCATCCAAAATAAGAAGATATACAAATTACAAAAATAAATATGTCTCAGATCAATGACAAAGTCTCTGTCCTACCCTCACCATCCCAGATATAATAAAGACCAAAAAGGCTAATAAGGTGATTGAACGGGCAGAGACACAAAAAATAATCAAAAAAAGATCAGCACCAAATAAACACATGTAGTCAAATAAACGCATATATTAAAAAAAGCTGGTAAAACATAATCATATCAGAGAGGGAGAGGGCCATGGCTGGGCAAGGAAATCAGTCATAAAAATGAGTAAGATCCCATTCAAAATTCAAACCATTAGGAATACATATATGCAAATAAATTCCTCCTTAGTACACTCACTCCAATCCTTCCCAGCCACTGCACCCATCAAAGTGAAAGGCACTTGGCCATGGACTTTTATACTAGGGCTGGGTGAAGCTGGATGGCCAGATGGGGAACTGAGTGACTAGTTTCCCATAAGGTCCGCTCCACTTTTGATTGAGAGCGCACGAGAGTGGGCGGATCCATAGCCACTATTCAGTCCAATAGTGGTTTTCAAATCTGCTGTGCATTGTCACTCACAAGTGAAGTGGACGTGATAGAGCACTAGTCTCTCAGTTCCCCATCAGGCTCCGCTCTGACATAACCTGTATCCCTACCCTTTTGTTTACATTTAGCTTTTATCCAGAGAATCTCCTGGCCGACAGCTAAATGAGTCAGGGGATACAGCCCAGTGTTGGAAGATGTCACATTCAACTTTCTAGCATGGGAACGGCCTGCTCTGGGTACTGGTTTATTTCTGTATGCCAGATCACAGTTGGTCTCAGTTACTGCCAGTTTTCTAAACAGAGAAGATGGCAGTAATTCTTTAAGAATTTGTCGCTGCCACTGCCACAGCAATAGATTCTTAACATGGTGGTAGAAAGAACTACTTGAATTTGTCACATGTGTTGCTAATGTTTCTGACACTGGCACAAATACTTACCTGAACTAGGCAAAGGTAGTTCTTAACCTGTTCTCACTGATGTTGCACATATACAGTATGCATCATATTGATGGGTGGGCTTTAATGCCAGGCTGCCACATATGCATCTACTTGCAAACAATTTACTGTGCTGAGTGTGCGCTCACTGTGCACAGAAAGCTCCCGATACATACTTGCGAGCTTTCCAATCATGTGACCCGCTGTGACAGCCAATCACAGTGGTCACATGATTGGAATGACCGCCTCCTCCTCCCACCATTTTGATCCAGTTAAATGGCCTGGAGGAGGAGACGGGGGTTAAGGAAACTACCACCAGAAAACTGTCATTGGGGCTGTCTCTTCTGCATTAAAAATTTTGCATGTTCACTATTTAAAAAAAAAAAAAAACACTACTTTAAGTGTAAATTTTAAAACATTTTTTATGCTCAGGTTAACAAAAGTCCTCTGCCCAACAAACTATGTTGTATGCGTTTTTCTAAAGCAAAAGGGAACACTTGTCATTGGCTTCAAGGAATCACTAGCAATCTCTTGCCATTACATCACACCTTAAGAGTTATACTGTGTGATTCAGAGTATGATATAAGGCCTGTCCTTCTGTCAGCCTGCAGATCAGACTTCATTTGTGCCCAAGACATGATTTACTCTCAAACTTGTATCACTAACGATAATATTGGCTCATCCTCCTAGAAGAGTACTATGTGATATGGACCACAACACAGTGACAACACAGAAGAGAGGTGAATTATTGCAGGCAAAGGTAATAGATTGTATCAGGTAATCTACTTTTATTTGCCAGGGCAGGTAAACACATTTTTCTTCTGTTTTCTGCCATTTAAGTCGTTTGCATATTTTCCATCTCCTATACCAAGACTCTTTAAAATGAATCTCTTTTCTTGCTATCCAATTCTACAGACTGCTATACCTTAAAAACAGATTTGCTGCCTCCTGTCTTTATTGCCCATTACATCGTTTGTGCCTCTTGTAATGTAGCAGATTGAAGTGATTCTCCAGCCTTGACATGCATTAGAATATTTTCCTGGGATAAACAATAAATTATCGGGGACAGAAATCTACCTTTATATCAGATATGAATGGGAGGATGTTATTTATTTGCAGCTAAAATAACTTTACTCACTTCAATCAGTCTCTGCAACTCGCTTAATGAAATCTACCTCTGGGGACCTATTACGGGTTGAATTGCGAACAACAAAAATCTCTCCATTAAAACTACTCACTCTTCTGAAACTCTGATTTACTATGCTGACTGTGTTGTGTCTCCCCGCTATTTTATCTCCTTGTCTCATTTGTACTTTAAGGTCTCATTTAGGATCTGGTACAAGGGCAAGTCTTCAGCTGCAGCTCTTTTCCAACAGCTTTTTTCAGGCACCTTTACCAGCATTTATTATGAATACTAAACAACATTCAGGCACCTTTTGACTCACTAAGAAGAAGAAGCCACAGGTCATTGATTCAGGTTGTAATTACACTCACATAAAATGAATTCCAATAGTCCAGTATTGAAGCTAGTGTTGGCTATTAGGCTAAAGCACTGTTAGTAGCATTTATGGGCAGTGCAATAAAAAGAAATCACAGCTGCATTACCTTTCAATAGCAATTAGCACACTTATAACAATATCTATACTTAAGCACTAAAATCACCTATAAGCGTTAATATGTTAATGTCATTTCAAAATTCATTTTCTGAATTTTAACTCTGCAGCTTTCAATAAAATAACACCTGTCATGATGGTTCTTGATCAGGAACATCCATCCATTTATACTGTATGGTGACAATGCTCTGTGTCTGTTCTGTTTCAAATGCTGATATATGCAATTACAGGTTCAGTAGTTCAAATAAGTGCAGTACAGAGGATGTTTTCCCATTCTTTTGAAGTGTAAGAAGACAATGGGTTGATTTTCTAAATATAGGGTGCGAAAAAAAAAAAAAAAAACAGATAAGATACAGCAAAAGCAAAGTCTGGTGGGGGGGGGGAGACAATCTCTGTTTTTTTTTCCCATCCCTTACATTTCTTCCAACATTCTGCTAAATCTTTGTTTCAGTACTGCTTAGACCTGAAGAAGGGGACATTCCCCGAAAGCCTGTCCTCAAAATTGTATGTTAGTGTAAATAAAAAAAGTATCACGGACAGTACTCAATTGTTCCTGTTCCAAATGCACAAATACAGCTACAATCACCTCAAGCAAAATATAGGGTGACATGCTGCCCCCTGTCTCCCAGCTGTGTACCTGCATTGTCACCCTGATTGGGCATCTGATGAAGACTAGACTAAAGGAGGTCATTTCAACCCACATTATACAGGCATGATTCAATGTAGTCACTGTTAGTAAACACATACGAAACAAATTCCATTCTGCGAGTTAAGTTCTACTTTCATTTTTTTAACTGCATTTTTACTTTAACCAGTTTGGGTGTGTGAATCAGTGCACAGATAACAGTCTTTGATTTTCATAGACAGTAATTGGAAGGATTTTTCCCAGAGCAAGGGAGGAAAGGGCATTGCATAGAGCAGGGATGTTGGAATAAAACTCCCCAAGGTCCAGTCAGTAAAATTTTCTTCCAGCAGAGCTCTGACTCTCATGTCCGCACCTGTGGTGCATTTTTGTGTGCACTAAACCGCATGCTGCTGTAGCACCATGCGACTTGGTATGGTGCGATTTTGAAAAAAGGGTTAAGGAGTTCTTTCTCTGTGTTTCTCTTGGGTAGTGTAGTCCATTATAATTAATGGGCTGACCTACTTGGGACATGTGCACCAAATGCACATGCAGATATCTGAATCCATTCTTACATCGGTGTCCCTACTGCACATCACCATCCCTCCACCCTTCACATGAAAATCCCTTCTCACACTTCCTTGACATCAACTGCCCCCCCCCCCCCCCCCCACCAGCAGTACTGTCCTTTCCCCCTTCACTGCAGAGTACTCTTCCCTTATTTACATCATCCCCCGCTTTACTGTCCTGAGACCCCTGCCATGTTACTGTCCTCAGCCACACCCCACATTACAGTTCAGATCCCACATGACAGTCCTCAGCCACCCCACATTACAGTTCTCAGCTGTCTTCAAATTACTGTCCTGAGTCCCTTCCCATGTTACTGTCCTCAGCCACACCCCACATTACAGTTCAGATCCCACATGACAGTTCTCAGCCCCCTTCACAAGACAGTCCTCAGCCACCCCACATTACAGTTTTCAGCTGGCTTCAAATTACAGTTCTCAGCCCCCCACATGGCAGTCCTCAGCCTCTTACATCACTGTTCTTAGCCCCCCCACATTACAGTCCTCAGCCTCCCCACTTTAATGTCCTCAGCCCCCCACTTTATTGTCCTCAGCCACCTCACATCACAGTCCTCAGCCCCCCCCCACATTACATTCCTGAGCCCCCCTACATCACAGTCCTCAGCTCTTCCACAACACAGTCCTCAATCCGCCCCCCACTTCAATGGTCTCAGCCCCCCACATCACGGTCCTCACCCCCCTCCACATCATGGTTCTCAGCCCTCCACTTTAATGTCCTCACCCCCCACCTCAGTCCCCCACATTACAGTCTTCAGGCTCCTCCAACTTTAATGTCCTCAACTTCACACTTTAATGTCCTCAGCCCCCCACATTACTGTCCTTAGCCCCCCACATCACAGTCTTCTCACCCCCCACATCACAGTTCATAGCCCCCCACTTTAATATCCTTAGCCTCCCCACAATAAAAATCCTCAGCCCCCCCCCTACATGAGCTCCTTTTCACATCAGCTGCCCTTCACACTAGCGACCTCAGCCCCCTTTGCCCCCTCACTATTCTACCTTAAACAGACAGAGCGGAGGGTGGGAGGCACAGCAGGTCTGGATGGAGGGCAGGAGCTGCGAGATAGTGATTGATTGCTAGGACTGCCCTTCATCCTAACAACCAACCACTTGCATGATAACCTCGAGCAGCTCCTGCCCTCTATCCAGAACTGTCTCATGCAGTTGGCTCTGTAAGGATTACAGAGCGATGGCTGTGGGAAAAAGGCTCCTAAATGGCAGTACTGTGGCAGGCTGGATAGGACAGTGCAAAAAAGAGGGGTTATGAAAAAGAATTCACAGAAAAGTGGTTACATCATGGACAGAATGCCATACTCAGAATGATTCCCAAAAATTATGCTTTATTACACAATAGTTATAGACAATAGGGTAAATACCCTGGTTCACCATCACCTCAGTATGAGATAATACACAAAGACCTAAAATCACATAAAAACAACATCAAGACTGGTCTTGGATAGGACAGTGACTTGGTCCACATCCAGACTGCAGTCCACTTTTTAGTGATGCCTGGAATAGAGCAGCGGGTGAGGTTTATATTGCCAAACCTTTTCAGATGTCAACTGGGCCTGGCCTGACCCCATAGCAGCTTGAAGGGCTTCAGTGGCTTCAGAAATATTTTAGCATGTTTCTTCAGACTGTCTATGTCTATGGATAGTTTAATATTTGCTAGAGATATTCATAGTGTTATAGGTCACTTCTAATGAAGATACTTATACCAAGGTAGAGACTTCTACCCCCCACCATCTTTCCAGTGATATGAGATTTAAATATGCAGAGATATCCAAAGATTTAGAGAAGAAAACAATTATAGAATGATGAAGCACAATTCTTTCTCTGTTGAATCTGTGACTTGTGCTGACGGTCATCGCTTGTGCTGCAAGGTGAACAGATGACACAATACTCTCCTTTCTGCACTCTCCTTTCTGCTGCTTTTGCATGCGGCTAAGAGCTACAATGACAGCTTCATTGCCACAGGCATTCTGATAAGACTGCATGAGAAAGTTCTGTGATACTGTAAAAGAAACTCGGTACAAATATTTCACGAGGGCAGGAGCTGTAGTCATTCCTAGGAAACTGGAGAAATAATAAATGTCTATGGTACCCATAGCAATTTTTCAGAAATGGAGTTTAGAAAATAAAAAAATGGTGACTGGTTGCTATGAGTAATACAGACATTTACCTTTCCTGTACACTGCGTACATACGGCTTACTGTTTGCTACAGACAAAATATCTCAAGTAAAATTTTATAAAGTAGTTATATAAACAAGAAACATTGTATTATGATTCATATTAAATAATTTATGTATTTTTTCATTGTAAGCAGAACAGTTTTTCAAATAAAATGATATGTTTTCCTCTCTCCGATTTAGTTCTATAGCTAAATTGTATTTTTGCATAATGTATCCACTCGGTTACTATATTGTAATATTTATAACATATTTTTGCTTGCTTTTAAAATTTTCTGTTTGTTATATCTTTATTATTAAACAATTAGGGACATTTAGGTGTGAATTTGCGTACACAAAATATGCTCACAAAAAGCACATTTGTCTTTTCAGATGATTGAGGAGCACATAGATTTCACATAAGTTATTGAAAAATTTTAGTCAAAAAATGCAATTTTCTCACAAGATAGAAAGTACGTGGTACTTAGAAACAAACAAATATATACATATAAAATGTAAAAATAAAATACTGTAAATAATGCTTATCTTTTGATCTGCCTTTATAAAAAGTAACAGGGAGGCTGTTAGTGTTGGCCTCCTTCTGAGAATACTTTTACCTGCCTATAATATTGATTTTCTAACTTCAATACACACACTGGTATTGATTTATTAAAAATGAAGAGTGCAAAATCTTGTGCAGTTGTGCATGGTAGCCAATCAGCTTCTAACTTCAGCTTGTTCAATTAACCACACCCCCCTTGATGACAAGGCCTCTTTTTGCTATTCAGCGCTGCACTATTTCAACTAACAGTTGCGTGGTTATACAATGCTGTGCCCAAACAAAATTTGCGTCCTTTTTTTCACACAAATAGAGCTTTCTTTTGGTGGTATTTTATCACCTATGCACTTTTTATTTTTTGTACTATAAACAAAAAAATACCAAAAATATTGAAGAAAAACTATATTTTTTATTTTCGGCTATAAAAATATATATAGTAAACTCAAAGTTAGTTATAAATTTAGGCCACAATGTATTCTGCTCCATGTTTTTGTTAAAAAAATCCCAATAAGCGTATATTGATTGCCTTGTATGAAAGTTATAGCGTCTACAAACTATGGTATACTGTAGATATTGCAATTTACGCCATTTTTTTGCTATACAGCACTGCACTAGTTTACATGAGAATTGCGCGGTCATGCAATATGGTACATAAATGAAATTTACGTCCCTTTTTTTGCAGAAATTGAGATTTCTTTCGGTGGTATTTGATCACCTGTGTGCTTTTTATTTTTGGCACTATAAACAAAAACTTTTGAAAAAAGTTATAAAAAATTATATTTTCTCATTTCTGTCATAAAAATATCCAAAAAACTCACATTTCATCATAAATCTAGGCCAAAATGTATTCTGCTACATGTTTTTGGTTAAAAAAAATCCCAATAAGTGTATATTGATTGCTTTGTGTGAAAGTTATAGCATCTACAAACTATGGTATAGATAATGGAGTTTACACAGCTTTTACTTTTGACTGCCCATCACATTTCTTGAGGTGCTAAAATACCAGGACAGTACAAAGACCCCCAAATGACCTCTTTTCGGAAAGTAGACACCCTAAGCTATCTGCCGAGATGCATATTGAGTCCATGGAAGATTTACTTTTTTCCACAAATATTTGGAAAATGACAAAAAAATATTTTTTTTTTACACAAAGTTGTCATTAAAATGATATATTTCTCACACAAGCCATGGATATATGTTGAATTACACCCCATCATACATTCTGTTACTTCTACCGAGTATGGGGATACCACATGTGTGAGACTTTTTGGGAGCCTAGCCACATACAGGAGCCTGAAATCCAATATCCACTTTGAAAGCCTGAAGGTGCGTAACTTCCTCATTACACTTCCTCACTACCTATCACAGTTTCGAATGCCCTGAAATGCCAGGATAGCACCAAACCCCCCACCCAAATGACACCTTTTTGGAAAGAAGACACCCCAAGGAATTTAAAAAGAGGCATGTTGAGTATTTTGCAGATCTAATTTTTTCTCACAAGGTTTTGAAATATAAAAATAGAAAAGAAAAAAAATATGTTTTTGTTTTGTTTCTTCATTTTCCAAAAACTTGTGGCATCAAACGAGATTTGCAAAATACTCACCATGCTTCTTATCAAATTCTTTGGGGTGTCTACTTTGCAAAAAGGGGTCATTTGGGGGTCATTTTGATGCTATCCTGGCATTTCAGGGCCTCCGAAACTGTGATAGGTAGTCTGAAAGTGTAATGAGGAAATAAAGCCCTTTAAAAGCCTGAAGGTGTTTATTGGATTTTGGGGTCCTGTACTTGGCTAGACTGCCAAAAAGTCTCTCACATGAGTCTCTCATACTCAGGAAAAGTAGCAGAATGTATTTTGGGGAGTAATTCCACATACACCCATGGCATGTGTGAGCAATAAATCATTTAAAAGACAATTTTGTTTAAAAAAAATACATATATATATTATTTTTTAGTCATTTTCCAAAAACATGTGGTAAAAATATGAATTCTTCTATTGACTCAACATGCCTCTTAGCAAATAGTTTGGGGTGTCTACTTTCCAAAAGGGGTCATTTGGGAGGTGGGGGCATTTTATGCCCAGCATTAGAAGTTTATGCCATACATCATTCACTGTTCACTAACCACCTGAAGACCCAAGTCTTTTCTGACACTTTTTGTTCACTTGAAAAAAATCAGTATTTTTTGCTAGAAAATTACTTTGAACCCCCAAACATTATATATAATTTTAAAGTAGACACCCTATTGAATAAAATGGTGTGTATTGCAATTTTTTATGTCACATAGTACTCGTGCAGCGATTTTTCAAACGCAGATTTTTTGCAAAATATAAAAGATGATGGTATGCCAAGTAAATTGATACCAAACATGACATGCTTTAAAACTGCGCTTGCCCCGTGCAATGGCGACAAACTGCATACATTTTTAATATCCATGGGCAACGCTTTAAAAGCCTTTACAAGCTACCTTTTTAGATTTAAAGAGAAGGTCTAGTACTAGAATTACTAGTCTTGATCTTATGTTCACAGCGATACCTCACATGCATGGTGCAACCGCTGTTTACATACTGGCATACACGCACGCGCGCGCGCGTGGGGGGTGAGGGTGATTTTTTTTAAAGTTATTTTGATTTTTTAAATTATTTCTACACTGTCCCTTTTATGTTTTTTTTTATCACTTTTAATGCTATCACAGGGAATGCAAATATCCCCTATAACTTCAATGGGCATTGTCATATATTCTTTTTTGAGAAATCTGGGTTCTATCAGACTCTAGATATCTCCTCTGCCCTTACATTATCTAATCTCACCAAGATAATTGTGATCAGATGCTTTCCCAATTTACAAATGGCGCTGTTTATAGCCTGCGAAACTGAAGTGATGAAATGCTCGTAGCTTCCGATTTCTTAGACTATAGAGATATTTGGCACCATTCCGGTCTCCAGTCAGCTCTATGGTCAGCTGGCAGAAACACCAGCTGCATTCTCAAGTTCAACCAACGATGGCACGGGACTGCCCGAGAAGGTCGTGGAAGGCAGTGGGGGAGGGGGGCATCGTCTCCCGCTGCTTGTAAAGGCAATCCTGAAGCTATTTAGCCATAAGAATTGCTTTTACATGAAAGCCAATCGCCGGATGAACAAAACAAAAGCTGGATGATGCCAGCAGCTGTAGGCATCATCCTGGTATAACCATTCAAAAGTCCAGTGATGTACCAGTATGTCGCTGGTCCTTGCTGGGTATATATGCTATGTTCTTTTTTTTTTGTATGCAGCCTGTGGGCTGAATGAAAAAAAGAGAAGAAATCTCTGCCACAAAAAGTGTGTGGTATGCTCACCATTAGAATATACCGCCCTGCATCCACCCACTTCTAATGGTGGGCACACATTAGGTCACACGATGCCACATGCACCAATTCCAAGGTTGTAAAAATGTCTAAATAGTGGCACACTTGAATAAAAATTGTCCATGTATAAGTGGTACCCCATATGGAAAAAGGATGACGCCAAGTCCCAAACTATCTTGCCACTACTCCCCAAGTAGTCTGGGCATTCGGGGGGCTCCACGTGACTATCTTTAACCCTCGTAAATCCGAAACTTATATGTATAGCCTGTTGCCCTCTCACAGGTCTTATACATCTTGACCCCATATCTGTCATGCTTGCTGGGGAGAGAAATTGTTGGAATGCAAGGTAAGCAGAAAAAGTAATGAGGGACTCATCAACGCAGATTTTTTGCTGGGGAGTATAGACATCTGCAAATGTTTGGTTAAGGTGATTTACGAGGGGCCGAATTTTGTGGAACCGGTCAAATTCAGGGTCACCTCGAGGACGACAGAGTGTATTGTCGCTGAAATGCATAAACACATTATACTCTCATATCTATTAATGGGGGAAGTACGGGTGCTGATTCTGCGAACACTGCGTTTTTGTGTGCAATGTATCAAGTGACAGAGACCTACTGACACTGCACTTGCTGGGGGAGAAGGGGGGGTAAGCGTAGGGGCTAAACGCAGGTGTTGGCAGGTGCCGGAGCTGATCTCACTAACGCTGCATTTTTGGAGACACTATAGTTATATGAACGCTGGAATAGTGCTGATCTGATCAAAGATGTTGATCAGTTCAGACACTATACTAGCAATGGAGCTTTATTGTATATGAGCATGTTCCTGGCAATCAAGGGGTTAAATGTGATTACTGGTGTACTGAATGGCAATCTGACGCTATCTGGGAGGAAAACCATGGGAGTGTAAATCACGTATATATATGTGATTTTGCACACCTATGCTGTCCTGTAGCAGTATTTCTACTATAAGGCGGTCAGGAAGCGGTTACAGAAGCGGTTTGTGTTACGGCGCTGCGTTACTTTAACTGACAATTGCGCGGTCATGCAACGCTGCACCCAAATGAAATTTACGTCCTTTTTTCCCCGCAAATTGAGCTTTCTTTTGGTGGTGTTTGATCACCAGTGCTTTTTGATTTTTGTGCGCTATAAAAAAAGGACCGACAATTTTGAGAAAAAAAACAATATTTCTGACTTTTTGCTATTAAACATGTCCAGTAAAAAAATTTAAAAAATATAATTTCGTCAAACATGTAGGCCAAAATATATTCTGCGACATGTCTTTGCTAAAAAAAGTTCCAGTACCTGTCAATTAATTGGTTTACTTGAAAGTTTATAGCATCTACAAATGGCAGTATAGATAATGGAATTTTTTTTTTTAATACTAATAATCAGCGACTTATGGTGGCGATCAGCAACTAACTGACTTGGGGTCACTGAAATCCCCAGTGACACCAATACAGTGATCAGTGCAAAATAAAAACACTGACACTGTACTAATGGCACTGGGGAGGAAGAAGTTAACATTGGGAGGCAATCAAAGGGTTAACTGTGTGAGGGGTGTGTTTTACTAGGGGGCAGGGTGTGTGTGCTTAACTGTAAGCACACAGACAGGGATGGCTGTGCTCAGCCATCCGGATCAGTGTGCCCAAACTGACAGGGAGGAGAGCTGCATTGTAAACAATGCAGCCAACCTCCCTGTCAGTGTTTGTCGGCAATCACCGGGCTCTGGATGCTAATCACTGGTGATTGACACCTGCAGCCACGATTGGCGGCACTGGTAGGGTGGTCGCGTGACTCGCACATGCCCTCCACCCGAAATGCAAAATCACGTATATATATATGTGGTTTTGCGCAGTTGTGCTGTCCCGCTGCAGTATAAGTACTGTGGCTGGTGGTTAAGCTTTGACATAAAAACAAGGAAGCTGATTGGTTTCTATGCACAGCTGCACCAGATTTAGCATTTTCCAGTCTTAGTAAATCAACCCCACGTAGCCAAGTAGAAAAAAGACTCATAGCCCATCAACTTCAACTAAAAAAATATAACAGCAAATGCCTTGAATCCTGAGAGCCCTACACCTTTTGTCAGTTAGGAAAAGGGCAAAAAATAAGAGGGAAGTAACTGTAGAATACTAATTATCTGGTTCATCTATCTGGTATGCTAGGACTAGAAAATATGGTAAAAGTGGGATTTTAAGGTATGCCCCCTCAGGAATAGATTCACACCCAAAAATAATGGATAAAATCAATTTCTTTATCTGTACATAAATATTAAAATCTCAATAAAAGACTAACCATTTGCTAACACCCAGTGGAGGCAACATCAAGTAAATATAGATGTACACTGATTACGATATTTACTATACACAACATTCACAATTAGCACACTAAATTCACAGAACTTATGACCTTCACAGTTGAAGGCAAGTGTAACAGACAAATAGGTAGCACTGGTTAGTGATTCCACTAATATTTTGTTTTAGGAAGCCTATGCAGAGAGGTTTTCTCTTAGAGTCACACTCTCACTACAAATTTTATTGAACAGGGGGTGGGTAGCAGTATCATATCTTACCTAAGTATAAGTAACATGGAGGATATGCAGCACCCTTATTCCTTCACTGTCAGTGGGTATACTTGGCATGGGTGACGCTAAAAGCCCTGGTAATCTGGACCCTTTTTTTTTTATTTAAAGCACTTACGGAAAGTGAACTCCAGCTCATTCATCTGTTCTCCCATAGTTTAAATTTGCATGAGACCAAAGTCCTACTTTTTTAGGGTTCAAGGTTTTTGCCCTGTTCAAAATATGGATCTTTTTGAAGTTATAAAAGACATTTATCTATGTAACACACTACACTGTTACTGTTTGCAGGATGTTTATTAACCACAAGATGGTGTTGTTCCACAGTTTAGCTATCACAGACTTGAGTTTAGCAAGGTATTGTTGAACTTTTATGCTGAAGGCAGGACTGTTGTGCATAGACAGACTAAAACAGACTACATTTCCCAGAGTAGCTGGCAAAGAGGCAGGAGCCTTTATAACCAAAAACCAGGGAATTTCCTGAAGGGAGGAAAGAGACTGTGTAATAGGGAGGATGTGTGCTGGATGCTGGTGTTGGTCTCAGTGGGCCCAGGTTGGATTTAGTTGTATCGGAGAGGAAGGAAAGACTATAGATAGCTGGCATTGCTAACAAGCAGGAGAGCTGACCTGCAGGCCAACAAATCATGCAATTATGCCTGGTATCCTTCCATTCTCAGAGTGAGAAGAGGAGAAGGGGGCCCCCCAACCAAGAGACCATTCTTCACTCAGACTACAGACTTGGTGAGAAGGTTCCACAACCAAAACTGTCTTCTGTTACCAGATATCCTGTTCTTTTCTCAGTTATAACAGTTCAGTACACTTTTGATCACAGTTTATCACCTGCAACACAGACTTCATCCAATAATTCAATTCTGCAGTCTACGGCTTCTGTGTCCCCCTCCCAATTGCTCTGAACACAAGACTTTTCCTGCAGATCATGTGTCCTTGTGGACTGTGACAGTGTTAATACCTCATCTTCAACATATTATAACCATAAAGGAGCTTGCTTCATCAAGTCTATTCCCGCCTATTGGAATACAAATTCTGTTGGTGTCTACACGTGCCCCTTCTTTATCTATACTGAACCTTGCCTTCACCCACTTCCACTAAGGGACTCTTTCTTTAACTTTGCTATCATAAGTCAGGAGGAAGAATTTTTCCTACTACTGTGCTTTCTTTCTTCAATAAATCTTACTCTCAAGCAGAAAGGACCTTGGCCTTAATGTGTACCAACTAGGGCCCTGACAAGCATGCAGAAGAGTTGTTTTCTTATTTCTTATTCTGGGGTGGTATTAAAGGGAGCATAAACATCTTTATATTCATTTTCTAGTTAAACCCTATTCCCAGACAGCTGAGAATCTAGAAGTGAGTTAGCCCAAATTCTTGATAGCCCATTACAGCTCATTTTTTGGCAAAAATATCTCAGTGTGGGTATTGACGTTTAAACTCCGGTCCTGTTTCTTTTCCTTTGATCTCAGTGCAATCAAAATATTGGTTCACCTTAAACTATCTGATTAGTTTGTGTTTAAGGGCCAGGGGATTCTCCTGGTCAATGTTTTACTGTGGTGTCAGCAGGGGGTGTGCTTCCAAATCAGATTCAGATCAGACAGATAATCCAAAAATACAGAGCAGCTCTTAAGGGCGTAACGCTACATCTATTTGTAAGGAAAAGTACTGTACAAGCATTACACAACAAGGAGCCAGTCTCTTCCAGATCATTTAAACATGATATGGAAATCTGATAGGACTTTATGCTGTTCTGGATCTCCTCTTTAATGATCCTCCTAGGCGCCCAACAATTTTGGGTATCGGCAATGCCAGAGAAAGCTAGCATGGTTGTGGATGATTATTTATGTCAACATGTCATTGCCTGCCTTCATATATGCAGGACACCTGACACATGCTAAAAATAATAGATGGAATAAATATACCAAGGCTCAGTACCGTAGATGTGGAAGCCTCATACAGCTTGATACCCCATGAGAAGGGTGTAGAAGTGATTTCTGAGTTTTTGAGAGAACAAGATAGTTCATGTTATAGATACAATTTTGCATCATCATTTGCATCAATGCACTCCATGCAACCTCTCCAACAATAGTTTTCCCCCTCTCTTATAACTACCGTATTAGTTTCACTCTCTCCCTATCTTCCACCTCCTCTCCCTCCAACTACCTAACAGTTGCCCATAGAAACCTTCACCACTTTAGCCCTACTATTCTCTACTGTGCTACTAACCATGTCAAAATCTCATCACTGTCCTGCCCCGACTTACCCCTACAACCTTGGAAACAGATAAGACCAGATGTCTCTAAAAGAAAAAAATATAGCAGCAATCTTGAGCATCTGTAACCTAAGACTAAGTCTCATAAAAATTTCAACCAATATAAATCTGCCATCCAAAAACACAATTTCTGCCTCCACAATGCCAAACAGAACTATTTTATCACTCTAATTAACATCTCATCCAGTCCCCATCAACTCTTCTCTACTTTTAATTCTCTACCTCCTCCACCCACTAACTCACTCACTGCCCAGGAGATCACCAAACACTTAAAAAATAAGATTGATACAATTCGTGATAGGATCTCCACTGTACAGAGACCTCCCTCACTTAACATTCCATGTCCACAGGTACACTTATTACTTCCATCATTCAACCCAGCTACTAGAGATGAGGTTGCTAAACTTTTTTTATAGTGCCTACCTAGCCACCTGCTCCCTGGACCCTGTCTCCTTGCAATTACTATGGTCACTGTTTAGCTCTATCCTACACTCTCTAACTCACTTCTTCAATCTATCCCTCTCTCCTGGCATCTTCCCCAACTATACAAAACATGCACTAGTAACCACCATACTTGAAAAGCCCTCCTTGTGCCCCACCAATTTTAACAACCTAAGCCCCATCTCCTTGCTCCGTTTTTCCTCCAAAGTCCTTTAACATCTGGTCTGCAACCAGCTGAGCAACCACTTTATCTGAGAATAACTTTGTTGATCCCCTTCAGTCTGGACTACGCCCTCAACACTTCACAGAAAACAGCTCTCCTAAAACTCACAAATAATCTACTAATGGCTAAAACCAATGGACACTATTCTGTACTCCTACTCCTGGACCTCTCTGTTCTCTTTGACACAGTTGACCACCCCCCCCTCCTAAAAAAAAAGTCTCTCCTTTGACTTCTGGAGTGGCTTTACTCTTCGTTGGTTTTCATCCTACCTATCCCACTGCACCTTCAGCTTCACTTACAATTCTACTTCCTCCTCTCCTCTTCCTTTTTCCATCGGGGTTCCCCAAGGTTCTGTTCTTGGATCTCTTCTATGCTCGATCTACCCCTCCTCCTGAATCAGCTGATAGCCTCTGATGGCTTCTATTACTATTTCTATGCTGATGACACCCAGGTCTGTCTCTCTACCCCTCAGCTAACAACAATAGTCACATCACTAAATTACTAACAGACATATCAGTCTGGATGTCATACCACTTCCTCAAACTCAGTCTATCCAAAACTGAGCTCATAATATTTCTTCCCCCACATGCCCCTTCCCCTGACTTCTTTGTCAAGATTGAGGGTGCAACTATCAACCCATCCCCGCATGCCAGGGTGCTAGGTGTAATTCTGGACTCTGAACTCTCCTTTTGGCCTCACATCCAGTCACTGTCCAAAGCTTGCAGCCTCTACCTACACATCTTCAAAATGTGTCCCTTTCTAACCAGTGACACCACAAATCTGCTAATTCACTCCCTGGTCATCTCTTTCTTCGACTACTGCAACTCCTTCCTCATTGGCTTATCTTTACTTAGGCTATACCCCTTCAGTCAATCATGAATGCTGCTGCCAGACTCATCCACCTTAACAACATTCAGTGTCTACTACCCCTTTCTGCCAATCCCTCCACTGGCTTCTGGTCACCCAACAAATTAAATTGAAAATACTAACAACAACTAGCAAAGCCGTCCACAACTTTGCCCCCAGCTACATCACTAACCTAGTCTCAAAATGCCAACCAAATCATTCTCTTTGTTGCTCCCAAGATCTCCTGCTCTTTAGCTCCCTTGTCACCTCCTCCAATGCTCACCTCCAGGACTTCTCCTGAGCCTATCCCATTTTATGAAATTCCCTACTCCAATCTGTCAGACTATCTTTTACTACTTCCACTTTTATGACGATCCCTTATCTTCAGAGAAACCTATCCTGCCCCCACCTTAAAGCTGTACTTTTATTTTCTTCATTAGCTCATCCCCCACAGTTATTACCTTTTTTATCTGTTGACCCTTTAGATTTTAGGTTTTAGATTGTAAGTTCTAAAGAGCAGGGCACTCTGATTCTTAATGATTTGAATTGTATTGCAAATGTACTGTCTGCCCTCATGTTGTAGAGAACTGCACAAACTGTTTTGGAATTGCTTTGGTTTATCCTTGTCAGCAATGCATTTGTTGTCAACAATTTCCACTTCCTCCAGGTGCAGGAGTGGTAAAGAGGATGCATTGTGTCTCATTGTACACCAGCATATACCTGGAGGGGTGAGAAACTGAATTATTTTTGGTTGACTTGTCTTTGTCGATGACTCTTGTCGATGATACTGGTGTGGCTTAGGTACATCGATGATATTTGAATTATTTGAACCAGTCCTAAGAACAACTTAGGTCATTTTATGATTCACTTTGCACTTAATTCTTACAACCTCAAATTTACTATAGAATGTAGTACTCAAGAAGGTACCTTTTTTGACAGCCGCATATTGGTCCAGCAAGATGGAAGAGTGATTTCCAATTTATTTAATAAAACCACAGCAGCGAATACATTCTTAATGCTGCAAGTGCTTACATGGATTCTTTGAAAAGAAGTATTCCCTATGGACAACATCTGTGCTTGTTCTAGGGAAGATTTTTTAAAAGAGGCTATAGCAAGAAAGTTTTGAAGAAGACCATTCAGAGAACCCCCTCTATAAATCTCTGGACACCCTGATTTATAATAAAACTGAACAATCATCATCTACAACATCTTGAGTGATTTTGCAATATTTGAAACAACATGGTAAGGTGAAGAGGGTCCTTCAGAGGCATTGGCGCTTGCTTCTGGTTAACTCTGATGTAGCCATGTTTATTGGAAAAACAACAGAAATGACTTATAATAGAGACCACGTAAGGGATTTCCGGCAAGACGAATCGCGGTCGTAAATGCGCATGTGCATAGGAATTTCCGGAGAAGAATTACCGGTTGTGTGCATGCGTGCAGAAATGCGTGATCGCGCACGAGCACAGCGAAGATTGGCGCCAGATGGCCTATTTAAAGAGCGTCTCTGACCATGTTAAGTGCTGACTGGTGTTCAGCTCCCCTGTGTCCTGCTTGTTCCTGTGTGATTCCTTTGTTGCTGACCCGGCTTTTTCCTCACCTGACTCTGATTGCTCTCCTGATTGATACTGGTTCCTGACTTCGGCACTGCTCCTGACCTTGGCTTTCCTTCTGATTCTGTACCGTGCTGCCAGACTGTTGATGACCCTGGCTATCCCATGACACTGCTCCTGTCTCTTACCCTCACTACCTGCCTTGCTCTGGTGCACGCCTGGCAATCTACAAGACCCGCTCTGCTTGTTACTACTGTGCCTGATTCAGAAGATCATCAGTCTTCCAGAGTCATCATCTGCAAGAGCTGCAAACAACAACTACTGGCGCTCTTGTTCCCCTGGGTCCTAGACTCCATCTGTTCTAGCTCCAGTGGGGTCAGGGCTAGTGACACAAGTGAGGCCGACCTCGTCATTTCAGTCTCCCATCAGGTACGTGACAGACCATATTACACAGAGTCATTACGTAAAGTATGAAGCTGGTGAACCCCTGGGAATCTCTAGTAATGGATTAATGTATTATATAATCTGCATTTGATATTTACTGCCATCTAAATCTGCACTGTCCAGCCACTGTACTATTTGTTTAGCTATTGTCTCGCAAATAAAACACTCTAATTTCAGTTTCAAGATAAAACCTTTCTTGTCTCTCCCTTTTATATTGTGGCCTAACCAAGCTGATTATATAGTGTCCAGCCACTGAACAATGTTTGCAGCTATTGTCTCTCAGATAACACGTTCTACTTTTTATTACAAGATAAAACCTATATAAATAAAACCTATACTACACAAAACCTATATAAATGTAGTATGATACTGTGAAAAATAGTAAGCTTGAAACTTAATTATTAAGCTGCTTTGCCACTTACCAATTTTTATGAAGTTGGGCTGCTGCTGTATTTAAACCAAGCTAAAAGTAAAAAGTTCAAATATCCAAAATATGTTATGCTGTTATATATTATATGTATGTTTTGTACTGTTCTGTAACTACATACAGCTTAAATTCATCTCCTAAGCATGTAATGTAAAGGACTGGTGTTTTCCCATGTTGCCCTTGAAGATGCAATAAAAGGACCCTTCACCCATTTTACCATATTATTTTTGCTTTGCTAAATGTCCTGCATGGCAGTGCTCCTCTTCTCATACCCTTACTCTGTCAAAAGCTTACCTATTAGTCTTGAAAATGGTCATAATTTAGTATAAAGATTTGTCCCCCCATAGACTTTAGCTGGGTTTGATGCTAAATTAGGGGTGTGTTGATTTCAGACTGAATACAGCAGACCTCCAGGAATCAAACTTGGGCAATTCTCTTATCCCTAATTTTTAACACAGGCTTAGCTGCATTTGGCCCTCAAATTAACGAAATGTGCAAAATAAATGAACATAAAAGTTTACATACTTAGTAGCATATACAGTTGCAAGAAAAAGTATGTGAACCCCTTGGGATTACGTGGAGTTTTGCATGAATTGGGCATAAAATGTGCTCTGAACGTCATCTAAGTCACAACAATAGAAGAACACAGTCTGCTGAACATAATACTACACAAACATTAGATGTTGCCATGGTTTAATTGCACATAACATGTAAACATTCACAGTGCAGGGAGGAAAAAGTATGTGAGGCCCTAGCTTAATGACTTCTCCCAGAGCTAATTGGAGCCAGGAGTGAGCCAACCTTGACTCCAATCAGTGTGATGATATTGGATGTGTTGCTGACAGCTGTCCTGCCCTTAAAAAACACACACCTGTTTTGGGTTTACTGGTTTCAAGAAGCACTGTCTGATGTGAACCATGCCTCGCAGAAAAGAGCTCTCAGAAGACCTACGATCAAGAATTGTTGACTTGCATGAAGCTGGAAAGGGTTGCAAAAGTATCTCCAAAGGCCTTGATGTTCATGTGTCCATGGTAAGACAGACTGTCTACAAATGGAGAAAGTTTAGCACTGTTGCTACTCTCCCTAGGGCGTGGTCATCCTGTAAAAATGACTGCAAGAGCACAGCGCAGAATGCTGCACGAGGTAAAGAAGAATCCCAGAGTGTCAGCTAAAGACCTACAGAAATCTCTGGCACATGCTAACATTTTTGTTGACACATCTACAATAAGGAAAACATTAAACAAGAATGGAGTACATGGGAGGACACCACGGAGGAAGCCATTGCTGTCCAAAAAGAATGTTGCATCACGTTTGAAGTTTGCAAAAGAGCACCTGGATGTTCCACAGCACTACTGGCAAAATATACTGTGGACAGATGAAACCAAGATTGAGTTGTTTGGGAAGAACACACAACACTATGTGTGGAAAAAAAGGCACAGTACAGCAACATCAAAACCTCATCCCCACTGTAAAACATGGTGGAGGGAGCATCATGGTTTGGGGCTGCTTTGCTGCCTCAGGGCCTGGACGGATTGTTGTCATTGATGGGAAAATGAATTCCAGAGTTTATCAAGACATTTTGCAGGAAAACGTACGACCATCTGTCTGCCAACTGAAGCTCCGCAGAGGATGGGTGATGCAACAGGACAATGACCCAAAGCATACCAGTAATTCAACAAAACAATTACTGCAACAGCACAGAATACGCCTTCTGGAGTGGCCCAGTCAGAGTCCTGACCTCAACCTGATTGAAATGCTGTGGCATGACCTTAAGAGAGCGATTCACACCAGACATCCCAAGAATATTGCTACACTGAAACCATTTTGTGAAGAGGAGTGATCCAAAATTACTCCAGATCATTGTGCAGGTCTGATCTGCAACTACAGGAAATGTTTGGTTGAGGTTATTGCTGCCAAAGGAGGGTCAACCAGTTATGAAGTCCAAAGGTTCACATACCTTTTCCTCCCTGCACTGTGAATGTTTACATGTTATGTGCAATTAAACCATGGCAACATCTAATGTTTGTGTAGTATTATGTTCAGCAGACTGTGTTCTTCTATTGTTGTGACTTAGATGACGTTCAGAGCTCATTGTATGCCCAATTCATGCAAAACTCCACGTAATCCCAAGGGGTTCACATACTTTTTCTTGCAACTGTATATTTACTGTAGGTTACATCTGTGCTATAAAACTTCAGTTTTGAATGCATAGATGGTCATAAGCAGGTAAAGGGGTAATTTATATGTCTCATCTTGTACTTCAAAAGTAATAAAGGTATTGTTTATTTAATTTGCATTGAAATCCTAATATACAAATCCCTTTTCTTTTGGCATTTTACTGCTATCATGTAAACAGGGAAATGTCGGTTATCGGCATTTCTCTCCTCTCGAGCTGTCACGCTGACAGCTCGAGAGAAGAGGAGAGCTGGTAATCGGCTTTCCGCGGAGGGGACATCTACACTGATCATCAGGGCACTGATGATCAGTGTGCCCTGATGATCAGTGTAGCCCCAGCAGTGCCACCTGTCAGTGTCCATCAGTGCCTTATGTCAGTGCTCATTAGTGCCTCGTGCCAGTGCCCATCAGTGCCACATATCAGTGCCTACCAGTGCACATCATTGCCACATATCAGTGCCCATCTGAGCTGCCTTTTAGTGTCACCCATCAGTGCCAGTCAGTGCCACCTATCAATGATAATCAGTGCCTCCTATCAGTGCTGCCAATCAGTGCCACCTATCAGTGCCAGTCAGTGCCGCCTATCAGTGCCAGTCAGTGCCACCTATCAGTGCACATCAGTGCCACCTATCAGTGCCTGTCAGTGCCGCCTAACAGTGCCAGTCAGTGCTGCCCATCAGTGCCAGTCAGTGCCGCCTATTAGTGCCAGTCAGTGCTGCCTATCAGTGCTGCCTATCAGTGCCATATATCAGTGCCATGTATCAGTGCTGCCTTTCAGTGCCCATCAGTGATGCCTGTCAATGCCCATCTGTGCCACCTACCAGTGCCTCCTCATCAGTGCCCATCAGTGCCACCTATCAGTGTCCATCAGTGCAGCCTATCAGTGCCCATCAGAGCAGCCTCATTAGCGCACATCAGTGAAGGAGAAAAATCACTTATTTACAAAATTGTATAACAAAAACTAAGAAAAAAATTTTTTTTTCAAAATTTTCAGTGATTTTTGGTTTGTTTAAGCAAAAATAAAAAAACCAGAGGTGATTAAATACCACCAAAATAAAGCTCTATCTGTCACAAAACAATTACAAAAATTTCATATGGGTACAGTGTTGTTTGACCGCGCAATTGTCATTCAAAGTGCGACAGTGCTGAAAGCTGGAAATTGGCCTGGGTAGGAAGGGGGTATAAGTGCCCTGTAGGGTAGCGGTTAAATAGCATCTGTTTTAAGAAGGCACTGTGCAAAACTTTTTAAATGAGGAGGTTTTGTTTATCCTCATATCAGCATAACCTAGTTAGTTATTATGTATAGTTGATGGACTTTTAAGTATAACTAAACCCAAGAACAAAGAAATAATATACAGTGCTCAGCATAAATGAGTACACCCCAACAGATTTGTCAGAAAACCTTTACTTTCATTTCAGAATCAACATTTTCTATGGGACACTATACTTCAAAATACTCCCACAAATGCGGGCCATTGATTGCAAACAAGATTTGTTCATTTGCGCACACAAAAAAGTATTTTTCCTAACAAATTCATTCAAGACCATATTGCAAAAATGAATACATCCCAATGAACGTCTTAGGAGCAAAGTTACATTTTAGACAACAAAATCTTAATTAACAACAATGAAAAACAGTTTTACTTTTAACAACATAAGTGGTTTTTATGTGTTTAGCAGTTAAGCACTCAGCAAGTCCAAAAACACAAACAACTAAAAATAACAGTCACCCAGGCATGATGAGGAGAGATTCCCTTTCTTTACTTTAAGTCTGCTAAGTGAAAAATGATCTTTTATGCAAAGCTATCATTGCTTGTCTATTTGCAGTGGGTTCGCTTACACTCTACGTTGTAATTATAGACAATAGGTTTACTCCCCGCCTGTTACTTTTTTTTCTTTCATAATACATTTTTATTTGGTTTTACAAATATAGCTACAACAAAAAATAAAAAAAACAAAAATAGGACAGTGAAAAGCTACACAATATCACAGTATAGGTGCTGCGGTAAAGATTAAGAGAAAAAAGGAAATATTGAATAATTCCTAACAATCCTACTAGTTCCACGAAATAATCATTTGAGTATCCAAGAAAAGGTTAAACATAATAGTATCTTAGGTTACAGTTCTGAACCAGTCAGACCAGGCTTCCAGGTTTCCAAGCTCTGTCAAATTTGGTAATTCTATCATTTAGGTAAGCTAAAGATTTCTCATAGATGAAGTGGGTCTGGACTAGCTCAATGACTTCTTTTAGAGAAGTCTTTTTTCCAGTATTTACTAATGGTAATTCTTGATGCTAGAAGAATATGTGTCACTAAAAGTTGATAATGGATTGGATATGTCTATATTTATATTCAAAATGGCTAGGGAAAGATCAGGTTGCTTTAATATCCCAGTCATTTCCAATATCATGTGGAAAACTTTATACCAATAGCTTCTAATTTATTTACATGTCCATAATATATGTAATAGAGTACCAATCTGACTGCAGTTTTCAGGCATTAAGGACTATGTTGTTCTGAGAATTTGGCCATTTTGGTAAGTAGTTAGATACCATCTTGTTGAAATTTTGTGTATTAGCTTCCAAAGGTTAACACATCTAGTAGCTGAAAACACATTCCTGAATGCACATTCCTACTGCTCATTAGATATTTCAGTCTCTAAGCCTTTTTCCCACTTGATTAACCACTTGCCTACCAGGCACTTATACTCCCTTCCTTACCAGGCCAATTTTCAGCTTTCAGCGCTGCCGCACTTTGATTGACAATTGCGCGGTCATGCAACATTGTACCCATATGAAATTTTGATCATTTTTTTTCTCACAAATAGAGCTTTCTTTTGGTGGTATTTAATCGCCACTGGGCGCTTTACTTTTTGCGCTATAAATTAAAAAAAGTGCAAAAAATTTGAAAAAAAAAAAAGTTTATTTGTTTCTTTTATAAAAATTTTTCAAACAGGTATTTTTTCTCCTTCACTGATTTGCGTTGATGAGGCGGCACTGATGGGCACTGATAGGCGGCACTGATGGGCACTGATAGGCAGCACTAAAGGGCACTGATAGGCAGTACTAATGAGGTGGCACGGATAGGCGGCACTGATAGACAGCACTAATTAGGGGTCACGGATAGGCGGCACTGATATGCAGCACTGATAGGCGGCACTGATAGGTGACACTGATGATGGGTACTGATAGACGGCACTGACTGGCATCACTTCTGGGCACTGACTGGCGGCACTGACTGGCACAACCCCTGGGCACTGGCTGGTGGCACTGACTGGCAGCACTGCTGGGCTGCACTGGTGGGTGGCACTGGTGGGCAGCACTGGTGGGTGGGCACAGGTGGGTGGGCACTGGTGGGCACAGGTGGGTGGCACTGGTGGGCACAGGTTGGTGGGCACAGGTGGGTGGCACTGGTGGGCACAGGTGGGTGGCACTGGTGGGCACAGGTGGGTGGGCACATGTAGGTGGCACTTCTGGGCACAGGTAGGTGGCACTGCAGAGTGGCACAGGTGGGTGCACTGCTGGGCACAGGTGGGGGCACTGCTGGGAACGGGTGGGCGGGGCTAGTGGGCGCACTGCTGGGCGGAACTTGCGGGTGTCACTGCTGGGCACCGATCATCAGGGCACTGATCATCAGTGCCCTGATGATCGGTGCCGATCCCCGCTCTGACAACTGCCGGTTCTCGGCAGCGTGAGGAAAGTGCAGCCGAGAACCGGCACTTGCATTTCCCTGTGTCATTGGACACCGCTGATCACGTGGTAAAAGGCCGGTGGGATCGGCCTTTCACCACATCACGTGATCAGCTGTGTCCGTAGGACACAGCGATCACGGAGATCGATCGCCGGGTGCGCGCCCCCTGGGGCGCGCAGGGAGAGCGCGCGTTCTGGGAGGACGTCATATGACGTCCACTCAGAACTGGCCGCCGCGGTGAAGCCGTCATTCGGCTATGCGCGGTCGGCAAGAGGTTAAGGGAGTAGTCTTGGTAAATTCTGATTTACATTGTAGAAGGTTACAACATAGGGTTATACCACCTGATTTAATTATAGTGGAGTTATAGAACTGTAAAGATACTTTAGGTATATATATTGTTTTTACTGGATGTTTCAATAGGCAACGACTGATGCATGTATAATTTGAGTTTTCAGAAGGGAGGAGGTTAAATTCTTTCATAAAGAATTCTAAATTTTTATGTCATTTTTAACACAAATATCTTGTATTGTGCGTATGCCATTTTGTTTCCAATTGAAGATATCTATGCTAGGCATTACAACTTCTAAGGCTGTTATAGGTATAGGAAGAGGACTTATTCAAAGAGGATCTATAGGCATGGAGTTTAAGGATTTCCAGGCTTCAATTGAGGCTCGTACATTTGTTGTTGTTTTAATAGTGGAATCCTTTCCCACGAGCTTGCTAGTAGTATGGCGCTTAAATCTGTAGTAGAGGCTGATTTTTTTCGATGTCACCCCATTTTGTATCATCTTCCACTATAAACCAATGTTCGAGTTGATCTAATAATGATGCTTTGTGATAGTCCCTAATGTCAACAAATCCCATTCCTTTGTGTTTGATTAATATATTATGTGAGCATCTAGGTCTCATATTTCCCCAGACGTTTTAAGCATAGATTGTAGTTTTGTTTAGTTATGAAGATTTAATTGGGATTGGAATTGATCTAAATAGATATAAAATCTGTGGCAATATGAACATTTTAAATGCGGCCAGTGTCTGCCAGACCAGGATCGTTCAATGTTTAGCCATTTGATTAAGGTGGGTTTGAATTTTTGGAATGAATTTAGAATAATTGAGAGTTCCTAGGTCAGAGATTTGTTTGTCAACAATATTCCAAGATAAGGAATGGCTTCATTTTCCCAGATGTAGGGAAATTTGTTTTGGAGGTGCATTTTTTAGAATGTGATCTACACCCAGATTTGAGGATATTAGATTTGGTTGCATTTATTTTATAATATGAAATATTACTGAATTGTATGAGAGTTTGTTGAATTGCTGCTAAAGAAGTAGTTAGCATTAAAATTATGTCATCCGCAAAGAGCGTTATTTTGTGGTGGTTTTACCCTATATAGAAGCCATGTATATCTGGATTGTTTCTTATAGTTTCAGGGCAAGAGGTTCAATGGATAGGTTAAAAATTAGTGACGACAATGGGCATCTTTGTCTGGTACCATCGTAATTAAGAATAGTTTTTTTGGATAGCATGTTAGATACATAGACTTGGCGGAAGGATTTGAGTAAAGTGCTGAAATAGCATTAATAATTGTTCATGAAAATCCAAATTTAAAGCAGTATTTGGAACATGTATGTCCAGTGTATCCTATCAAAAGCCTTTTCGTCATCCAGAGCAAGTAATAAGGAGGGAATTTTTTGTGAGTCTGTGTAATTAATTATGTTGATTAGTCTCCGGGTTGCATTAGATGTTTGTCTACCTTTAGTAAAGCCTAACTGATCAGGCTTGATCAAATCTGGGAGTATATTGGCCAGTCTGCACGCTGTAATTTTAGATAAATCTTAATATCAGTATTTATTAAAGAAATAGGCCTGAAATTTTGTGGGTTGTCTGGGATCTTTACCTGATTTGTGGATTGTTCCGATTAATGCTTGTAGCATTTTGGAAGGTAATGAGGCAGAAGAAAATCAGTCTATAGTTGTTTTAAATGAAGTATTTTTGAAAATGTTGTAGTATTTGCTGGAAAATCCATCTGTCCTGGACTTTTTGCCATTGGGTATTGTTTTTCTATTGTTCTCTTTATTTTGTTTATTGTGATAGGGGAGTTTAAGATACTTAATTATGAAATTTCAAAAGAGTGGGTAAGCGAATTTGTGATAAATATGCTTGTATGTTTTCTATAGAAGGTTGGAGAGTGGATTTGTTTTGATTTAGGTTGTAAAGCAAATCATAGTAATATAAAATTAATTTGCTATTTCTTGAAGAATAGTGAAAAGAGATGAGCGAATTATTCAAAAAATTGATTTTGGCTGATTCGCCGAATTTTTA
>CATNWA010019026.1:0-95345 GCA_951230385.1 Staurois parvus
CCCTACGCTGCCAATGGTGCCCAGCGGGGACCGCGGCTTCTACTGCGCATTAGCGCGAACTCGAAACGCCGCGGGCGGCCTGAACCTAGTGCCCGTGGTACTGGGAGGAGAAGTGCGGCCGGCGCGCGGGACGCATTCGGAGGGGACAGATTCGCTGGGATTCCCTGACAGCCTCTGTTCCGTCTGCTCACGCTGCTGACAGGCTTCCCGGCTTTTTAACCGAGGCCTGTGGTTTGGCTTCCATAATATGCAGCATTCCAAAGCCACCCTGCGCCAATGTGGTCTCTGTCGTTCTGCTCACAAAGCTTGCTGACGGCTCCGCTTTTATAAACCTAGGCCGGGGTATGGCTTCCGAATACTGCTGCCGCCACCGCCACCCCTGCGCCATGTGCCTCTGTCGTCTGCTCACGCTGCTGACAGGCTTCCCGTTTTTAAACTAGTCCTGTGTATGTCTTCCGAATACTGCTGCCTATCCACCGCCACCCTGCGCCATGTGCAACTTTCGTCTGGCTCCTTACAGCTGTTGGTGGCTTCAATTTTGTGATAGGGGGCTCTGCTGTATGGCTTCCATTGTGCTGCCTCCACCGCCACCCTGCGCCATGTGCCTCTGTCGTCTGCTCACGCTGCTGACGGGCTTCGCTTTTTCCGCTTTTTAACCGAGGCCTGTGTTTGGCTTCCGAATACTGCTGCATCCACCGCCACCCTGCGCCATGTGTTTCTGTCGTCTGCTCACGCTGCTGACGGCATCCGCTTTTTAACCTAGGCCTGTGTATGGCTTCCGAATACTGCTGCCTCCACCGCCAACCCTGCGCCATGTGCCTCTGTCGTCTGCTCACGCTGCTGACGGCTTCCGCTTTTTAAACTAGTCCTGTGTATGTCTTCCGAATACTGCTGCCTCCACCGCCACCCTGCGCCATGTGCCACTTTCAGGTCTCCTTACACTGTTGGTGGGTTCCATTTTGTGATAGGGTGCTGTATGGCCTTCCATTGCTGCTGCCTCCACCGCCACCCTGCGCCATGTGCCTCTGTCGTCTGCTCACGCTGCTGACGGCTTCCGCTTTTTAAACCGAGGCCTGTGTTTGGCTTCCGAATACTGCTGCATCCACCGCCACCCTGCGCCATGTGTCTCTGTCGTCTGCTCACGCTGCTGACGGCTTCCGCTTTTTAACCTAGGCCTGTGTATGGCCTTCAATTGAAGCTGCTTCTGCTCCGCCACTCTGCCATTGGACTCTTGATAGTCGTCTCCCCACCCTGCTGCTGGGGGGACTTTTTAACATAGGCCTCTGTATGGCCTTCAATTTTAGCTGCTTACGCTCCGCCACTCTGCCATGGGCCCCTGTACCGCCTCCTCATGCTGCTGCCAGGCCCGTAATCTGCCATGGGTCCCCGTACCGACTCCTCATGCTGCTGCCAGGCCCGTAATCTGTCATGGGCCCCTGTACCGCCTCCTCATGCTGCTGCCAGGTCCAGAGTGTGTCATGGGTCCCTGTACGGCCTCCCATTGCTGCTGTCTCCATCGCCACACTCTGCCATGTGCCACTTTCAGGTCTCCTCACACTGCTGGTGGGTTCCATTTTGTCATAGGGTGCTGTATGGCCTCCCATTGCTGCTGCCTCCACCGCCACTCTGTGGCTCCACACTCTGGTTTTGGCCCCGTGACTTGGCCAAATGAGTGAAGTGTGCGGTGATTCTAAGATCGACGGCACTCATCTGCATGTCATACTGACTGACAGTATTATTTCTCTTCCCCAGCAGACTCCAAGGGCATTTAAATTAAAGGTACAGTGTTCTGCACTAATATAAAGGCTCTCTGAAGCCAGAAACACCCTTTTTATAAGTTAAATTCGCAGCGAATATATTCGGCCACGAAGCGAATTTAATCGGCGAATTCGGCGAATCAGCCGAACCGAATTTTTGAATAATTCGCTCATCTCTAGTCACCAGTCAGTGTTCCTGTTCACTGACATGCCAGTTATATGATGACGCTGTACTGCACTGGTGACAATATGTAAAAAAAAAATAGTGAAACTAATTTTTTTAATTTTTTTTTCATTTTCCGAAAGATTATGACAAAAAAAATACATCTTCAAAAAACTCGCCATTCCTCTTATGAAGTACGTCGGACTGTCTACTTTGCAAAAAGCGGTCATTTGGGGGGATATCTGTACTGTTCTGACATTCTTGGACCTCAAGAAATTAGATTGGCTGTCAGTACTTCAGGATTGATCAATATTCAGATCTATACCATAGTTTTGTGAACTCTATAACTTTCCTACAAACTAAAAAATACATCCTAATTTGGGTTATTTTCACCAAAGACATGTAGCAGAATACAACTTGGCCTAAATCTATGAAGAACAAGTATTTATTTGCAAACTTTTTATAACAGAAACAAAGAAAAACGTGTGTTGTTTTTTTTTCAAAATTTTTTTTGGTCTTTTTTTGTTAATTTAGCAAAAAAAAAACCCCAGCGGTGATTAAATACCACCAAAAGAAAGCTCTAGTTGTGTGAAGAAAATGATAAAATTTTAGTTTTGGGTACAATGTTGCATGACCACGCAATTGTCATTCAAAGAAACCTGAAAACTGGTCTGGGAAGGTGTAAAATTGCCCGGTATTGAATTGGTTAAAGACAAAATCAGTGTAAGGATGGACTGTGGCTGGCAGAGGCAGGGTGATAGTTGCAGTGAGTGGAGGATGATGGATCCACACTCTGACAGATCCCAGGCTGGGGAATTCCTTAGGCAATGGATGGAGATAAAATGCTGTGACAACAGGCAGCTGAACTGAACAATCCCACACAGTGACAGATCCGACACAACACACCACCACCAACACTGACACAGATCAGCAGGCCCAACAGGCACTGGAAGAGCAGGCTGTGGGATCGTGATGATGTCATCACTCACTGACACTGCACATGTGATGGATGTCCGGCCGGCCAGGTCACACTCACACAGACATGAGACAGCAGAGTCAGACATTACCTTCCTCCGCTGGTGCAGCTCCACCTCTGCTGGTGAATGGGAAAATAAGGGATGGAACTCCACAATGATCAGCAGGCGCCAGCCAGCTTGCAGTATGGCACTGAGTCTGAGAGGAACACTCAAAAGAGCAGCAGCTCAGCTGCTACACTGGCCTCACCCAACATCTTTCTCTATCTTTTCTTCCTAACTTCTGCTGCCCCTCCTCTCAGCTGAAGGATCATTCATGACATGGCGGTGTCCCACACAGAGAGAGTGGCCTGTGCTGCATCCAGGTGCCCCCTAGGTGGCAGGGTAACCCTAGGCGGCCACCTAGTTTGCCTAGTGGAACAGCAGTGTGTGGGTGTTAAAGTCCACCTTCTTTGCTACCAACATCCATATGCATTATGTGGATGACCCAGCAGGAGGTTAAGCATTATCCATGATCATCATCTACTTCTTGGGTTGAGATACTGTCCCAGAGATGACACAGTTATTATTAAAGCTCTGGTTACTGTTAAGTTCTTTGCTATGTTCAAAAATGTTTGACACAGATTAGTTCCCTGATGCAGCTGCAGTCTGATCTCTAGGAAGGAGAAGACTTAAAAATGCCTGCAGCAGTCTGATGACATCAGGATAGGCAAAACTGCACTGCAGCAATATATTGGGACAATTTATTTATACAGACTTCCAAATACCACTATGTCACTTTAAGAAAGTGACACAAAAACACACATTTAGATGTTCCTCCTTTGAATCCAGATGACAAATATGTCATTGAATGTTCTGCATTTCACTTATGTATTTACAGATAAGAAGCAGTTTGGAAATTTCCTTAGTGTGAAAAGCAGGATAAGCATTTCTCGTTTCTTTTTTTCTTTGACCATCGACAGTCTGGGCAGTTACAGATAAGATATTTAATAATGTCTAAGAGTATCAAATATGTTTTCTGAGAATGTGATGATATATTCGTTTCTGTAAATGCAATTTAGTTTTTACCTATTACTTTATTGACATGTTATTATGGGATTAACATTTATGACGTATTAGTTACTATTAGTGAAGATACAGTATAATGATATCAGTTACTGTACCTTTCAGGGGGAAGGGGGTTCCCATTGGTCCATATTTCTGTGTGTGACCCAGACATATTACAATCAAATTGTACAATCTTTGTACATTCTTCTTTCGATTTACCAAAACCTACGCAATAAACAAACATATCTATACTTACCTGCTCTGTGCAGTGATTTTGCACAAAGCAGCCCCAATCCCCCTTTTTTTCTTCGGTCCCCGCCGGCGCTCTCCTGGCTCCTCCCCCTCAAGCAGTGCCCCCGGAGAAAGCCGCACACCCTGCGCGGGCACAGCTACATGCTCAGCCCCGAGCCACTGCTCTATGCATCCGTAAGACACATAGATCTGTGGCTTTTTGGGCCCCACCCCCACTCTCTCCTCATTGGCTCACACTGGCTGTGACGGACAGCAGTGGGATCCAATAGGCTCCCGCTGCTGTCTTAGCCAATGCTTATTTTGGGGAAAGAGTCCCCAGACAGCAGAGGCTGATGAGAATGCTGCTGGATCAGAGGGCTCAAATAAGGATTGGTGGGCTCAGGTAAGTACTATCTCTCCAAAAAAAAAATAAATAAAAAGCCACCTCGAGGGGTCAATTCCAGGGAGAGGCCAGGGGATCAGGTGTGTGAATGAATCTATGGATAAAGTCCCAGAGATGCTGCCCTCCTCAGACAGATGGGGAGATCAATTAACTGGAAGAAAGCCTACAGTGGCAAACACCTGGCGCATTATCCAAGGTTTATTAAAAAGTATATAAAAGGACAAATACACACTCACAAACTAAGCGCATATATAAAGCCCTGTAAGACCACAGAGATGGCTGAGATGATGGCAAGTGTCCGACTGCAGATATGGTTGCCCGCTGACGCGTTTCAGGGATGTTGTCCCTTTCCTCAGAGCTGTAACAAACCTGGGTTGGTGCCCTAACCCAGGTTGGATATAACTCTGAGGAAAGGGACATGTCCCCCGAAATGTATCAGCAGGCCAACCATATCAGCAGTCGGACACTGTGCCATCTCTGTGGTTGCTTTGCATTTTCTAATGTGTCCATCTTCCCCTTTCCCTGAGGAAAGGGACCTGTCCCGCAGGCATATGATGTACTTACCTTTTATTTTCCTCCTCACCACCAACCACTCTGTTCAGCACTTGGAGCTGAAGAAATACTTAGCACTTCCAGTATGGTGGATCATATGATAGCACTATGGTGACTTGTAATGTGCATAGGACAAGGTATGTATATGAATCTGTTGAGTAAACCTGTTGCTTTGTTCTGTAAAGTCTTTTATTTTATGTTATAGAATGGAGGAGCGGTAGACTTTCTGTCAAATTTTCATTACTGCTTTTTTTCCCTTCCCCCTGTTGGTCCTGCTTATCATTGTCACTGAGACAGAAAGTGATGGAAAATCCAAAATATTTTAAGAATAAGAGGTAGGGGAATATTTCGGTATAGGGGCGGACTGACCATTCGGGCACTCGGGCATTGCCCGAGGGCCCAGGGTCAGTAAGGAGCCCCATGACATGCCCCTAGTACCTTTCATAGGCTTTTTTGGGTGTGGTTTGAGTGTGGGCGAGGACACAGGGGCCCCATGATCCCCTATTGCCCGGGGGCCCCATGAGTTCTCAGTCCGTCCCTGTTTCGGTAACAACTGTCTTAGGTGAAATTTCCTCTCAATTTGTAGGATGTGTACTGAAAAGCATTTGGCACAAAAGTTTGTTTTTGAAACATTTAATGGTTAAGAGCATCAATTACGGCCAACGAGTTTTGGGGGAGAAAAAAAATTTCCCTTCTTAAGGGCCTGGGGTGTCAATAGAATCCCCACTTGCGTAGAAAGCATTAGGGCTGGATGAAGACTAACATCTCCCAATGGCACTAAAGATGCCGGGTGCATTGCATCATGATTCTTTTGTTGCCATCAGATAGGTAACTGCCTAGAACCAGAATAAGGTTCACCCACATTGTACTTTTATCACAGATCTGCTTCTTTAAAGGAAAATTCACCTTACTGTAGATCGGTCAGATCCAACTTTCACTTCCATTGGTCCAAAGTTATAATACACACGTCATCAGCAGGGCTGTCTTAGCACATGGGCACCCCAGGTGCATGGGGCCCCTGTAGTCCCCCCCTTCTCCCTGTAGTTTCCAGCACTCACCCAGTGATTTACAGGGGTAAAGAGAGAACCCCCTAGGCAGAGCTTCTTACTACTGCTGCTGCTTGTTTGGTTGGTTGGGATGTGTACTGCTCCAATCCCCACCCGACCTCCTCTTCTATTCATTCCATGTGATCAGAGCAGTACACATCCCATCCCCACAAAAGCAGCCGCATTAGTAAGATACTCTGCTAATACTCTGATAAGCACCAGAAACTGTGGGGGAGAAGGTAAAGGAGAAGATGTCATTCTGATTGTAGATTTAGCCCAGTGACAGTGTGCCAGAATAGCTAAGATCTATGACAGCAGCTTCCCTGCACTGCTCTGCTTGAGGAGACCATCTTTGTTTACATATTAATGCCCCCTAAACTGTACCCTTCTTGCTCCTGTACTGTACCCTCCTCACCCCCCTGTGCTGTACCATCCTGCCCCCTCCTGTATTGTGCCCTCCTGCCCCCCATACTGTGCCCTCAGGTTCTCATTGTACTGTACTTCCTTCCCCGTCTCTTCCCCCCCCCCCCCCCCCCCCCCCCCCCTTCACTGTACTTCCTTCCCCCCGTAACCATCCCCCCCCCCCCCCCCCCCCCCCCCCCCCCCCACCCCCCCCCCCCCCCCCCGCCCCACCCCCCCCCCCCCCCCCCCCCCCCCCCCCCGTTTTGCCCCTCTGACCCCTGTACTCTGCCCTTCTAATGCCTTGTCCTCTGTACTAATAAATATATGTTTAGTTCTAGCAACTATTTTTACTCTAATTCTTGGGAGTAGGTGTGCACATTGGGGCAGGCTGGTACTTTGTCCAGGGGTCCATGATGCTATTAAAATGTCCCTGCACATTAGGCCTCAATTTGTGGATATTTCCACCCATTTTATGTTGCATTTTTAGGAGAGGAAAGGAAGGGAAATCTCCCTAGTAGGATAGAGCAAGCAAAATAACCTGATGCGAGTTTTAACTCTGCCGTACTACCAGGGGCGGACTGACAACTCATGGGGCCCCTGGGCAATAGGGGATTATGGGGCCCCTGTGTCCTTGCCCTACTCAAAAAAAGCCTATAAAAGGTACCAGGGGCATTTCATTTGGCCCCCTACTGACCCCGGGCCCTCGGGCAGTGCCTGCGTTCTCGAATGGTCAATCCGCCTGTGCGTACTACAGTATATCCAAACCTTAAAAAAATAAAGGTTTTAGCTTGGCATACACTTGAAAGTAAATAACAAAACAAAGTGTATTTTATGTTCTGTGATATAAGGTGCAGCTAGAAGTGACATATTCATAGTATGTTACTTTATAAAGGGAGATATACTATTACAACCAAGACATAGACTGTGTGGTCACTTGTCAGCAACTATGTGGCTTCAAATATCAAGAAGGTGGTGAAATCACCTGACAACAGCCATTGCTTTTAAATACCAGCTCTAAGGATCCTATCCAAACGATGGAATTCCATGTGAAATTCCAATAGTGCATTTCTGCACCTTAATACTATGATTTAGAAAATCCCTTTTATTTTGTAATCTCTGAAGAAAGCTAAAGGAAACGGCTCTCATAATCCCACACTGAAGGTAGTTAAGAACATTTCTTTCCCATAACCGACAAAAACCTTTGTAGATGCATCATGAAATTAAAAAAAAAAGATGCAGAGCTACAAATTTTAATCACAATTACAGGAAGAAAGTAGAACACTCCTGGAAAAATCACATACTCTAATTAGTTCTTTATCTGACATCAAATATTCTGCTACAGACATTTGTTTTGGTTAACACTTTTGAATGAAATATCATATGTTCTCAATAAAGTTTTGTGGCTGGAAGGAAAAAAATGACCAAATGTCACAATTTTGGATAAAGAGGGTTAGGCTTACAGCAACCTTTATATTGTGTTAGATTTTTAAGCAAAAGAAATGGACTTGGCATAAAAGTTCTTCCCTTCTGCAATCTATTTAATCTGAACACAGAGTTCACTTTGAGTATGAGTGCTCTTACGTTGATTTAGATATCAGTAAAAGGCTGGCACATTAAAGTATAATTAATGGTTATTTTCTTATTAGCTTTGGATAGAATAGAGAGGGATCAGAACATGTGGCAGATTTTTGTTGCTGTCTGTGTCACGTTACAGATAGTCACCTTATCTATTTGTCCTGTGCACTGAAAGTGAAAAGAAATTCCAAATTTTTTGCTGTCCCCAGAACAGTAATAGAAGGGAATCTTCCAATAGGGTCAGTAGTTTTGGTGACCCTGGTATCAAATATCGATTTCCTCAGTTTGGAGGCAAAGTTAGGACTATGGGACAGAAAGTGAAGGGAAATCTCACTAATAGGACACAAATGGCAAAAAAAAAAACCTGACGGGGTTATACCCCACCTTACACAATCCAAAATTTGAAAACAAAGTAACTTTAGTTTCACTTTAAAGAATACATAAATCCAACATTTCATATTTCTGATATGTGCCTGCTATACCATGTACTTGCATGAAAACATATCCTGTTCTCTTTGTATTGCTTCCTTTGTGTGAAATCCCTTTTGTTCCTACCAGTCCCTCTGCCTACCTATTAAAAACTGACTACACTAGGCATGAGAGCAAAGCGTTATCAGTTCTCTACCTGTGCTGGGAACTCAGCCTCCAATAAACAAACTTCTGCTCACATGCCCTTCTCTGCACAGTCATTCACTGAAAAGCCCTGTGTGCTGATGTTTCTCCTCCCCTCTCTGTTCTCTGCTATATAAGAAGCTTAGAAGGTATGTGATCACCTATAAAACAGGGAACAAAAAAGGTATTAACTGTATAATGTTTTTTATATCTATTCACAAATGTTTTGCCTTTCAGTTCTAACTTAAACTGAATGGGCTGTTTTACAAGTTGAGAGTTTACATATACATTAGGCTTGCCAAATGCAGATTTAAATACATTTTTCATTTCATTATTTTTTAAATTTGAATTAGAATTCTATCGATATTCTGTTAGGCACAACATGTGGCATATTGTATATTACCGCAAAACAGAAGCATTACATAAAACATTTGTTATGATGTATAGCACATTGTACATATCTATCAGCAATACCCACATAAAGAACAGTAAGTAAACAGTTTTGGTGGATATAGGTATAAAGAAAAAAATAGTTAGAACTAAAATAAAAATTATACAAAACATATTGCCGCAACAGACATAGTATTCATATATCCGGAGGTGACTGAATAAGCATTGTCTCACAAAAGCTCTTACTCACAAAGCCTATCATGTAGTCAGTTAATCATACACTTCTAACCAAAGGTTCCAATTTGGAAATCGGAAATTGCAGAGCAACAGTTTTATACTGTTTTGGGAATCAATCTATAAAAATGCCCAATAATGTCAGCTGCGGAAAAGGTTCAGTTAAGATCCCTGTTATTCTGGAAATGAAAGAAAATACTAATTTACAGAAACTTACAATACATTTACAGTTTCATAGAACATGGAAAATATTTCCTACTTGACCACAGCTATGCCAGCAGTATGGGGATTCCAAAGCAAACATTTTAGACAGTCTATATGGGGTCATATATCATCTGTGTATAATTTTCATTGTGTTTTCCCAGTGGGTACCACAATGAGTAACACTGCATACTTGTATATTTAATTGCTGATTGCCACTTAGTAGTTTTTTTTATTCTTGTCCTAGACCTCTTTCTACTTCATAATGGAAGGAAATTTGGAAAACTGGGGACTACATTGGAAATAGTTGTAAAGCTAAGATATACAACCTTTAGGAACTGAGAGATTTTGGTAAAAATTCCAGCTCAAGATCTCCATTTCTACATAAATATGAGCCAAGCTTTGGGTAAAATGGCAGGTTTGGAGCAAATTGTATGCATCTTTTCTTAGGTCATCTGCAGGGATATCATCTAGGGTAGAGTAGCCCTTATCTATTCGTGGAGTAACCAGGAGAAAAAGGATAAGAAACTCATAAGATCACAAGAGGATATCAAGTAACAATGCAGTGGCACCCAGGGGAATGCGGTGTAACACGAATCCCCAGGCTGTTAGTGACGCTTGTAAACAAGAGTGTTGTGGAATGCACAATGGCTGAGCTGTAGCTTTAGCCAACAATAGAGAGGATAGCAATTAGTGATTGGTTAAATCCCATATTTAAATATAAATAGCGCAAATTTAGCAATTATATAAAAAGGTGATTGTAAATGTTTAAATTGTAGAAAAAAACAACGACTCATATTTACCTGTTCTGAGCAATGGTGACCAATTTTTAGGGATCCTAAACCCTCTTTGGTGCCACGCTAGGGAAAATCTTCACCCTCCGAATAGACTCCCCATCTTTAATAGCAACACAATGCAGATCAACTGGATGTTTGGGTCCTTGGTATCGTGCAAAACGATACACAGCGCCTCTCCTTCGGCTCTAGCTCCTTCTACAGAACCGAATACTCAGGTAAATGACCGACAGTAACCCCCCTGTCATCTCATGACGTGACCGGCGGGTGCGTCCCTGATGAGAGGCTAGAAGGAGCTAGAGCCTTGGAGAGAGGCGCACTGTATCGTTTTGGATGATACCAAGGACCCCATCCACTGCATTGTGTTGCTATTAAAGATGGAGTCTATTCGGAGGGTGAAGATTTTCCCTAGCGTGGCACCAAAGAGGGTTTAGGATCCCTTTCCTTAAAGGTCCTTTTCTCACCAAGTTCTAGTATTCGATGTTGGTTTGTGCACTGGTGGAAGGTGAAAAGTATTTTCTGAAGAAGAAGTTGGAACTTTTATTTCTACAATTTAATTATGTTTTCAGCACATGGACTTTTGGGTGTTTTTGTTTAAGATTAAGGGCAAACACGAATAATTTATGCACCTATTTTTATGATTTATTATATTGATTAATTATCTAAATTTGCATTAAGCTGTTTATTTAATTTAATTGTTTGTGTTTTCACGATTGGCACTGCAGCATTTTTAGAGTGTTATTTCAATAAGTTTTCTTTGTATAAACATTTTTTAAACAACTCATATTTACCTGTTCTGTGCAATGGTTTTGCACAGAGCTGCCCTGATTCTGCTCTTCTGGGGTCCCCCGCTGACAATCCTGACTCGTCCCCCCTGCCAGGTGCCCCATAGAAAGCCACTTGCTATTGGGGACACTCGTGTGGCCTCGATCCCAAGCCCCACTGTGCATGTTCATAGACATAGTAAGGAGAGAGAGAGAGCTGAGAGAGCCGCTGCTCTTGGACACAATGCTGGATCGAGACTGGGCTCAGGTAAGTATTTTGGGGGGTCTGGGGGGGATCCTATGCACATAAGTTTTTTATGCATTAAGGTAAAAAAAAAAGCCTTCTACCTTTAGGTTTAAACCATCCTTTCCAGTGTTCTAAAACAGTCACCTTGTAAGAATACTGTATAACTGGAAGTCCCATGCCACCTCCAAACTTATTTTTAGTTAAAACATTGAAAGACACTCTTTATTTTCGCCCCTTTAATAGTTTAGTATAATTAGTTGCATACAATTGAGATGTAAATTAAGTTAGTTGTATACCTAGATATGACACACTTTTACAATCCCATTTAAAGGAGAATTCTGCTTTCAGTTGCTGAAAGTGCTGGGGTTTTAGCAACATTCACTTTATAATACGATACTGAGTGAAATACACTGCTCAAAAAAATTAAAGGAACACTTTGAAAACACATCAGATCTCAATGGGGAAAAATATCATGCTGGATATCTATACTGATATGGACTGGGTAATGTGTTAGGAACGTAAGGGTCCATGTACACTGCAGCTGATAAACGTACGTTTCAGCATTTTTTTCACCAGCCCCTGAACTCTCCCTAATGTTTTCCTATGTGTCCATGTACACTATGTCATTTACAGTCGTTTAGAGCCAGTTGAGTTTACAGTCTTTTTTTTAACGCAACAAACTTGCATTCAGGAGTAGATTTTATCAGCATTTCAAACGCCAAACGCTTGTAAACATGTGTAAAGGCGGATAACCACGTTTATAAACCTTTGCATTTGGAAAATGTTTTTAACTATTCGATTTCCAGATTCTGTCCAGAGCCTTTTTTCATCATGGAAAATGCATGCAAAGTGTTTTCCTGGTACTCAAATGGACCTGGTACACCATACTTTGAGGTATTGCATGAAAGAAAATATGTTAGACACTGCTGTAATAATTTCTGCACAGAAATGAGCTGGAACACATCCAAACACCACAAAAAAAAAAAGATAGTTAATCTCAACAATTACTGCTCTCTCTGCTTCTCTCAAAATGTCTGAAATAGTAAATTTTTTACTGTTAGAGCATTCTGGGCATTTTGGAAGGTCTCCTGAGGTTATCTTTAAAAAATGCTTCTAAATGGAAACGCTCATAAACACGGTATGCAAACGAGGCTAAACAAACGTTTTTTAACCTACATTTTCCAGCAGTCAGTTTCCATCGTTCAGAAGTGTTTTCCAAACGTCCTGTGTACATGGAGCCTAAGGATGCCCCATCATTTGATGGAAATTAAAATGATCAACCTACAGAGGACTGAATTAAAAGACACTGTGAAAATCAAAATGAAAAAATGATGCAGCAGGCTAGTCCATTTTGCTGAAATTTCATTACAGCAACTCAAAATGGTACTCAGTAGTTTTTATGGCCCTCAGGTGCTTGTATGCATGCCTGACAACTTCAGGGCATGTGCCTAATGAGACAACGGATGGTGTCCTGGGGTATTTCCTCCTAGATCTGGACCAGGGCATTACTGAGCTCCTGGATACTCTGAGGTGCAACCTGGTGGCGTTGGATGGGCTGAAACATGATATCCCAGAGGCATCCTATTGGATTTAGGTCCGGTGAGCGTAGGGGCCATTTAATGGTATCAGTTCCTTCATCTTTCAGGAACTGCCTGCATGCTCTCGCCACATGAGGCCGGGCATTGTCATGCACCAGGAGGAACCCAGGACCCACACACCTAATGGCAGTCAGGGTGCTATTGTCTAGCCTGTAGAGGTCTGTGCATCCCTCTATGGATATGTCTCCCTAGACCAGGGGTAGGCAACCTGCAGCTCTCCAGCTGTTGAAGGACTACAAGTTCCATCATGCCTCTGCAAGTCATAGCTGTAACTGTCAGTTTTGTAATGTTGCAATGCCTCATGGGAAATGTAGTTCCACAACAACTAGAGAGCCGCAGGTTGCCTACCCCTGCCCTAGACCTTCACTGACCCATAACCAAAATGGTCATGGTGAACGATATTACAGGCAGCATAACATTCTGTACATCAGTGGCCTGCTGGAGGTCATTTTGTAGGGCTCTGGAAGTGCTTATCCTGTTCTGCTGATGGGTTAAGGATCTTCTACGGCCCTGTCCAGCTCTCTTAAAGTAACTGCCTGTCTCCTGGTATCTCCTCCATGCTCTTGAGACTGTGCTGGTAGACACAGAAAACCTTCTGGCAATGGCATATATTGATGTGCCATCTTGGAGGAGTTGGACTGCCTGTGCAACCTCTGTAGGATCCAGGTGAAAAATTAGTGAAAAACAGTCAGAAAAGATGAATAGGTAAAAAATGTCAGTGGCCTACACCTGTAAAACCATTTCTGTTTTGGGGGTCGTCTCATTTTTGCCCATCTAGTGCACCTGTTGTTAATTTCATTAACACCAAAGCAGCTGAAACTGATTAACAACCCCTCTGCTATTTACCTGACCAGATCAGTGTCCCAGGAGTTTAATTGACTTGATCGTATACTCTGATTAAAAAGTGTTCCTGTAATTTTTTTGAGCAGTGTATATCCATTATCTTTTGCGCAGCCTGCAGGAAATGAGCCACAGCCATTAAAGCAAGGATAATATCATCTGGAAAAAGCCTAATTTTATGGGAAGAGCCGGAAGTGTTGAAGAAAAGATGACAGGAGGTTACTTCATCAGAGTGCTGATTGGTCCAGAATATAAGCCATCGGGATTTCAGTGTGGATATGATCTTCTGGCAATAGAGTAACTTAAAATAAAAAATAAAACACAGTCAATGAAAAACATACATTATAACATGTAAAAATGTGTGAGTTGCCTCACAAGGTAGCATTTTGCTACTACAGGCAAACAGGGGGTAAAATTCTGTGGAAGGAGTCCACCCAGTACCAAGCATGTGGAGAAGTAAAAATCTGCCTAATGATAATTAGAACAGCATATAAGAACAGTCGGTGGCAACGTTAAACTGGATAAATACCATAGGGTTATATAACTGCAAGCACACCTTAATTATCCTGTCTTAGGTTCCAAAAATGGGGAACACCTATCTGAGAGGGATTTTGGTGAAGAAGACTGTTCCTCAGGTGGAATAAGGCCCCATCAGCAAGCCAAATAGAGGCCCTCAGACACTGAACTAACAACATGTGACTTGCCATGTCATGTAATGAACGGTTTGGTGGTGTATCCTCATTTGTATGTCACCTTGTTGTTGCGTAGAGTTTTCAGATATTACTATCCTTGCTTATGAGCTAGAATAGTGTGTTGAGACTGGATGCCAAACAAAGTTATAGGTGTATAAGGATCAGGGAGCAATGCGACTTCTAGATATTTGCATCAATTATTCCTTTACATTGTAAAAATGAATCCTGGCAATAGCATCTTGGGATACCCTGTCAAGTAGCTTGGCAGGTTTTTGCAACCTATAGGCTCTGTCCACCATAATCTCACTTTCAGGAATCAATGGCAGCAAAGTCAAGTTGCTGAACATACCATCTCAGGTCAGCAGGGGGCACTGTTTCAGCAACTTGTCCAAATTTGATGTAGTTTCTATGTGACCTGTCCTCCAAATCTGCTATTTTTTGTTCTATTTTTGCATTTCTGCTTCATTTGCATTATGGGTATCCACAAGCCCATTTTGTTTTCTACATGGTTAATTCTATCTCCTATATCAGATATGTCTGATTTGACTTGAGCAATAAAGAAAATCACATGCAGCCTCCTTCAGTGACACCAACATGTCTTTGAGCGTAGTATCTAGGATAGATTGGCCTGTTGTGGGATAGTCTTCTATGGGGTCCACATAATTCCTGGTGTCATGTAATGAATTGCAATCAAGGCTGTACTCACCTGCTACTGACTGAGGAGCCATTTGCTTCAGCTTAGTCTTCTGTGGAATGGTAAATGGTGTGTCAGCATTCCTGTCCATAGCTCTGGTAGACTGGCAGGCTCTCTGAAAATCAATGTGCTGCTTTGTTTTACTGGGAGAAGATCTAGCTGAAGAGACTGGTAAATATATTTTATTTAATAAATTGTGACAGCCACCCCTTGCACTTGTTTTTTGTTCTAATTTAATCTTCAAACATTACAAACAGTGCGCACCTCCAATGCTCGTAATAACATAACTGCAGTTGCTCTTGGTTGCATAACTAGCCTGAGGATGGCATGCTGCTTCAATGTAATTCTGATCTGGTTACCAAAATTTCAGATCTTAATTTTTTTTATTGTTTTTTTTTTTTTCGCAGATGGCAATCTGAAACAAGTACAAACTATCTAAAGTCTTATTACAAGTCTTCATTGAGTATGTGGCCAAATGAGATTACATTCCCAAAAAACTACCTTTCCTTCATACACTGCATAGTATTTCCTAATATCTGGGGCTCTGGAAAACCAAACCTTTAAGCTTCATAAGTACTGACATCCAAGTACTTCTAAAGGGCTCTTCTGCTTTTATGAGAAGGGGTCAAGTGTCTGCTCTCGCGATCTTCATAGATCACAATTTTATAGCACAATGTACATCTTAAGTCTCTGCTTCTTATGTCATGCAAAGTGAATGTACAGCCTTTTTTTCATTGTTTTAGTAATAAGATCCCTATAAATTAACTCGTATATATGTTATCTGAATTTTTTTTTTTCAGGTAGAATTTCACGAGCGTAGATTAGCAGCAGCTGCAGCATGGGATAAAGGGGGTGCACTGAATAATTAAATGTATTATGCTAGAGTAAATCTGGGGAATTCTTTGGATCCCAGCCACCACAGCCAGCTGTGCACCCCTGAACAACATGTTCCAGCTGCTGTCAAGGTGTTTTCCCCTGAGTATATGTTGGCCAGGGAATGCCAGCATCCGGGTTTTAACTTTTGTGGGTTTTTCAATTTAATTAATAAATAGAACTTGCTGTTTCCCATGCAACTTGCTTGAGAGAGGGAAATGGTGTATACACCGTTAAAGCCCAACTCTGGTCTAAACATATTATTTTGGCTAGAGCAAGGAAGGGTTGGAGCAGGGGGTGCTCAACAAGTGGCCCACGGGCCACATGTGGCCCTTGGGACCCTCTGATGTGGCTCATGACTTCAAACTAGGGAAGTGCATGCCCATGCTCTTGGATCAGCAAGCCCAGATTGTCACCAATGAGTTTCCAACCTGCCATCCCAGAGCATCAGTGTACATGGAGTTGGCAGCAGAGAAAGCAGGAGCCTCATAAGCCCATGCTTCCTCTGTAGCTCCAGCTCCTGTCCTAGGAAGAGTGACACCAAGTGCACTTTGCCTGGGACCTTTCTAGCAGCCTGGAGAGCGATGCCAGCAAAAGCTGGAAGAGGAAAAGAAGGTCAGTGCATTAAACATCACATACACTGCACTCTTGCAATGGGCATATTAGCACCTATTAAAGGGTTATTAGGCTTTTTTCACACTGATCCACGAGTGCAGCTCAGTGCATCTGCAGCTTTCCTTTCATTATACCCTTATATCCTAGACTCTCATTATATCCTGCAGGTTTGGTGCGCTTTCTGAAAGTGCTCAGGTACAGTGTCAAGATGGCCGCCACTCTTCCTGGACCACCGTGGAGCGCACATCGTTTGCATGGAATTCACGTCCCAGGAATGACGTCAATGCTGGGTGGTGATGCGTTTTTGAGCATGTGCAATCGCTCCTTCATCAAGACCGTGACCCACAATAGACAGAGCCGGATAAGGTAGAGGGGGAAGGTGGAGGCAGGGCAGAACCAAGGGGAAATGAGCACGCCTATTGTTATCATGATTGGTAGAGCCAGGAAAAGATTGAGAACCAGACTAACAGTGACAGGATCCCTGCCTAGTACATTATGATGCCAAGGGCTATGATGGCTATAAAAATAATAATACCATATGGGTCTCGGCAGTGGTTTAAAACAATACAGTCCTAAAATAGGCTTATTAAAGTGAAGATAAATTGAAGCTATGGAATTGAAGTAAGTTATGCAGAACAATAGTATACTGTGAAGAATTAATCATATCGGGTCAGGAGGGGTAAGTCATGCAGAACAATAACATACTGGAACATATGAAACAAAAAAGGTAAGTTATATAGATCAATAACATACTGGAGAGAATAAATCATGTGGATCATTGTTATAAATATCATACATGATTGCCATACAAGAGATGGCATACAAAACAGAATAATAAGAAGAATAAAAATAATAATTGCTGGAGAAGAATTACATGTGGGAGATATCTCATATCTATTGATTAATTGCTTGTGAATGTATATGGACAGAGAAATATATCTCATATCCATAGATAAAGGGGGACCCCCCATTATCCCATTGGTATACTGATTGAATGTATGGAATCTAACACCAGAGGAGGAAAAAATAGAATACTAGTAGAGGCTATACGGTCTAATCTAATAATAACCATTATCTATATTATAGTGCTAATTTCAAGCTCCTCATTCAAGCCACCTGGGGATAGTATGCCCAGAGCATAAATCCAGTATGTCTCTCTCTGACATAAACGCTGGAATCTTTCAACAGGTAGGTTAGCGGTTATGGCTTCGATTACCCAGACTCTAAAGCCATCAGTTGATTTAGTGTGATTTTCAATAAAGTGTCTAGGAACACTGTGTATATCTTTACCATCCTCAATGAACCAATGGTGTTGACCAAAGCTCTTCCGCAATGTGCTGATGGTTCTTCACACATAGTATAAGCTGTATGGGCATACTAGACAATATACTACAAGCTTGGATGAGCTTGAGAAGAACTCTGGGATTTTGTATATTTTTCCTTTAATTGTGAGATATTTTTGGCCATGTGTAATGAATTTTCATGTCAAGCAACATGGTTTGAGGCACTGGTACATCCCTATAATGGAGAAAAGCCCTGTTTTTTTTATCTAAACTTACTGGTGGCTATTTTGCTCTTTATATTACGGGCCTTCCTATAGGAGAATCTGGGTTTGTCGGGCAAAAAGTGTCTCGAATGCGTATCTTGTAATAGTATTGGCCAGTGCTTATGTACCACTTGTTCCATGTGTGTATGGCGATTATGGAATTGAGGAATAAATCTGATGGTTGGTGTCTCCTCTTAGGGGGGGCGTCCATCATATGGTATCCTGTAATGTATTGTAAATGAGCTTGATCGTTTAATGACTGTGGGTATCCTTTTTCGAGGAACTTGTTTTTAAGAGTAGTGCTTTGTGTAAGATAATCAACTTGTCTGGTACAGTTGTGTCTCAGTCTGCAAAATTGGCTTTTGGGAATGTTTTGCAGCCAACTTGGATGGTGGCAGCTCCTATAATGGAGGAATGAGTTACCAGCGGTAGGCTTGGAATTATTTTTTGCAAAAACCTGGTGGTCTTGATACTGTACCTGAGCTGCTCCTGCAGCTGCTGGCCGACACAATGAGTTCCAGAAGACAGTGACAGGAGCCCTGCATTGACATTTTTACATGCCTGAGCTTTACCATTTCCTGTTAGTGGTTTTTAACCATTTTACTAATAAACGTGGATATACTGCACTTAGAAGCGCTTTTTTGTTCCCTTCTTGTTCAGCTCAGAGTCTGCCTCTACTACTGGAAGTGCTGCTCTAGTGCCTACTCTCACTGTCACCCTCTACTGGTCTCTAAGGCAGATGCACCCTATGATCTCCTCTTCTCTTCTACCCCTCTAGTGATGCATCCCAGAAATCTATTTGCTTTCCCCCACTGCCTGGTCACACTGTTTGCTCATTTTGCAATCATCTGAAATAAGTACCCCCAAATCCTTTTCCTCTGTAGTGCTGACCAACAGTGTACCCCCCAATTTTGTACTCTCTCAAAGGATTCTTTTTCCCTAGGTGCATTATTTTATATTTAGAAACATTGAACTGAAATTTCCACTTTTTTACCAATCTTCCACCAATTCCCATTCATGTTCCATGTTGCATACACCTCCAGGGATATCAACCCTTTGTGCACACCTTTGTGTCATCAGTAAAAAAAACTTACCTTAACCAACAGACCTTTAGTTATATCACTTATATATAGATTACATAGAACAGGACCTAGTCTCTTCCGCGTGAACCCCATTTACAACCACACTCTGGTATCTATCATTTAGCCAGCTGCATATCCACTGAACCACCCAAGGGCTACTTCCTAGCTTGTACAACTTTTGTATCATCATTATGAGGAACTGTATCAAATAACTTGGTGAAATCAAGATATGCTATGTCCACAACACCGCCCTGGTCCAAAACATTAGTAATATAGTAAAAAAAATCCAATCCGATTATTCTGACATGATCTGCCCTCAGTAAACCTGATTCTGATCTAAACCTGACCTAAACCGCTGAACAACAAATGTGCCAGTTAGCTGTGAAAATGGAGCTTCAATTCAACCGCACATGTGTGAATCCACAGTGAAGGTGGAGGAAAATCCAAAACTTTGAGTTGTTCCTGGAATTAAAAAAATGGGAAGCCTTCTAAAGGGGACTTTTTTTTGCAGTATCAGCTGTCTAAGAGACGATTTTCATCATTTGGACATATTTCCTCTAATTTTCTGTTGTCTCTGCTGGACAGGAATTAAATTAAATATTCCAAATAGGACACAGACTATAAAAAAAAATAAATTCTCAGGAAAGAATTCCTGAGAGGTTTTTTTTTAAATGTTAACAGTATGCTTTAACATTTTACCGTGAAAAGATTTACTTATTTAAGTGATCTGAGTCTGTTGACGTGCAGCTACAAAAATCAGTAGAAGCAATGTGTGGCCTGGAAAGGTGCATAATTCAGTTGAGAAATATGTGTTCTGTAAAGTAAAAGTGTGTGTATGAACAATCAACAAGACCATTGCTGACAGAAAAATGTGACTATTTTTGCAGAGCAATGTATTAATTTTTTTTTTTACTAAACCTCTAGCAGCATTTTCTGGCACTGGAACACACAGGCATCAGCATTCTTGAACTGTGGCCATGCAGCGAAGATTCACGTCAATACAAGATTGTAAAACTTTTATACCTTTGGATCCTTTTGAACTTTCTGACAGGATACACCTGAACAATACGCACATTCCACTTCACTCCATATACACTTTATCTGTTTTCTTTCAAAATTAACTTTCCACCATTGTTTTCCCATTCACTTACCATTTTGCCATGCCTAATGGCCTTACAAGATGTCTACAGGAGGAAGTTGGCATAAGTGCTTTTTTCCAAATGGCTTCACTTTCTCACATAACTCCCATATCGTACGTTTTAATATTGAGAGCAAGTAGCGTATGATGTCATGTAAGGAAATGAAACAGATACAGTCTCGCACACCCCATGCTGTTAACATGTTTTACAGATTGTAGACCATCTGTCCGGTGGGGTTAGCAGATATATTAGCACAATGTTACATGAGTATTTAATAACCCTTTACATACTGTCACGGCTTGGAACCTCTCTAGCGATTATCTGAATTTCTAACATCGCTGCTCACTAAACATATATGTTACGGTTACTTAAACACAGATTTGTGCAATATAATGTTCGCACTAATTCTGTCTAAGCTGAACACAAACCTCTGGTTTCAAAAAGGGCTGCATTGCAGATGCTAAGAGCTTTTTACGCAGCTCTGTGTAGAATTTGGAATTCTGGAGGTCAAGTCCAGATACAAGACTGAGCAGGGCCCATAACATGCTGGTTCCAGCCAGGCTACAGAGCAAAAGGTTTATCCATGACAAAGAGAACATGCATATTATGTATAATTGTAAATTTAGTGCTTCAAAGTCTGTAGCGCAAACAGTAATTCGAAGACACTGTTTGCACTGTCTGCAGATAATATAATTTTGAATCCTGTACAGAGACAGGACATTGGGTCTCCATGTCACCAGGAGTTCTCTTCAGTTCAGCCACCATTTGATGGAGTCACCATAGTGGAATGTCACTGAGGTTTGTGCTTATCCCAGACTTGCCCTGCTGTTCCACAATTGAGGCTTCAGAGGTTAACCCATTTTTTCTAAGCTCGTGAAGCCAGATATACTCACCTAAAGCTGGCCATACACTAGGAGAATTTCATGCTTTGTTTCAGAACCGTTAGTGTGATTGCCAGTGGAGTCAAATCAACATTCATTTTCAACTGCAGTGAAGAGAATATTCAAAGGAGCAGGATGGAAATTTTTGTTTAAAGGATCACATTTCTAACAATGAATGTGGTTTTTGAACAGGATATTACTTAATTGAAAAATGAATGTTAAAAGCAAACAAAATGTTGAAGTACTTCTGAATGACTTTTGAATGGACTGTGCGAATATCGTAAGAAAGTACTGTATAAGTTCACCTCTTCACAAAAAAAATTAAAAGGTGAGCTAAAAACCTAAGTAACTCCCCCACCCCCTGGTCCCTGCTGCACTTACCTCCATGGTTGATAAACTTTCACTGCCCATGCAGCCAGTGTAGACGTGTGGGTAGTGCAAGCTAACAGCAGTGGGGGGGGGGGGGGTATTTAAGTGTTAGTTCTCTTTTTTAATGTGCTTGAAAAGGTGACCTTACACTTTTACCCCATCCCCCCAGGACACTTGCCATGGCAGGTTTATTACTTCATTGTCATTCCAATTGACACTACCAGGTGTTAACTACAAATCATTTGGCCAAGGCTATTGGGCTGAATGATTTGTAGTTAACCAGTGCAAGAAGCCATTTAGATTGTTGAAGCTAATACCACAATGGTTTTTACCTGTTTTAGGTGTAATAAAGGTTAAAAAACTTTAAGATGGCCCCTTGTTCCAGTGCATCAACTCTCCACACTTCAAAAGCGTGCTGCTATTTTTGTGAAGAAGCTGCATCATACAATTTGCAGAGCAGAAAAGGCTATTTTGTCAATAGGAATAAATGTGCATATAAATGTATAAGAATATATAGATTACTATATGTGTTATAGACAATTGCCCTCCATTCACAGGTCACAGGCAAAGTTGGTGTTTTTAATATATTGGGGGATATTTGATATCATATTATTAAGTACAGTGATTAGTTGCTGTGCAAATCACCAATCACCTGTCAACTCTCATTAGTCTGATTGCATCAGATTATTAAAATCTTATATTTGATTGCTAGTTATTGCTTACAGACTTCAAACCAATTATTCTTTTTCTAATAAATCAAGTACAATCACCGAAGACAGTACAAAGGGAAAATAATTTAACTGTGGATTTGGTAACCATATTTCCTTTCAGCTGGCGCAGTGACATAATTGCATTTGCCTTACAACAACATACATATATATTTTTCCTCTAAGCATTTTGGGCTGGTTCTTCTGTAGTTGCTAAGAGAAGGAACAAAAACAAATAAACTTCAAACCACAAAAAAAGAGATTTACCAAGACCCCAGGATATTTGCCACTTGGGCATTTTCAGCCTGTGGTCACAAACAGAGGGGCTCTGTGCACAGATTATATATATTCATATGATTCTTTTTATTTACTGGACTTCTGCCTGTAGTTTGGCTTCTTAGCAATATTGGTGTGTTCTGGGTTAATATGTTGGTTTTATAGGGAACATCAAGAAGTTTTAATTGTGTCTTAGCAGTACCTTGAAAATTTATATTTTGTTTTTAATTCCTCCCAAAAAATTTCAGAGCACTTCCTGTGCCTATGCACTGCTGTTGAATAGTATAATTATTGTATATCCAAGGCTCTGCTGCCTCTCACTGCTAGCCTCAAAAGATTTAGGGCAAGATTTGATTATGTCACTGTACAGCTCACTGTTCTTTTTGCTGGAGAAAAAACTTTACCTGAGTGCCTGCAGTGCAAGGATCTACCTGCTCCTGCTTCATTCATTTTGTGATCTCCTCCATCTCTCCTGTCCTGTCTCTGTTTCAATATTACTCACCAGTCATTAGATCACCAGTCATTAGGGGGCAGCTCTGACATGAAGAAGTAGATCTCTGTCTCTACCAAGGTGTTCACCTGCACAAAGTCACAGTGAAGAACAAGACATAGTAAGTAAATAATGGGAACATGATCAATTGATGGGAGCATCCCAATACATGTGACTAGACTTTTGCACTCTTCTTGCTTTTTTTTAGCACAGATTTCATATTTGTAATTAGTGATGGGCCAAACACTCCCCTGTTCGGTTCGCAGTCAAACATTCAAACCTAATGAACTTCAAATAGAGGGAACATGTCACGTACCTGGTTGGGGAGCCTGAAGTGGAGAGAGGGCGTCCTCTTGCAACTCCCGCTCGGAACCCCTAAAAGTGGGAACAGGGGCGCAGAGCCAGGAGGGGCAGGAGTGCCATGTAGATCTTGCGACTGTCAGCAGGTAGCTGGGGATCCAGGAGGTCTGGACACAAGCCAGGTGCGGGTGCAGGGACGTAGGTGCTGCAGCAAGCAGGTGTGGCAGCAGTCAGGGTACGGGTCTTGGGACCGAGCACCAGTGCGTGGATGCGGTGGCTGACAGGTATGGCTGTAGTCCGGATGTAGACCAGATGCAGAGCCGTAAGTGCAGCGGTAGATGGATATGGTTGCTAACAGGACGCAGGTCAGGTGCAGGCAGTGTAATACAGCAGTGTCAGGCAGGCCGGGTCGGTAACAAGCGGGCAGATAAGTACAAGAGGAGCAGGCAGAAGAATGGTCAGGGATAGCCGGGGTCGGTGCAGGCGGAGTTCTTTCTTAGGCGGGTATACAGAATACAGGTATCAGAATCAGGAAAATGTATGCAGGAATGTATTTAGACCAGAAGGCAGTGATTTCCATCTGAAGCAGGTTTAAATAGCCCGCCAGACGTGACGTGTGCGCTACTGCACACTCGCACCGCCGTGACTCGAGGGGATCCGTTGCCGTTGCACCGCTGCACGGCGACGGGATCCCTGACAGAACAATTCACTAAGCGGTATCTTACCGCATCTTAGTATGTGGTAAGATACTCCACAGCTACTAAAAACATTCTTTAATGTAAAAAGAATTGCCAGCAATTTAAATTAAAAAAAAAAACACATGGGGTTCCCCCCTCATCCACGCCAAATCCCAGAATCCATACCAGATCCTTATCTGAGCATGCAGCCCGACAGGTCAGAAAAGGGGAGGAGCGAGCAAGCATTCCCCCATCCTGAACCATACCAGGCCATGTGCCCTCAGCACGGAGGGTGCTTTGGGGCAGGCGAGCTCCCCACCAAAGCACCAAGGGCCTCTTCCCCACAATCATGGCCAGTGGTTGTGGAGGTCTGCGGGCAGGAGGAATTTCTAAGTTCCCTTTAACAAGAGGGCTGACAGCTGCTCCGAGATGACAATTCTTAAATACTGTGATGATATCACCTCACCCCCTTGTGACATCATCATGTGCTGTGGTTGGCCAAAGCATTGCACCTGATCTGTGGTCAGGTGCATTGCTTTGGTCAATCACAATGCATTGTCAGGGTGCAGTGTATTGTGGGGCGTGGCGAGCAAATAGCCCTCCGAACACCCTTACTGTTTGCATGTTCACCGAACACATGAATGGCCAATGTTCGAGTCAAACTTATGTTAGACTAGAACATAATGCCCAACACTATTTATAATTAACTTACTTAAAGTTTTTCTCAAAACCCAGGACCCTACACCTACATTCACTTTCTGATCTCACAGTACCCAGAACATACAATTATTATAGCATTCTACCTTGACTTTTATATAGCATTCTTGTGACCAGTGTCCAGCTGAGCACTGGTTAATCTTGTAGGAGGAGTTTTCAATCTCCTCTGACTGTTCTTTGAGGCTGCATGACCCTTGAGACTGTGAACACACTACAGGAGACGGTCAGAGACTGTGGACATACTACAGGATATGGTCAGAGTTTGCGGACATACTACAGTAGATGATTAGAGACTGCAAACATATTACAGGTACTTTGGATGGTGTAGTGGTGGATGCCCCCCCCATCTCTGTAGAGGGGGTGATGTTGCGGTCAGTGTACACAGCTCTAGGGCCAGGGGGATCCTGTCCTCCCTCCATCTAGAGTATGGAAGACCCCCTCCCTGCACACACAGTGGGACAACATGAACATGGATGGTTGTCCCAGGTTGCAGCGTGTGAACAGCGGCATGTCCATCCTTTGCCCACTGCCAGACAAGGCTGGCACACATCTTACTGTAGAGAAAGAATGATGCCCAACGGCCCAGTTTCTAGTAACTACCTGTAACCATGGTTTACTCACAAATTTGAATATTTCTTCATTTTCAGATGCAGGTGTATTAATCTCTTGTGCCACATTTCAAGACAAGTATATTACAGTCCCAGCCTCTTCTATATCAATTGCGTAGGCTGGGACTGAAATGCACTTGTCTGGGCATGCGACACAGGTGATTAATACACATGCACCTGAAAGTGAAGAAAGTATCTGCTTGGCTGGGGAAAGTACTGGAGGACCTGAATAGCAGTAGGAGCACAGCAGCCAAAGCAGCTAGAGGGGGGCTCCGGCCATGGTTGGGGCCCGGGCTCTCTACATGTGTATGGGCTGTCACCCCCTGATGGCAGCCCTGCCACTGACCCTCAGTCTGGAGAGTGCTCATTGGCTCTGTGCCAATCACATGCACCCTCCCGAAAAAATAAAAACTCTCTAGCTGTCAGGGATCTCCTCGATCCCCGCCGCGATGGTCCCGGCGCAGGTGCAGTGCACCGCCCTGTGCAGGGACACGGGCACTAGGTCCGGGCCGGCCGCGGCTTTCGAGTTTCGCGCATGCGCAGTAGAAGCCGCGGCCGCCCGCTGGGCACCAATGACAGCGCAGGGCGGGATATTTAAATAGCCCTGAGCTGTCATTCAGTGCCTTCTGGTCTTTCCTGCATCCTGTGATTCTGCGAACCTGTACCCTGTAAGTTATTGACCCGGATTGTACCTGACCTTGCTGTTTTCTCCTATTCTGACCCTTGCTTTGCCTGACTCTCTCCTGGATGCCCCCTATTAGATTTGACCTGCTGTTGCTGACCTGGCGTGTGACCCGACCATTCTCTGTCCGCTGCCTTGTACCTTACCGTCCTCTCTGTTACCGACCCGGCCCGTCTGACCTTGCTCATCCATCCATCCATCCGCTCATCCCTCGCAGCGGGGTCTCCTGACCTCCTCATATCAGACTCTTTCCCGTGGGAGCCCTTGGCGCATACCACTACCACCACTGACGGACGCACCCAGTAGCCACGACCTGGTCTCGGGGGGCTCCAAGTCCATCCCCACCATCAGGGGCCCTGGTGAACAAGCACCCTGGGACTTAGACTCCGTGCGCTGGGGACGCCTATTCAGTGGAGTGCTAGTGGTACCGCCGGGCGGTCCCTTACGGTACCAGAAGGCCATGACTGAGTCTAGAGGAGGGCCCTCGCCGCTTGAGGAGATCTGCAGGCACCTATCTAATTTGACACAGGCCGTATCGGCCCTGCAGGACAGATGTCTGCAGATCGAAAATCAGTTCCAGACCTGCACTATATCCGTTCCTGCCCCACAGGCCGCGGTCCCCGCACCCCCGGCCGTAGCAGCCCCTGTGCCGGCTTCTGGGGCTTCCGCACCACTCCCGGCGGCCGAACCCCGAGTACTCTTACCAGAACGTTTCCACGGGGACCGCACACGCTTCAGGTCATTCCGTGAGTCCTGTCTTCTCTATTTTGAGTTGCAACCACGGACCTTTGTGACTGAATCCGTGAAGGTGGGGTTCTTCATCTCCCTCCTGCAGGGTAAACCCCAAGACTGGGCCCACCGACTGCGGGGAAAAAATGACCCTCACCTTAGTTCGGTTGACAATTTTTTTTGATGCAATGGCCATCCTATACGATGACCCACAGCGGGCAGCTTCTGCTGAAGCTACTTTGTACACGCTCCGGCAAGGCCGTCGAGCGGCGGAGGAGTATGCGTCTGAGTTTAGGAGCTGGCTGGATGGGGGACACACGCTGGAACGAGTTTGCACTCCTGCATCAGTTCCGTATAGGCCTATCAGAAGGCCTGAAAGATGAGCTCGCCCGGGTGGAGGTGCCTGAGACTTTAGAGGACTTAATTGCGCTGACCATCAAGATTGACCGTAGACTGCGGGAACGCAGGTTTGAGAGGTCCCGGTCAGGGTCATGGAAATCCCTGGGGGTCATTTCAAGGTCCCAGTCAAGCAACTAGGCCAAACATCCAGAAGCGGCCACCTGGAGATATCCCTGAACCCATGCAACTCGGCCTGGCACGGCCTAAACTATCTCCAGAAGAACACCAGCACAGACGATCCCAGAACCTGTGTGTCAGGGATCCCCTCGATCCCCGCCGCGTTGGTCCCGGCGCAGGCGCAGTATGCCGCCCGGCGCAGGGACTCGAGCACTGGTTCCGGGCCGGCCGCGGCGTTCGAGTTCGCACATGCGCAGTAGAAGCCGCGGCCGCCCGCTGGGCACCAATGGCAGCGCAGGGCGGGATATTTAAACGACCCTGAGCTGTCATTCAGTGCCTTCTGGTCTTTCCTGCATCCTGAATCCTGTGAACCTGTACCCTGTAAGTTATTGACCCGGATTGTACCTGACCTTGCTGTTTCTCCTATTCTGACCCTTGCTTTGCCTGACCTCTCTTCTGAATGCCCCCTATTGGATTTGACCTGCTGTTGCTGACCTGGCGTGTGACCCGACCATTCTATGCCCGCTGCCTTGTACCTTGCCGCCCTCTCTGTTACCGACCCGGCCCGTCTGACCTTGCTCATCCATCCATCCATCCCGTGCAGCGGGGTCTTCTGACCTCCTCACATCAGACTCTTCCCCGTGGGAGCCCCTTGCGCATACTGCTACCACTGACGGGCGCACCCAGTAGCCACGACCTGGTCTCAGGGAGCTCCAAGTCCATCCCCACCATCAGGGGCTCTGGTGAACAAGCACCCTGGGACTTAGACTCCGTGCGCTGGGGACGCCTATTCAGTGGAGTGCTAGTAGTACCGCCGGGCGGTCCCTTACAGTACCAGAAGGCCATGACTGAGTCTAGAGGAGGTCCATCTCCGCTGGAGGAGATCTGCAGGCACCTGTCCAATTTGACTCAGACCGTATCGGCCCTGCAGGATAGATGTCAGCGGATTGAAACTCAATCCCAGGCCTGCACTATATCCGCTCCCGCCCCACAGGCCGCGGTCACCACGTCCCCAGCTGTAGCAGCCCCTGTGCTGGTGTCTGGGGCATCCGCACCACTCCCGGCGGCCGACCCCCGAGTACCCTTACCGGAACGTTTTCACGGGGACCGCACACGTTTTAGATCATTCCGCGAGTCCTGCCTCCTCTATTTTGAGCTACAACCCCGAACCTTCGTGACTGAATCCGTGAAGGTGGGGTTCGTCATCTCCCTCCTGCAGGGTGAACCCCAAGACTGGGCCCATCGATTACGGGGAAAAAAACGACCCTCACCTCAGTTCGGTTGACAGTTTTTTTGATGCTATGGCCATCCTGTATGATGACCCACAGCGGGCAGCTTCTGCTGAAGCTACTCTGTACACGCTCCGGCAAGGCCGCCGAACGGCGGAGGAGTACGCAGCTGATTTTAGGCGATGGATGGGGGATACTCGCTGGAACGAGTTCGCACTCCTGCATCAGTTCCGTATTGGCCTATCAGAAGGCCTGAAAGATGAGCTCGCCCGGGTGGAGGTGCCTGAGACTTTAGAGGACTTAATTGCGCTGACCATCAAGATTGACCGTAGACTGCGGGAACGCAGGTTTGAGAGGTCCGGTCAGGGTCATGGAAATCCCTGGGGGTCATTTCAAGGTCCCAGTCAAGCAACTAGGCCAAACATCCAGAAGCGGCCACCTGGAGATATCCCTGAACCCATGCAACTCGGCCTGGCACGGCCTAAACTATCTCCAGAAGAACACCAGCACAGACGATCCCAGAACCTGTGTGTCAGGGATCCCCTCGATCCCCGCCGCGTTGGTCCCGGCGCAGGCGCAGTATGCCGCCCGGCGCAGGGACTCGAGCACTGGTTCCGGGCCGGCCGCGGCGTTCGAGTTCGCACATGCGCAGTAGAAGCCGCGGCCGCCCGCTGGGCACCAATGGCAGCGCAGGGCGGGATATTTAAACGACCCTGAGCTGTCATTCAGTGCCTTCTGGTCTTTCCTGCATCCTGAATCCTGTGAACCTGTACCCTGTAAGTTATTGACCCGGATTGTACCTGACCTTGCTGTTTTCTCCTATTCTGACCCTTGCTTTGCCTGACCTCTCTTCTGAATGCCCCCTATTGGATTTGACCTGCTGTTGCTGACCTGGCGTGTGACCCGACCATTCTATGCCCGCTGCCTTGTACCTTGCCGCCCTCTCTGTTACCGACCCGGCCCGTCTGACCTTGCTCATCCATCCATCCATCCCGTGCAGCGGGGTCTTCTGACCTCCTCACATCAGACTCTTCCCCGTGGGAGCCCCTTGCGCATACTGCTACCACTGACGGGCGCACCCAGTAGCCACGACCTGGTCTCAGGGAGCTCCAAGTCCATCCCCACCATCAGGGGCTCTGGTGAACAAGCACCCTGGGACTTAGACTCCGTGCGCTGGGGACGCCTATTCAGTGGAGTGCTAGTAGTACCGCCGGGCGGTCCCTTACAGTACCAGAAGGCCATGACTGAGTCTAGAGGAGGTCCATCTCCGCTGGAGGAGATCTGCAGGCACCTGTCCAATTTGACTCAGACCGTATCGGCCCTGCAGGATAGATGTCAGCGGATTGAAACTCAATCCCAGGCCTGCACTATATCCGCTCCCGCCCCACAGGCCGCGGTCACCACGTCCCCAGCTGTAGCAGCCCCTGTGCTGGTGTCTGGGGCATCCGCACCACTCCCGGCGGCCGACCCCCGAGTACCCTTACCGGAACGTTTTCACGGGGACCGCACACGTTTTAGATCATTCCGCGAGTCCTGCCTCCTCTATTTTGAGCTACAACCCCGAACCTTCGTGACTGAATCCGTGAAGGTGGGGTTCGTCATCTCCCTCCTGCAGGGTGAACCCCAAGACTGGGCCCATCGATTACGGGGAAAAAAACGAGGGACCCTCACCTCAGTTCGGTTGACTGGAACGAGTTCGCACTCCTCTGCATCAGTTCCGTATTGGCTATCAAGATGGCCTGAAAGACAGAGCTCGCCAGGGTGGAGGTACCTGAGACTTTAGAGGACTTAATAGCACTGACCATCAAATTGACCGTAGATTGCGGGGAACGCCGGTTTGAGAGGTCCGGCCAGGGTCATGGAAATCCCTGGGGATATTTTCAGGGTCCCAGTCAAACCACATAGGCCAGTCGTCCAAAACGGCCACCTGGAGACAACCCCGAACCCAGCTCGGCCTGGCACGGCCTAAACTATCCCCAGAGGAACATGCTGCGCAGACGATCCCAGGAACCTGTGCCTCTATTGTGGCGAAGCTGGTCATTGGCGCGTTCCTGCCCGCAGAATCTGAGAATAGTGCACCCTTTTCTTCCTTTCCATTGGCAATGTTGGTCCATCCCAATACTTAGTGGTACCCCTTTCCTTTCAGCTTCCAGAAAGGACCGTGGAAGTATCGGCCCATAATTGACTCTGGGGCATGCAGTGCTTCGTGGATATTATTTTGCTCACCAGCAGGGTATTCCCCTTTCAATTTAAAACAGAAGGGGTTCAATATTTTTTTTGGCCGACGGTCTTCCCGAATAAAATCGGGGAGTAGTGATCCACCAGGAAACCCCCTACCATCACCACTGTCATTGCCGGCCAGCACCAGGAATGCCTCAGCGCCTTGGATGTATAGCTTCACCCTCTTCCCTGTCATTCTGGGGGCTCCCAATGGTTACGGGCCCATAACCCCAGATTGACTGGGCGACCGGAAGTAATCACGTTTCCCTTCCCATACTGTCGGATTATACTGTCGCACTTCGGGGCCCGGGGGATCCCCAAATCCTCCTGTGTTGCTGAGGGGGAAGCGGGGAACTAAAATTACAAGTAATCCCTGCGGTCTAACCATGGGTTTTTAGACGTGTTCAGCAAATCGGGGAGCTGATGCTCTACCCCCCCACCGCCCTTATGGACTGGCCCATTGACCTGTTACCCGGCTCAGAAATTCCTTTTGGCGCGAATCTCCCCCTTTCAGAGCCCGAACTGGGGGCCCTATAAGGAATATTATCGTAGGGAACAGCCTCCAGAAGGGGTTCATCCGTTCACTCCAACCTCAATGGCTGGGGCAGGGAATCTTTCTTTGTTGAAAAGAAGGACAAAACCTTAAGGCCATGTATCGATTAAAGGGAATTGTAACGAGGGTCACAGATTAAAAAACCGTTTGGACCCACTACCATTTGTACCAGAGCTGTTCCAAAGCTTAAAGTCAGCTAGTGACTTTTTTACCAAGCTGGAATCTAGAGGGGGGGTACAACTTGATTCGCACTAAGGTGTGGGGCGACGAGTGGAAGACGGCCTTCCGCACCCGCTTCCTGTTCATTTTGAATATCTTGGTCATGCCTCGGTTCGGGTTGTGCAATGCTCCGGGCCACTTTTCAACACTTTGTAGAACGATATTTTTAGGGACTTTTTCTGGACGTCTTCGTGATCGTCGTTTTTTTAGACGACATTCTGATTTTTCTCCCGTCTTTGGGGTGGAACACATAGAATACACGTAGCAAAAGTATTGGGGCGGATTTGCGGCAGCATGGGTTGTACGCCAAGGCAGAAAAATGTTGAGACTGCGTTTTGAAACAATACCCACAACATTGCCTTCTTGGGCCTGATTATCTCCATCCGCGCTGGGGGTCGCGATGTGATCCCCAGAATGGTCGCTGTCAATACTGGATTGGCCTGAACCAAACCCCACTGGATAGGAAAGGCGTCCAACGATTCATCGGGCTTTGCAAAATTTTTACCGGAAGTTCATCAAGAACTTCTCGGGTGCTGGTCTCCCCCATTACTCAGCTAAAACCACAAGCATTTGGGAACCTGGATTCAGATGGACACCAGAAGCGGCAGGGAGCTTTCGGAGTCTTAAGGAGCATAGCTTATGGTGTTCACTTCGGCACCCATCATTTGGGTCACCCAGATGCCGCTCTGCCCTATTATATGTGGAGGTAGATGGCATCGGAGAATGCGGTAGGCCCACCCTCCCAAAGAAAAGGCACCAAGGAACTCCCACCCTGTAGCGTTTTTCTCCGGAAGCTGACCCCCCGGAAAGAACTATGAAACGGTGATCGAGAGCACAGCGATCAAAACGGCGTTTAAAGGGAAAGGGGGGTACCTGCGGAAGGTGCGGTGCACCCCATTTAATATTTTTCGACCACAAGAACCTAGGTATCTGAGAACCCCAAGCGTTACGCCCGGACAGGCAGATGGGCATATTCTTTTGAGATTCAACTTCCCCTATTAGTACCCGGCGGGTCAAAAAACACTAAGCCGGATGGTTATCACGGTGTACGAGGAGCCCAAGGAAACCCGTACCCGACCCATCCGTCTGGGTAACTTTTGGGCCCCTTCGTGGCCCCTTTTTTCCAAATAAGGGAGGATCCCAACCGTATCCCCCCATGGGGCCCCCCTCGAAAAGGGGGATTAGGGGGGAAGATGGATTGTGGTCCCGGGAGGAACCCCAAACCCCGGTTTGGGGCATTCCCCACGCCCCCGATGGCGGGGCACTTTGGGCCCCAGAAAAGACCTGGAATTTTCCCCCGACGTTTCTGGTGGGGAAATGGCAAAGTTTTGTAAGGGTATGTAAGGCCCTGTACCTCCAGAAACCCCATAAGATAAAATTTTGGGGGGTCTTGAACCTTCCCGATTCCTGAACGATTGGCAAAAGATCTGTTAGATTTTAGCGAGTTCCCCCATCGCTAAACCCCCGGCAAATCGGGGTCGTGGAGTTGTACAAGGGGCCCCACTTCATCCTTTTTGGGGGAAAAAAAAAACCCCCCTGGCAGCCAGCTGGGAGTTTTTTTTGTGGGTGGTAAGGCTGCATGGGCCCCCGAAGACATTGTCTCGAAGGGGGGGTCCAGTTAGTAAGATTTTGGAGGACTGTCAAAGCCGGGACTAAATTTCCTTCCCCTCTGCGTTCCCCCCTAAAAACTAAGGTCAAAACGAAAGGCCCCAATAGATGGAGAATACTTACGATGTACACTTCATTTACTCAAGTGACTGGATCCCCTTCTACCCTAGGGAATTCGGTAAACCGTGCCATTCAGGAGGGACGCCCCCCGTTTTTGCCAATATGGTTTTCCCCCCGTTTCCCCCCCGGTTTTGGGTTTCGAATCCCCATCCCAGAACGCAAGATGTGGTAATTTTTTTGCGAACAAAAAAGGTTAAAAGGGGCCCACAGTGGCCCCGGGAAAAGACACGGAAGGATTCAACAGGAAACGGGGGAGACTGGTTTTGGGGCCTGGGGAAAAGGGTTTGGCTAGCGAGTCCAATTTAAAAAGATGTTTCCATAAAAGAATTGGCCCCAAAAATTTATGGGGCCCTTTTGCTTTAAACGGAGGTTAACAAAGGGGGCCTACGAATCGCCCTTCCGGGGACACACTCAAGATCACCCGTTTCCCCGTGCCCCTGCTGAACCCAGTGCCCCAGATCCCTTTCCCCGACGAGAATCAAAACCCCCCCAGAAGATAAGGGTGGGGGAGAAGAAAAATTTTTAGGTAGAAACAATCTAAGTGCCGAAGGGGGGGGGCCCAACCCCTTCCCTTATCAAATGGAAGGGTAGGCCCTTGGGACAATTCTTGCCCCGACTTGTCCGGAGGTTTTTTTCGCGATAACCCGGGGTGGACGTCGGGTGGGACCCGGAGGTTGCCGTGGGGGGGGGGCAAGTCAGGGTCCCCTCGACCCCCCCGCGATGGTCCGGGCAGGCGCGTGTCCCGCCCTGTGCGGGACACGGGCATTTGGTGGGGCCCCGGCCCGCGGCGTTCGAGTTCGCGCAGCGCAGTAGAACCCGCGGCCGCCCGCGGGCCCCAGTGGGCGCAGGGCGGGATTTTAAAGGGCCCCGAGCTGTCATCAGTCCCTTCTGTTTTCCTGCACCTGTTTCTGCGAACCTGTCCCCTGAAGTTATTGCCCCAGATTGTACCTGACTTGTGTTTTTTTATTCTGCCCCTTGCTTTCCTGCCCTTCCCTGGAGGGCCCCCATTAGTTTACCTGCTGTTGCTGGGGGTGTGCCCCGCCCATTCTCTGCCCGGCTTGTCCTTAGCCCTTCTTTAGGTGTCTGCCCTTGCTATCACCATCCGCCCCCCCGCGGGGGTTTCCCCCTGATCCTATATCAGCCTTTTCCCCGGGGGAGCCTTGGCGCATACCCTACCACTGAGGACGCCCCCAGTAGCCAGATGGTCTCGGGGGGCCCAAAGCCCCATCCCCCCTGGGGGCCCTGGTGAACAAGCCCCGGGGACTTAGACTCTGTGCTTGGGGACGCCTATTCAGTGGGTGCTAGTGGTATGCCGGGGGGGTCCTTAATAAATAAAACCCCAAATGAGAAGTGTTCTAGGGCTTGTCTTCAGAGGGGTTGGGGCTTTTTTTTACATAATGTGGAAGATTCCCCCCTTGGGTTCCCGGGGAGTATAAAAAATGCTTACGCAATACAATTTTTTTGTTGTGGTTTAGCAAATTTAGGGATGAGCAATTAAAAACTGATCTTAATGAAGTCCTGGAGGCAAATTTGTCAATTTTTGGCCTTTTGGGGAAGGGTTGTTAAAAAAGGTAATGGAGAACTGGGCAGCATCAAAACCCCACCCCAAAGAAAAAATACCGCAAGGCGGGGAAAGGGGGTTTGCTTTTTAATGAACTTCAATTTTAAAAAAACCCCTTCCTATAATGATATTTTTGAGAGATCCCAAAAGGTTTTTAAATTGTTTAAAAGATACAATTCCGAGACATGGCAATACCCCCCAAAATTGTGGCATCACATTTTTTTTCAGGAAATTGTTTTTTTTTTTTACTTTTACATTATTGTTGGTTAAAAGCAAGTCCCACCAAAAGGGGGAATTTTCGTTTTTAAAGATTGTCCCCCTCCCATTAAAGTTTGGGCACATTTGGGGAGCGGGGGGGACAGGTACCGAAATTGACAATACCCCCCCCCACCCCGCTGCGATGTAGGCGATCGAAAAGAAAAGGGTTGTCCCCCTACCCTTCCCCCCATGTAGTTTTGGGACACATAAAGGCCCCAGAAGATGGGGGGCCCATTCAGGAAGTCAGCACATTCGGCCTGGGGGGACCCGGGTAAAGCTGAAACGTCACAGCCGGGGTCCCAACATGAAGATGTCGGCGCTGGACACAGGAGGCTTGTGAAACGGGTGCTCGGGAGGACACGTGGGATCGTGGGACAGGTCAGTGGCTGTTTTTTAACAGTCAGCAGCTACAGATTTTGTGTTATTTTACTGGAGTGAGTGGAACTATTGCAATTAGTACAGCAGTAGCACCCCAATCTAATTCATTATAACTGGAAAAACAAGTGGGGGGGTTATTTTGCTGGCACATTTTATCAGGCGGTAGGTAATAGGCCTGAACTTGAACGTGTGGAAGTAGGATATCACATGAGGATTCTAACGTTATAGGTCTGTTTTATTATTGCATAAAGCTAAAGCACTAACATTTGTACAATTTGGGCCAATGGCACAACAGTTTTTATAGTATGATTTGTGAAATTCTATTTTTTTTTTGGGGAGTCCTACTACTAACACATTAATTTTTCCTCCCTTCTCTTCTTTTCTCACATTTTTCATTTTTCTTTCAAAAGGGTACATAGCAGACACTTTCTTTTAGAGTGCTCCTTTATGTGCCCTTTTCTTCCCCTCCTCCTCAAATGTTGCCTTAACAGTAATGACTGGGCTGCATGTTGCGAGGGTCAAACGTAGGTTCGACTCAAAACATGGGCGTTTTATTTTCGGGGTTTTGTGTGTTCTAGCGAACACACACACCGGTAACTGGCCATTCGGCAGGTCTGTTTTTTATTCCACCGTGCCCCACACTTTGCACTGCACCCTGGACAGGTGCATTGTGATAGGCAAAAGCAGGCTTGACCTCAATCACAAGCGGCATGATGAATGTCCACAAAGGTGTGGTGGGAGTGCCCCCCTTATGGACATCCATCACACTATTTTATGAAGCTGTTTCACGTGTCAGATTGGCAGTGAGGCCCAGCGTCGAGGGCAGAGCAGCTTTTTGTTCTTTTTTCGGTGTCGGCAAGCGGGGTGGCAGGCATCGTTGATTGGCCATTGGATCTACTTTCATGGGACATTTTTTAAATTTTTATTGTTAATAAAGGACTTGTCAAAGGTTTTGACTCCTGTCTTTTTTTGACAACTACATTTTTTTTGTAATGTAATGGAATGGCCTGGGTACCATGTTACTCTTTCATATGGGGGCGGCCAGGATATTTTAACATAGGGGCTTCCAGAATTCGATAAGCCCCTCGCCCGCAAAAACCACACAACCACCCAGCCAGGGTTGTGGCGGAAGAGGTCCTAGTCCCCATTCAACCATGGGGACTAGGGTGTTCTGCCCCATAAACATCCCCACTGTGGATGGATGTGGGCCTGAAATGGTTTAGGAAGGGGGGGGGCTCACTTCATCCCTCCCTGTTCTGACCTTCCGGCTTGCCTGCTCTGGTTTAGGGTCTGGCATTGGATTTTTGGGGGTGGACACAAAGGGCTTTAGTTGTTGAGCATTGCGGACACTTCTTTTGACATTCATGCTGTCAGCGTGAGAACCTCGCTGACAGCTGAAACATGATATGAATGTTTCACTACTAAAATACCGCCAATGACCTAATAATTATACTGTAACCAGGGGCGGACTGACAAACTCATGGGGCCCCGGGCAAATAAGGGGATCATGGGGCCCCTGTGTCATTGCCAAACTCAAAAAACACTATGGAAAAAGGGTACCTGGGGCATTAAATGGGGCCCCCTACTGACCCCAGGCCGCGGTTTCCAAATGGTCAGTCCGCCCCTGACTGTAATCATGCGGGGTATGTTTAGTAAGCTGAGCGGTATCTTACGGGCATACTCAGATGCTGTGTAAGATACTGCCTCAGTAAACTGGTCCTGATCGAAAAGTTCACGGTCGAACTTTCTTTAGGTCCGACTGTTCTGACCGTTGACACCGAACAGGGTCAGCAGCCGCTTTAATTTTAGAGGACTGCTTATGAGCCTTTTTTCCTCTTCTTCTCTGCTAACTCATGCATATGAGGAGTGTTGCGGTTGCTGGTGATGAGTAGGAGTGCAGGGATGCATAGCTGTGCCAACAATTTTTTAAAAATGCGTGCCCATCCTTTGGGCCAGGCATGGCTGTATAGTAAAAATGATAAGGCCAGGAGGGGAACAGGGTAGGCAGAAGAACAAAAATAACGTGTATTCCTACAGTCATAGACTGCCTGCCCTTCTTAAAATCTTCTATTGCCTAAGGAAATAAATCAGAGAGTCAGTTGGGACTCTGTAGGTTGTGTATGTTATGTTTGGAATGTTAGTGTCTATTATACAATTATTTTAACATGCTGATTCACTTTTTTTTATAATTTTTTTACATTTTAATGTTATTGTTTGGCGACACCTATGTTCTTTCTGGGATAATGGGTGAGCGGTCTGTAGCAAGAAAGACAGACAATGGTGCTATGAAAGTCAGTAAAAGTTGTAGCAGAGTTAAAAGTAAAAGTAGCTAAGTAGTAAGTACTGATAAAAAAGTGGACAGTTAGTAGTAGTAAAGGTAAAGTTAATCAAGTAATAAAGTGTAAGGGTTAATCAAAAGCTAACCATCTGCTTTGTCTGATTGGGACACATAGTTTTAATCAAGAATTGAGGGGCCAACCATGCCTTTTTAGAAATTGCTTTTTTCAGTTGCTGACAGCCAAATACTGGTCCAGACACAGGCATTTTCCACCCATCAACATAAATTTATATTTTTTTTACATTATTCCTACAAGGTCTAGGCTTTCTGTTTTGGGAACAGAACTTAAATCTATACTCCTGAAGTAAAAAAAAAAAAAAAATGATATATATATTATATTATATTATATATTATATATATATTTCCAGTCAGGTCCATAAATATTGGGACATCGACACAATTTTTAATATTTTTGGCTCTATAAACCACCACAATGGATTTGAAGATGAACAAAATCATGATGAAGCTTTAACTGCAGACTGTCAGCTTTAATTTGAGGGTATTTAGATCCCAATCTTTTTTGAAGGGTGAACGGTGTAGGCGAAATAGTACTTACAGTTTGCATATGTGCCGCCCACGTTGTAAGGGACCAAAAAGTTATGCGGGACGTATTAATAATCGGTTATGCATGTCGGGATCGGGGGTTGTCGGGGGGTCATTAATACTTGGTTAAAATCTTTTGCAGTCAAGTACCACCCTGAAGTGTGGAACGCAAGTAGACATCACCAGACGCTGGGTTTCATCCCTGGTGATGCTCTGCCCTGGGCCTCTACTGCAACTGTCTTCAGTTCTGTTGATTGTTTCTTGGGGCATTTTCCTCTTCAGTTTTGTTTTCAGAAAGTGGAAATGCATGCTCAATCGGATTCAGGTCTAGGTGATTGACTTGGGCATTGCAGAACATTCCACTTCTTTCCTGTTAAAAAACTCTTTGGGTTTGCTTTTGCAGTCTGCTTTGGTTCATTGTCCATCTGACACTGTGAAGCGTCCCCAATGAGTTGTGAAGCATTTTGGCTGAATTATGAGAAAGATGAATATTGGCCCAAAAACACTTCAACATTCATCCTGCTGCTTATTGTCATGCAGTCACATCATCAATAAATACAGGAGAAGCGAGTTCCCTTTGGCAGCATACATTTTTGGCCACGCCATGACACTACCACCACCATTGCTTTTTAATGATGAGGTGGTAATGCTTAGGATCTTGAGCAGTTCCTTTCCTTCTATCATACTCTTCTCTTCCCATCACTCTGTACAAGTTGATCTCGGGTCCTCATCTGTCCATAGGATGTTGTTCCAGAACTGTGAAGGCTTTTTTAGATGTCAGTTTGGCAAACTCTAATTCTGGCCTTCATGTTTTTGAGGCTCACCAATGGTTTCCATCTTGTGGTGAACCCTCTGTATTCCACTCTGGGTGAAGTCTTCTCTTGATTGTGACTTTGACACAACATACACTACCTCCTGGAGAGTGTTTTGATCTGGCCAATGTTGTTGAAGGGTGTTTTCTTCACCAGGGAAAAAATTCTGTCGCTCATCCACCACAGTTGGTTTTCCGTGGTCTTTCGGGTCTTTTGGTGTCCGCTGAGCTAACCACCGGTGCGTTCCTTCTTTTTAAGAATGTTCCAAAAACAGTTGTTTTGGCCACGCTTATTGTTTATTGCTATCTCTCTGATGGGTTTGTTTTGGTTTTTTCAGCTAATGGATGGCTTGCTTCACTGATAGTGACAGCTCTTTGGATCTCATCTTGAGAGATGACAGCAAACAGATTCCAAATGCAAATCAGCACACTTGAAATGAACTCTGGACCTTTTATCTGCTCATCATAATTGGCATAATGAGGGAATAACACACACCTGGCCATGGAACAGAGCTGAGAAGACCAATTGTCCCACTTACTTTTGGTCCCTTACAAGCAGGAGGCACATATGCAAACTGTAGTAATTCCCCTACCACGTTCACCTGATTTGGATGTAAATATCCACTATCAAATTAAAGCTGAGAGTCTGCAGTTAAAGCACAATCTTGTTCATTTCATTTCAAATCTATTGTGGTGGTGTGTATAGAGCCCAAAATGTTAGAATTGTGTTGATGTTTATTTATGTAATATTTATGGACCTGACTGTATATTTTGTTGATGTAATATTTATGGACCTGACTGTATATATATTTATATATATATATATATATATATATATATAACAGTATAGTATATGCGTGTCATAAGATTAAAGGCCTACATTGACTGGGTTTGCAAGCTCAGGCGTATTGGTGGAGGGGGAGTTAATGTGGTGCATGACGGTGGTTTAAAGAAGATAGCCTTACCTTAATTAGTGAAATGGTAGGGTGTGGCAGGGGAGGGGTTAGGGTTTAGGGCGGAGGTGGTTTGGTAGGAGGTGGTCTTCCTTACACAACCAGCGAATCAGGGTCAGCGTCGGATGAGCTTCGCCCCCCCCTCCTCCACATCATGTATTTGATTGTTTTTGCAGCTATCTGTTGGCTTCGGGTGTTTTTATTGCATTCTTGAAATGTTCATGGTGTGGGTATGAGTTGGCATATTTTCGGGTGGGTTTTGTACTTTCAAAGCAGTGGGTAGAGGTCTCAAGGTTTTTTTGAGGATGGGGATGGTAAAAAAGTTTGGGGGAGAAAAAGGGTTGGGACATCTCAGGTCATGGGTGTTACCTTCCTACTAAGTGTTTGTCAATGATGGTGTTACTGTTTTTTTGGGACTGTATCAGATTGGTGAACTTAGATAAGGAGTATTGTCCCTGAGCCGGTGTGCATGTGCGGCTGGGGTGGGGCCATTTATTATGGAAGCTGGTGGCCAGATACAGCCAAGAGTTTTAGTTTGCAATGTGTCTTCCCAAAACCTAAAAATCTATTATAAGGTCAGGCAGTTACATTGTTTTGTTATTGTTTACATATAATGCTATATAAAGATGTATTTTTGTTATGGGAAATTATTAAATATAAATTGGCTGCTGGATGGCCATTTAAATCCAAACAAGGTGTTGGTGTGTATTATTCTAATGGTGGTCTGCGGGGTAATTAGATATTGTGTTGGATCAATGGCAGCCGGGACATAGGCAACACCAGTCATGAAATAAAGCAGGACAGCTTACTTCTGCTGCCACAGACATATACTGTATAACTAAGGAATGATCTTGCTATGGTTCTGCATCAGTAAGAAAGATATTCCATTCAAACCAAGCAGAAAATTTCTGATCTAAAGAGGTGTGATATGGATGCCAATGTAAAAGATATTCCACTCGAGTTCACTTTGTTGTAGTAATTACATGGAGGCCAAGCAGATCAAAAGCTCATAAAATATTTTCTGACACCAACAAAGTAGGCATTACTCCCTTACCTGACAAAAATGAAAAGGTTTGATGACAGGGACAACTTGCTTAAACAATCTATTGCTTATGACAGAATCGTTCCTTTTTTGTTTTTTGTTCTGTAAAGGAAGAAAAGACATTACCTGTTTAATCAGTCATTGTGTTGCAGTTTATATGGGCCCTATTCACACCTAGTGCATCTTTGTGTGCATTTTTCACATTTTCAATGCATCACACATATAGCGGCTCATTCACTGAATGTCAGCTCTACGTGTGACAAATACACCAAAAAGCTCCAGTACCTTTTTGGTATTGATGTTTTTTTTACTGTGTGTTTTTGTGCGTTTTTGAACATGTCAGTCTCCACACCGAATCACCTTCCTACAGAACAACATATCGGACTTGATGTCACACTCCACTTCCTCAAATGAAACCCTTTCCAAACCGAGCTCCTAGTTTTCCCCCCAGCCCGCGCCCCATCCTCTCATCACGACCAATAACGCCACCATCAGTCCAGCCGCAAGCCAAAGTTCTAGGCGTCACTCTAGACTCCAATCTGTTCTTCAGCCCCATGCCCATCGCTGGGAAAATTCATGTAGGTCCTCCTCCTCCGCATTATCTCCATAAATACGTTTGTTCCTAACCCCGACACTACTAAACAACTCATTCACTCTTATTATCTCACAACTCGACTACTGTAACTCCTCCCCTCACCGGCTTACCTCATCACAGCTATCCCCGCTTCAGTCTATCCGGAAACCCAGCGGCCAGTACTCATCCACCTTACCGACCTCTCAGTATCTGCCAACCACCCCTCTGTCATTCCCTCCACTGGCTTCCGATTGCCCCAACGCAATAAAATTCAAACTACTAACATTGACGTTACAAAGCTATTCAATTACTGCCCAAACTACATCCCCGACTTGATACCCAAATACCACCCAACACGTACTTCTTCACTCCTACAAGAGCCTCCTACTTTTTCTAGCTCCCTTGTCCTCCTCCTCCCATTGCCCGACTCCAGGACTTCTCCAGGTCCTTCCCCCATCCTCTGGAACTCCACTACCCCAATCCATCAGACTGTCACCTACCCTCCTCACCTTTAGCGGCACACCTGAAAACCCATCTCTTCAGGGAAGCCTACTCGCCCTCACCTAACCAGCCGATCTCTCCACTCCTCCTACCACTCCATCCCCCACAGCATTTTCCTCCTGTTACCACTATCCCCTCCCTCCTAGATTGTAAGCTCCAAGGAGCAGGGCCTCGAACACCTAGTGTATTGTATTGTTACTGTATTGTCTCATGTACTGTCTCCCACTATAAATGTACAACGCTGAGCAAAATGTTTGGCGCTATATAAAATACTGTATAATAATAAAAAAAAATAATAATAATGTACCCAAATGTTGCAGATGTGAATGCAGCTTAGTGTTTTAGGCAACTACTGAATATCTTACTGTTTTGTGAACAGGTTATAAATTGTTATATCTTATTCTGTCTTGTTCTGCTAAGTCATGCCAACTGTTTTTATTTGCCTATTAGTAATAGTATTAACATTTTTCAAAATTAAAAAAATGTAATGAAGATACCATAGAGGATACAACACTGAAAAATTGGCTAGCAGCAGAACAGTATTAATCATGAATAATAGGACTTACCAGTGTATACCTAACGTTTATTTCATATATGGGGCTAGGCGGGTGAGGTGAACATAAGTGACGTAATGTGGTCAGATGGTTTAAGTCACACTGTTTTTGCACATATCTTTTTATTTCAACCAAAGCAACCAATTTTGAACAGACTGTCAGCAACAAACTGTCTAATGCATTCTAATCACCCCAAGTCTAAATTCATAATGTAACTGATAAATTAGGGGAAATGCCCCTTCTAAAACAACAGCTAAGGTGTTGGCAATTGAAGAGCTATCAATCATTTGTTGCAGATGGATATTGGTCTTTAAAATAATTTTTTGGGTGTAGAGATCTGTGCACACAGTCAGGGGACTTAAACATGTACTCCAGCACTGATAACTGAGAGAAACAAATCATACATACTTTGTTAAAGTTCATGTATACTCAACCAGTAAAATGTCAGATGTTGACCACAAATGTCTTTCATAGTGAGGTGGCTGGCTAACAAAGCCCCTATTATTGATCATTCTAGACAGAGGTTCAGAGGTCAGATAGTGCATTATTGGTAGTTGGTTGCCAGGATCCTGAAGCTCATCCCTATTACTTTGATTAATGGGCAGCACTGAGCTGAATGCCAACATTTTATATCTCACAGGGAATCCAGTGGTAAGTAGAAGTGAAAACCAAAACTCACCCTTTACTCTGTGCTGGGCACCCTTCAGTGCCTAAACTTCTCATAGTACTGCACCTCTGATGCCACTCTGTGATAATCCAAGTTCTTCTGGGAATGGAGCAGCATGAGACACTTTCTTACTTCCCACAATGTAGCATTAAGGAACTAAGCAGCCAATTGCTAGGTCCCAACAGTGTCACATGGGTGAAATGGCGTGGGGTGTACAACATATTGTGCACCTGCTAACATTTTAGGGGAAACAATAAAGGTTAGTTTAGCCCCAGAAGGCATCTAGCACAGGTTGGGTTGGTAGGTATGAGTTTTCATTTTTATGGTATGTTTAACCAATAGGAATTAATGTGACCATCTATTATACAATGTAAAACCTTTTGCACCATATACAGCCTAAATGCATCATACGATTTATTATTTAAAAAATGAAAATACTTGCTAATTGATCCATCTTGGCTGTTGATTGATCAGGAAAGAGTTGTATACAGATACCATCTGCAATTATGCCCTATAACTATAAATTTGGTTGAGTAAATTATTTTTCCAATGTCTAATCTTTATTTGGCATTGCAGAGAAAGTCTGTTGGTCTTATTAGTTCACAAAGTGATCTGTACAGAATTTGTTCTGTATGATCTTTTACCTTTCGCAGTAAGTCCAGTGAATACTCTTATCTCTGCCAGCATATATCTACAAGACCAGGGGCGGACTGACCATTAGGACCACTGCCCGAGGGCCCGGGGTCAGTAGGGGGCCCCATGAGATGCCCCTGGTACCTTTTTCATAGACTTTTTTGAGTGTGGGCAAGGACACAGGGGCCCCATGATCCTCTATCGCCCGGAAGCCCCATGAGTTGTCAGTCTGCCCCTGTACAAGACATTACTAGTTCTGTGTAAGTGCTTCTAAGCAATAAACCACTAAAAAGCTGTGAACATATAGTAATGGAGAGAAGTCTTCACTATATCTTCTTTCTGGTCATGGGATATTTGTGACTACCAAAGTGGCCTCAACATTATATTTTGAAAATCAAACATATGTAGTCCCAAAACCCAACTCTCTTTCTTTCCTACTTGATCTGGCTCATCTATGTGAAAGTGATGAATATTTTATTTGTGTTGCAATAAATCTAAAATAAATTATAGTTCTGCTTATGTAATATTTAGTTGCAGGGGAACTAAAATAAATTACAGCTCTTGTTATGTAATATATTTATTGGCAGCACAACTTCTAAAATGCATTTTTCATATTTTTAGCTATACTGAAAAGTCTTATGTAACTAATAGTATTTAAAAGTCAGTATCTCTATATCACATCAGATGAAACCCTTGCTGGTATTAATAAAAAAAAATCGAATTCATTTTGACTAATACCATATGATCAATTATTTCCAAAACCTGAAAATGATTCTGGCGGAGGATACATCTTGCATCCATGATGTGGGTAAACAAGATGCATTTCACAGTTCACATAAAGGTCCATACATAAGTTTATATCCAGAGGATACTGCATAATGTCTTATCACAGCATCTTCAAATACCCATGTACAGGTCAAGGCAAGGCGCAATTAACAATTGTAAATTGTCTTGTAAACTAAACATCTTCAGTCAATGTCTCTGGTTATCTAAAGAATTCCCCAAAGTCCTCTTATTCCGTGAAGCAAAGCTTTACCCCACTCGGAGGGCTATAATAATCATTATGCATTAGACCATTCTTATTTTACAAATCTAAACAATTCTCCCTAACATGTCATCTTAGGCATGTAGGGAATTCATGTACTTGGGGCACTTCAAACCTATCAATTACTAGAGAGTCAAAGAGCTGAGCTACTTGGTGGCTAAACAAACAGGAAGAGAGCCTTGGTTTCCCATTTAACTTGACATTGAGGAAAGCTGGGGAAAGATGTATGAGCATGAAAGGAGGAATATAACAACAATATATTAATTAAATAAGGTAAAATGATAATTCAAAGCAAAAATTGTGTTGGCCTAGGCATGCAGGAATGATGATGCTTTTTCATGTGGGCTCCACCCTTTATAAGTTAGTCATGTTATAGCATTACTGTTGTGAAAATAAACATTCGCATCTGAAGACAGCAGATGTAGCTGCATACAGATGTAGCTGCAGTAGCTGCATACCTTGCTTATTTATCATGCTGGATTTACCCACAACTGAACTGACCAGAAAAGACATATGATATATTTTTCATAATTTGTTTAAAAACATTGGAATCTAGCACCCTGCCATACACATTCTCTTAATTTTCTTCAGATGGTACTGATAGGCACACATATCACTTTTGAAAATAAGATACATACCCCTTGACTTGATAAACGGCTACTATAAATCCCGACCCGCTATACCCTCCCATGTAGACTTATCTGGTTTCGTGCCACGCTCCATGTCCCATTGATCCTCCAACGAATTTTTCCAGATCAGATAGACATCCATGCCCTCATGCAGAGCCCTACAACCAAACCGTGGTTTGGAATAGCCCTTCCTATGTAATCCCTTGCAGTCTGCATTCTCTCATCACATTATGCACTGATTGTGTTTCGGACTAATTGTATCGCCTAAAAGTTTGTGCTTTTCTACATGCCTTGACCATTGTGATCTATATGATATCCCCTTTATGCTGTACTTTTGACTTGTATTGTTTCCTTGATCCTAATGAACGTTATGGAAAACAAAAACATGGTCATCATTTACTAAAGTAGAAAGGAAAATAAATAAAAGGTAACAGATGCCTATACTCCTATCCATGCATGCATGTGCCTATCATTTATTTCACTAGCACAAGTACACATTCAGACCTTTCATATGGTTTAGTGGATAAGTACAGATTGCAAACCATTGAGAGAGGAACTTTACAAAAACTATGAAAACTTATCAAAGTATAGCAAGACTAATATTGTATTTGCTAGGCTGAGATTATGCTTACCAGAGGTCCCTTATGGGAGGAAATTTTCCCGTTTTTATGAAAACCATATTTCTCCATATCACACTTTTCTAAAGCTTGTCTCAAAAACAAAACAATTTGTTGCGTAACCTGTACAGGTAATCTACACAGTAGGAAGCCCGTGTGCTTTAAATCTGCTAAGCCAGTTGTCATATCTCCCCCAAAGTAAGCGTTCTACTCATATAGCCTTTGATGGGAATTTTAAGTACACTATCAAAGCCCATCAAGGACTGCAGGAGCTATTTTTTTTCCCAGTGTATTTAACACTTTGCTAAGGGCCTCTACTGCATATTGAGCCAAATGTCCAGGTCTAACCACAGAAATACATCATCCAATCATGTGCAAGCAAAAATGTTGTTTTTTTTTTTATTTTCTTGCACTTCATTGGGTATTCTTCACAAAGTGTAGCTTCACCACCTTACATTTAGTGTAGCGTTACCCCCGTAGGAGCCACTAAGATACTGTCCAGGTCTTCCCTAAACTATGCCATGCAGCCAGGCAACGAGTAGCTTCACAGCAAGTACACACACACTTTTCGCTCGTTGTCTTCAGTTATCAGTCTAGGCATTGTTGTTTTTGTAGTTTTATTATTAGAGAACTTGGATAGAGATGGGGGATTCAGTTGGATGCTCTAGGTAAAGAACTAGTTACAGTTGAGGACAGAACATCCTTAAATAGCAACCTTGAGCAAACTTCCAATGTCAGTAAGAGGTTAAACGGCCAGTGCTCTTCAGTACACCAGACGATATTCCATTTTACATACTCACACTGACTATACAGCACCAGAGGGATAGCAAAGCACACAGTGTCTCCGAGATCCCACAGTGTCTGTACTCACAAGGCCCAAGGACAGAATGGTAGCAGCCTTCCTTTCTTCCAAGCAATGCCCTCCAGCGATATCAGAAAACCGTTTGGCAGACAGCTCCCCTCAGTCAGCTTTCTGAAGAACCACAATCACTCTTTCTCTTACTTTAGGCCCTCAGGTCACTCACTTGAGACCACATGGGAGCAGGTGCCTGGGGAGGCAGCATACCTTCCCCCCCAGGCTCGTACAATCCTCTCCAGAAAAGACCCAGTGCTCAGTATTCCCAAAGAATAAATACCCTCTTCCAGCATCCTTCAGGGTTACACTCCCTGGGATTGGCTGCAGTGGCATTAAAGTGATACTAAACCCATGACCCTGCATTCACTATATCTGGTCTTCCACAGTACACACAATATGGAAATGCAATTATTTTACTAAATATAAATGGTTAAATACCTTTTCTCATCAGCAGTATATAACAATTCGTGTGACTTCTACCAGTGTCCACCTGAGCACTGGTTAAAGCTTGTAGAGCGGTGCACTTCATTCATTTCTTAACTGCACTGTTTGCCATATAAGAAGTATGAAGCACACTATATTTCTACCATATCAGCATTTATTTTTTCTGTTTTTGCAAAATGTTTAAAGGGATAAAACATAGTGAAATGTGCATGTATTGAAGAGATGTACAAAATATGTTTTACATTTTTTCTCTTTTTGGTTTTCTTGCCTCGACATACACTTAAATCAGTTGTTTTTTAGGGCTATTATACTGCAAAAAAGGCATCAGAAACTGGGCACTGTCATGGGAAAATGTATCAATGTAAAAAAAAAAAACACATCATACACAGAGGAGAATGTATTTCATGTAGATTTGAGGGAAATATTGAAAATACACAAATCCTTTAAAGCGGTAATAGACCGCAGCTGAACCCCCCCAACCCCCCACAAGGTAAGGTCATAATTTGCAAGTATGCATGAAATACTAGCACATTATGAAGGAATTACCTTAACCACTTTAATACCGGGCACTTTTACTCCCTTCCTGCCCAGACCAATTTTCAGCTTTCTGTGCTGTTGCACTTTGAATGACAATTGCGCGGTCATGCAACACTGTACCCATATGAAATTTTTTGCATTTTTTCACACAAATAGAGCTTTCTTTTTGTGGTATTTAATCACCACTGAGTTTTTTTATTTTTTGCTAAAGAAAACAAAAAACACCTGAAACGTTTGAAAAAAAAAACGTATTTTTTTTTCTTCGTTTCTGTAATAAAATTTTGCAAATAAATAACATTTCTTCAGAATTTAGGTCAAAATGTATTCTGCTACATTTCTTTATTGAAAATAATAATAATAAATAATTGAATTTGTATTTTTTTTCAAATGTTTCTATTATTTCTTTTTTTTTTATTATTACATTTTTTCTTTTTTTTACTATTTTATTTTTCAGTACACTGTGACCAAAGCAATACAATGTTACCATAGTAACATTGAACTGCTCTGGGCAAGTGATCAGGATTTTTTTTACTAACACATTATGATTGCTAATACCAATGTATTTCATTGATATTTGCAATCAGTGTTACTGAATGAAACAGATTCATTCAGTCTTTTGTTGTGATTAGCTGTGTTTGGGCAAAGCTGATTACGATACAGATGGACTGTGATTGGCTCTGTCTGTATCATGTGACTGCCTTGACCAGTCGCAGCTAACAACATAATTGTAAATAATGGATGGCATGCTGTGATTGGTCACATAACACTGGCAACAGGCCGGTGTAGTGATATGTCATCAGGTGTGTCCCGTGGACAGATCGCACCGCTGCGTGGCCCCACAGCCACATGAGCGGCTCATTTTGACAGGACGTCATATGATGCCCAGTCACAACGAGGAGTGTCCTGCCCAGCCGTCAATCTGCTATAGGCCAGGCGGGAAGGTATTTAAAACAAAGCCCTCCAGCGGCACACTGTCACCGCTGCAGAGGTTTCCATCTTCACCCGGTCTTCCTTCCAGGTTCGCGATCTGCGGCTGAGAGTCCCGAGCCATGGCACAGTGCTCTGAAGGAACGGCACGAGTATGCTATTCCTTCAGAGCGCATGCACTGGCCAGGGGCGGACTGACCATTTGGAAATTTGAACACTGCCCGAGGGCCCGGGGTCAGTAGGGGCCCCATGAGATGCCCCTGGTACCTTTTTCATAGGCTTTTTTGAGTTTGGGCAAGGACACAGGGGCCCCATGATCCCCTATTGCCCGGGGGCCCCATGAGTTGTCAGTCCGCCCTTGGCACTGGCTATCAAAAAGAGCGAATATCTCCTAAATGGTGCACGGTTAGGAGATATTCATTTTACTTACAGGTAAACTTTATTATAAGCCTACCTGTAGATAAAAGTATAAAAAAAGAGTTTTACTATCACTTTAACTAACATGCTTGAGGGATGCTTTAAAGCTGCATGTTACAGAACAGTATGGTTTTAGCAACAGTATGACTGGCATGGCATACAGTATTTGACTGCGAAAGGGGTTGATGACCCAAAGAGCTAGCAAACAGAAAATAATACTCAGAATAAAAGTATAGCCTCCTGACTGACTGTCAGGGATCCTGTCGCCATGATGCGGTGTGACGGCGACAGATCCCCTCGAGTCACGGAGGTGCGAGTGTGCAGGCGCGCATGCACAGTAGCACGGAGAACTCGCACATGCGCAGTAAGCGCACAGATCACACCTGGCGGGCTATTTAAACCTGCTTCATAGTAAAATCACTGCCTTCTGGTCTAATACGTTCCTGCATACATTCCTGATCCTGATACCTGTATTCTGCATTACTTGACTAAGAGAGAACTCCGCCCCGCACCGACCCCGGCTATCCCTGACCATTCTTTTGCCTGCTCCTTTTGTACTTATCTGCCCGCTTGTTACCGACCCGGCCTGCCTGACTCTGCTGTATAATTCTGCCTACACCTGCACCTGACCTGATTAGTACCCTGGTAGTTTATTGATTCTTCCTATCAGTATATCTGCTTGCCCAAACATCCCATACGGGAAAGCAGATATACTGACAGGTCTGCAGGAGACCTGCATGGCATCAGCGATCTGCTGATCACTGGTGCAATGCTTTATAGGCTCCTGAAACAAAAAATCAAAAATGCACATTATTTTACCTACAAAAAAAAGTGCATTTATTATTTTTTTGTCAAAAGGTGAACTTATCCTTTAACTAATAAGATGATTATACACAATGTTGGACATTAATAAAAACAGGAGATCTTAATGCGTCAAGTATGTACTACAGCTTTTTATTCTGTCTGTGTACCTGTAACCCCTGGTTCACATATGTGTGGCCGTCCGGGCCACGTTTTGCGTGGACATGACAGTCCATTTATTTGAATGGACTCCCGTGCCCCAGGACACACAGGGAAGAAGTCCCTGCACTTCTTCCAAAATCGCAGCCCGAGGTTCCCAGTACGGTTGCGATTTACAGTGCAGCGGCGTGCCATTAGAATTAATGGCACGCCACCCGTGGGTCCCGCATTCCTCTGTGCGGGTGGTGCGGTTGCAGGGATTTGTGCAGGTCCCGCAGCCGCACCACCTGCACAGATGTGAACCAAGCCTAAAGGAGATTTTTTTTGCTCTTTAGTCTTGAGCTGGCCATACATTTGTGGATTTTCGTACACATTCATCGTAAATGCAATGACTTGGTGAATGCCATTTGATTGTACTTCAAAACTCTGTTTGCTGAATGGACTTTCCCAAATAAAAATTTTATACACTGTTAGAAATTTGTTCTTTCAAGAAAAAGTTTCTATCCCGATCCTTCAAATTTTCTTATCACTGCAGTGGAAAAGAACTTTGATTTGAACCCATTAAGGAGTAGAATATGAAACAACAATTTTTAAAACAAAAAATTTTAACAAAATTCTACTAGCGTATGGCCAACTTTACTTTTGTAATGGAAATTAGGGGAAATCTCCCTCATTGGGCAGAGGTTCTACATCGTCCTCCCTCTGCTACAAAATGTGTGTTTTTATTGCTAAATGTGTCTGCGTTAAGGGCATTTTCTATTGTTTTCTTCTACCCATTACATAGGGAAAAAGTGATCTGATGAGTTAAAGTGGTATTAAACTCAAAAGCAAACATTTATTATATTGCAGCTTACCAATTCTTAGATATTATGGCTACATTCGTTTTTCTTTATAGACTTTCTTTCTTCTATTTTCATCTGGTGATCCAGCCAGTAAGGCTGTTGTTTTTCAACATAACACTCTCTCTTGCTGACGTGTCAGTTACAGGGATTCATACAATGATCAGTTTTTATTTATTTATGTGAAACCAAAAGGAACAAAACTGATTGCTTTAGCTGCTTATAGAGTATTCGGGAGTCTGGCTTCAATGTGTTAGTGTACTTAAATCCACTAGTAAATCTAGCACTCCCCTTCCTCCAGACTGACAATGCTGCTGTCCAAAATGCGCCCCCGGGTGTCCTTCATTCAGAGTTGGGGGAACTCTAATACAGGAAGTGTGTTTACTGGCCAGATCACAAGGTGAAAACAGAGAGAAAAAGCCTAAAAAAGAAAAGAAATGCAGTCACCACACTAATGATTGGTAAGCTTCAGTATATTACATATTTGGTTTTTGTTTTAATACTGATTCAAGGTTCAGGCTGAACTGGGTTTCTCAGGAAACTGTTACATGACAGAAGACCACAGGTCCAATAAGCTGCCATTAAGGAATCCCCCACCCCACAGCTTCACAATGCAAAGGGGCGGGGATACTGGTGACATCATTGACCTAATGTGGCCACCAATTGGGTTCAGCACGAGCCTTAGCTCATCACTACTCCTAAATGGAGACATGGACAATAATAAATAACTGGCAGAGGGTTCTAACCCTTTTCCTACAAAAGTTGTAACTAGAGCTGGGTTTTACCTTCTATTTCTTTCTTTTTTAAAATCATTAACGTCCTCTTAGGACCAGTTTCTGGATTCTTTTAAAAAATTTAGGAAGCTGCATGTCTTTGAAATGGCAAGTGACAGTTGCTAAACTTAAAGCAGTGTTACGTGCCTGTTCACACTGATACGGTGCCAAATTCTTCCCGCACCACATCACAATCGCACTCAGTTCATGTGAACCACTGCGGCTGTCTATGTTAAGTTACGACACCCCAAAAACAGTTTGCAGAACGCAGTGCAGTTGGCTGAATCGGATTGCATGGGTGTTCCATTGATTCCAATGCGTAAAAAAAAAAAAGGTGCTTGCACCTTTCCTATGGGTGCGGTTTGGGTTCAATACCGCTTTAAATTTTAAAAAATATTTACAATGTAAAAGCCTTAATCCACAGTCTCCACTATATCAGCCATGGCCTTGATTGTAATGTATCTATAATGCATTCAGAAATCAAATGGATATTGATTTCTGTAGGCAACAAATCAATTCATCCTTTAGGCTTTATATTTGCCTTTACATCTGCATTTTTCACATGATGCAGTTGCAGTGTAGTGCATCTTAGGCGTGCATTTTAAATGCCTTACCATTTAACCCCATAAAAAAAGTTCTTCTCTGAGAATCACAGTTAACATGCAACAAGCAGAGGTTTTTGAATGTACTGCATTAAAGGCACATTATTGAATGCAAGCCTAAATATTTCCAGCCATGGAGAAAATAATCTGGTGAATGCCAATGTATTCACATAACTGCAAATTGGGAGAAGTGGTATAACCGTGTTTAATAAGAATTGTAGATTTTTTTTTTACCGTTTCCTCTTCTCATTTACATCCATTGGGAGGCAAGTAGTTTTAGTATAGTATATTTCAAAATGTCAACATTTATCAGAATAGCAGTAGAACTATCAGATTCAATCACACAGTAAGAATCCCCATACATGTTATGTCTAAGTTTGAAGAGTCTTTGGTTTTTTTTAGTCATGAAGGCCTGAGAGTTCCCACATGTCCCTGCCTTCAGCATGTACACTAAATATTACCAAAAGTACTGGGACGCCTGCCTTTACACACACATGAACTTTAATGGCATCCCAGTTTTAGTCCATAGGGTTCAATATTGAGCTGGCCCAACCTTTGCAGCTATAACAGCTTCAACTCTTCTGGGAAGGCTGCCCACAAGGTTTAGGAGTGTGTCTATGGGAACTATGTTTGACCATTCTTCCAGAATTGCATTTGTGAGGTCAGGCACTGAAGTCAGATGAAAAGGCTTGGCTTGCAGTCTCTGCTCTAAGTCATCGCAAAAGGTGTTCTATCAGGTTGAGGTCAGGTCTCTGCGCAGGCCAGTCAAGTTCCTTCCCACAAACTCGCTCATCCATGTCTTTATTGACCTTGCTTTATGAACTGGTGCTCAGTCATGTTGGAACAGGAAGGGGCCATCCCCAAACTGTTCCCACAAAGTTGGGAGCATGAAATTGTCCAAAATGTCTTGGTATGCTGACACCTTAAGAGTTCCCTTCACTGGAACTAAGGGGCCAATTCCAAGCTCTGAAATTTACACTTGGAACAATACAGTCATGCAAATACCATTCTCCTGGCAACTGCCAAACCCAGACACATCCATCAGATTGCCAGACAGAGAAGTGTAATTCGTCACTCCAGAAACCACATCTCCAATGTTCTAGAGACCAGTGGCGGCGCACTTTACACCACTGCATCCAACGTTTTGCATTGCACTAGGTCAGGGGTGGGCAACTGTGGCCCTCCAGCTGTTGGTGAACTACAAGTCCCATCATGCCTTTGCCTTTGGGAGTCATGCTTGTAACTGTCAGTTTTGCAATACCTCATGGGACTTGTATTTCTACAACAGCTGGAGGGCCACAGTTGCCCACCCCTGCACTAGTGATGTAAGGCTTGGATGCAGCGGCCATAGAAACCTACTCCATGAAGCTCTCTATGCACTGTTGTTGTGCTATTCTGAAGGCCACACCAAGTTTGGAGGTCTTTTGTTATTGACTCTGCAGACAGCTGGTGACCACTGTGCGTTCAGCATGTGCTGACCCCGCTCTGTCATTTTACATGGCCTACCACTTCGTGGCTGAGTTGCTGTTGTTCCCAGTTGCTTCCACTTTGTTATAATACCACTAACAGTTGACCGTGGAATATTTAGTAGCAAGGAATGGATTTCACAGATGGACTTATTATACAGGTGACAACCTATCATGGTACCACACTTGAATTCACTGAGCTCCTGAGAACGACCCAGTCATTCACAAATGTTTGTAGAAGCAGTCTGCATGCCTATGTGCTTTATTTTATACAGCTGTGGCCATGGAAGTGATTGGAACACCTGAATCCAATGATTTGGAGGGGTGTCCCAATACTTTTCGCAATATAGTGTATGCTACTTCTTCTTGATTTAGCAACCTTCTGAAATATCACCCACCAACATTTTTTTCATTCTACTGTTACGTTTTTCCTGTAGAAGGAATGCATATACTTACCTTCTCTCAGCATGCTGCAGTGATTGGCCTCCAGAGAATGGCTTCAGAGGAGGAGAGGGACAACTGACAACAGATACCCCATATTAAGTCTATCGGGGTGTGTCCCCATCCAGGCTCTGCAGCTCTCCTCTCCCTGAAGCCAGCCGCTGGGAAGATAACATGACCAGAACGGAGCTCACTGAGAATAGATAACTATATGCATCTTCCTTTTACAGGGTAGATAGTATAAGTGTTAGAATGCAGGAGGTAGCAGTTTTAAGCTTAGTTAGTTCTGGCTTTGAATTCCACTTTAATATGTGGCCATGCTGTCAGGAGGCCCACTGTCTTGTGGAAACCTATATACAGTATTCAAATAATGATGTAATAAAAATTAGAGAAATTATTTATTAATAATTGTAAACTATTCTGGTGGCTTTCTGATTATATTACCAGTGGGTCCTCACTTACTAATATAACTTAAGAAGATTCCAAAGTCACATGGAGAATTCCTAAGTCACAAGAACAACATAACAGAAAGACCTACATCAAATGAATCTTGTGATTTAACAGCATTGACTAAATTATGAGGATGTAAGTTAACCATAGTGAGGATTTATGCCTCTCTGACCCCTTGTTCCCTTCAGTATTTTCCCAATCTATTTCCAGGTGGCTGAAGACAACTTAGTGGGGAAGCCTCAATGGCTGACATTCCAATGCATGTGGCTCAAGGTTTTTCTGTAATATTAGAAATATTGTAACTAGATGTGGTTCACAATTTCCAGATGACATTTCTCTCCTGAAGTCAATTATGCCTGTTGCTCTGGGTGCCTTTGTGACATCAACATAGACTCTGCACCCTCACTGGCAATACATAATTGCAGAAGTTTATTTTATTGTATTGAAAGTTTTATTTTATCAAACAAAGGCTTATTTGGCTTGTACAAAACCACTGATCTTTGAAATGGTATAACCTGGACTGCAGTTGATAACTGTCATAGAACTTTGCTGCTGCTGTATTCTCCTTATGCTGTGTGGACAGGGTTAAAGTGAATATTCATTAATGCAGAAGTGCAGCAGCTTCCTTTAAGATGACTATTTTGCAATTTTCGTCTATGGAGTGTCTCCAAAGCAGGGAGCATCCATCGTGGCTGAGTCTGATTTGATCCTGGAGGTGATCAGCTGATGTGACAGAGCAAGGAGAAGTGAGTCTGCAAGCTGGGAGGAAAGGAGAGGATTGGCTGATAGCAAGCAGGTGTGGTGAAAAAAAAAGACTGGATTGCTGGCTGAACAAAACTGTCATAGCTGACAGTAAGGAGAATTTGCTCATTACATACTGTCAGATTGGATTTGTATACAATGTGATCAGACTGTACTTAAGAGCACTTCCACCATTTGTAAGAGAAGAAAAAAGAGGGACTGTCTCCATAGAATTGAAAAGGAGAGAGATCACATCAACTTATATCCCTCTGTTACTTTAACTTGACTTCTACTGAATCAGAGCATGTGTCCTGGAGACCCAGAGGTGGAGGACCTGGATTTGTTAACAGACTAACATTGCACAAATTATCTGTTTTCTGCTGGGAACTGTTGTGCTTCCTGGGCCCCAACTTTGCCAGCCAATGGTTTTCTCTTTTTTTTGATCAGTCACTGGCTAGTGGGATAAAACTGGGAAATTAGGACTCTCTTTATACTGTATACTGTTGCTGGGTACATGCAGTTCAGTTCTGTTAATTACTATTAGTCAGAATACTGCAGATGTTTAACCATATCTCTCAGAGTAAGGGTATTGTCTTACTGATTGCTTGAATAAATTCACTTGCTAATCTTCCCTTCTTTTAGGCTACGTTTGATCTAATAAATTCTTTGAAATACTTCAAGGTGTGTCAGTAAGTGCAGGGTGAGTGTGTAATCCTTCAGGTGTGCAGAGAAATCACAAAACAATTCCATGGCTTCCTCTGGGCGTGGGGTTACAGTCAAACAATCAAACATTTATTATAGTGCAGCTTACCTAGCCTTAGACGTGGTGGCTTCATTAGTTTTCTTTTTTAGGCTTTCTTTCCTTATTTCACCTGGTGGTCCAGCCAATAAGTCTGGTCTTCAGTTAGAGGATTGAGACAAACCATATAACACTGACCCTATGACTGCTTAAAAAGCGTGCGCTGGAATTTGGCTTCAATTCGTATCTAAATTTGCCACCTCTCCTCAGATTACCAATGCTGCTGTAAAAAGGTGCCTCTGTTGCTCCTTCATCCCCAAAACATTATATATTTTCTGAAAGCCTACACCCTAGAGAATAGGGACATTTTCCTTCCAGTAACTCCACCAAGGTAGGGACATTTTCCTTCCAGTAACACCACCAAGGTAGGGACATTTTTCTTCCAGTAACACCACCAAGGTAGGGACATTTTTCTTCCAGTAACACCACCATGGTAGGGACATTTTCCTTCCAGTAACACCACCAAGGTAGGGACATTTTTCTTCCAGTAACACCACCACGGTAGGGACATTTTCCTTCCAGTAACACCACCAAGGTAGGGACATTTTCCTTCCAGTAACACCACCAAGGTAGGGACATTTTCCTTCCAGTAACACCACCAAGGTAGGGACATTTTTCTTCCAGTAACTCCCCCAAGGTAGGGACATTTTTTCTTCCAGTAACACCACCATGGTAGGGACATTTTCCTTCCAGTAACACCCCAAGGTAGGGACATTTTCCTTCCAGTAACACCACCATGGTAGGGAATTTTCCTTCCAGTAACACCACCACGGTAGGGACATTTTTCTTCCAGTAACACCACCACGGTAGGGACATTTTCCTTCCAGTAACACCACCAAGGTAGGGAAATTTTCCTTCCAGTAACTCCACCAAGGTAGGGACATTTTCCTTCCAGTAACACCACCAAGGTAGGGACATTTTCCTTCCAGTAACACCACCAAGGTAGGGACATTTTCCTTCCAGTAACACCACCAAGGTAGGGACATTTTCCTTCCAGTAACACCACCAAGGTAGGGACATTTTCCTTCCAGTAACACCACCAAGGTAGGGACATTTTCCTTCCAGTAACACCACCACGGTAGGGGACATCTTCCTTCTAGTGATATCACTGATGTTTGGACATTTTTTTGCTTTCAGTGACTCCACCAATATGGGGAATGTTTTTCCTTCCAGTGACTCTACTCTACTCTGGGAGTGGGGGGATGGAGTGTACTTTTGCTGCTCCTTCATCCCCAAAACATTATATATTTTCTGAAAGCAGACACCTAGAGAATAGGGACATTTTCCTTCCAGTAACTCCACCAAGTTAGGGACATTTTTCCTTAACACCACCACGGTAGGGACATTTTCCTTCCAGTAACTCCACCAAGGTAGGGACCTTCCAGTAACACCACCACGGTAGGGACATTTTCCTTCCAGTAACACCACCAAGGTAGGGACATTTTCCTTCCAGTAACTCCACCAAGGTAGGGACATTTTCCTTCCAGTAACACCACCAAGGTAGGGAAATTTTCCTTCCAGTAACACCACCAAGGTAGGGACATTTTCCTTCCAGTAACACCACCAAGGTAGGGAAATTTTCCTTCCAGTAACACCACCAAGGTAGGGACATTTTCCTTCCAGTAACTTCCACCAAGGTAGGGACACCTTCCAGTAACACCACCACGGTAGGGACATTTTCCTTCCAGTAACACCACCACGGTAGGGACATTTTCCTTCCAGTAACTCCACCAAGGTAGGGACATTTTCCACAGTAACACCCAAGGTAGGGACATTTTTTTCCAGTAACACCACCAAGGTAGGGACATTTTTCTTCCAGTAACACCACCAAGGTAGGGACATTTTTCTTCCAGTAACACCACCAGGTAGGGACATTTTCCTTCCAGTAACACCACCAAGGTAGGGACATTTTCCTTCCAGTAACACCACCAAGGTAGGGACATTTTCCTTCCAGTAACACCACCACGGTAGGGGACATTTTTCTTCCAGCAACCACCACGGTAGGGACATTTTCCTTCCAGTAACTCCACCAAGGTAGGGACATTTTCCTTCCAGTAACACCACCAAGGTAGGGACATTTTCCTTCCAGTAACACCACCACGGTAGGGACATTTTCCTTCCAGTAACACCACCAAGGTAGGGACATTTTCCTTCCAGTAACTCCCCAAGGTAGGGACATTTTCCTTCCAGTAACACACACCAAGGTAGGGAAATTTTCCTTCCAGTAACTCCACCAAGGTAGAGACATTTTCTTTCCAGTAACACCACCAAGGTAGGGACATTTTCCTTCCAGTAACACCACCACGGTAGGGACATTTTCCTTCCAGTAACACCAGTAATTTTCCTTCCTGTAACTCCACCAAGGTAGGGACATTTTCCTTCCAGTAACACCACCAAGGTAGGGACATTTTCCTTCCAGTAACACCACCACGTTAGGGACATTTTCCTTCCAGTAACACTACCAAGGTAGGGGTCATCTTCCTTCTAGTGATATCACTGATGTTGGGACATTTTTTTGTTTTCAGTGACTCCACCAATATGGGGAAGGTTTTTCCTTCCAATAACTCTACTCTACTCTGGGAGTGGGGGGGTGGAGTGCACTTTTCCAATTGTGCCCTGGCACTGAATGACTTTGTCCTGGCACTGCTCTGTACATCATTAGCATCCTGTAACCAAGACCAGTCACTGCAGCTGTCTCAGCTTGTGCAGAGTAACTGGTCTTGTATCCAACACCCTCTATAGTTTTCTGCAGTCAGCCTGTAATGGGTGGGGCCTGCTGGAACAACAATACACACACACTGCTCTGCTCTCTTCCTTGGCTATGTGCAGCACAGTGATGATGTCACTACTACAATTTTTACAAAGTAATACCTAGAAATTCAAAGGCATTTAGTGTACACATGGATTTTTATCCATTGTGGTTATTGAAGGAAATATTTAAAGCGGTATTAACCCCAAAACTAAAAATGTAATATATTGCAGGTTACCAATCATTAGTTGTGGTGGCTCCATTAGTGTTATTTGTTAGGCTTTTTTCCCCTCTGTTTTCACCTAGTGATCTGGCAAGTAACACATCTTGAAGGATGAAGGAGCACAGGGGCACCTTTGGACAGCAGTATTGTCAGTCTAGGGGGAGGGGAGTGTTAGATTTACTAGCAGGTTTATATACACTCACAAACTGGAGCCAGCTCACAATGCAGTTACACAAGCAATTGTAACAACCATTTTTTTTATTTTGGGATAAAGGTTTTACATGAATAAATAAAAGCTGTTCATTTTAAGCATCCTGTCAGTGGTAAATACACTGCTCAAAAAAATTAAAAGAATACTTTTTAATCAGAGTATAGCATCAAGTCAAATTAACTCCTGGGATATTGATCTGGTCAGTTAAGTAGCAGAGGGGTTGTTCATCAGTTTCATCTGCTTTAGTGTTAATGAAATTAACAACTGGTGGGCAACATTGAGACAACTCCCAAAACAAGAATGATTTTACAGGTGGTGGCCATTGACATTTTTTGCCCTACTCATCTTTTCTAATGGTTTTTCACTACTTTTACATTTGGCTAGGGTCAGCGTCACTAATGGTAGCATGAGGAGATACCTGGACCCTACAGAGGTCGCACAGGCAGTCCAGCTCCTCCAGGATGGCATATTAATACTTGCCATTGCCAGAAGGTTTGCTGTGTCTCCAAGCACAGTCTCAAGAGCATGGAGAAGATTCCAGGAGACAGACAGTTACTCTAGGAGAGCTGGACAGGGTCATAGAAGGTCCTTAAACCATTAGTAGGAGTGGTATCTGCTCCTTTGTGCAAGGAGGAACAGGATGAGCACTGCTAGAGCCCTACAAATGACCTCCAGCAGGCCACTGCTGTGAATGTCTCTGATCAAACAATCAGAAACAGATTTCATGACGGTGGCCTAAGGGCCCGACATCCTCTAATGGGCCCCGTGCTCACTGCCTGGCACCCTAGAGCTCCATTGGAATTTGCCATTGAACACCAAAATTGGCAGGTCCGCTACTGGCGCCCTGTGCTTTTCACAGATGAGAGCAAGTTCACCCTGAGCACATGTGACAGATGTGAGAGGGTCTGGAGAAGCCATGGAGAATGTTATGCTGCCTGTAGCATCGTTCAGCATGACCAGTTTTGGTGGTGGGTCAATGATGGTCAATGATCCATGATGGGACGCACAGACCTCTACAGGCTAGACATTAGCACCCTGACCGCCATTAGGTACCGATCAAATCCTTGGACCCATTGTCAGACTCTATGCTGGTGCAGTGGATCCTGGGTTCCTCCTGGTGCACGACATTGCCCAGCCTCATGTGGCGACAGTATACAGGCAGTTTCTGGAGGATGAAGGAATTGATACCACTGAATGGTCCCCACGCTCAACTGACCTAAATCCAATAGAACACCTCTGGGATATTATGTTTCGATCCATCTGACGACGCCAGGCTGCACCCCAGACTGTTCAGGAGTCAGTGATGCCCTGTTCAGATCTGGAAGGAAATGCCCCAGGACACCATCCGTCATCTCACTAGGAGCATGCATGTTGTCAGGCATGCATACAAGCATGTGGGGGCCACACAAACTACTGACTACCATTTTGAGTTGCTGCAATTAAATTTCAGCAAAATGGACTAGCCTGCTGCATCATTTTTTCACTTTGATTTTCTGGTGTCTTTGAATTCAGTTCTCTCTAGGTTGATCATTTTCATTTCCATCAAACGATGGGGCATCCTTACGTTCCTAACACATTACCCAGTCCATATCAGTATAGATATCCAGCATGATATTTTTCCCCATTGAAATTTTTTTTGAGTAGTGTGTGTATATATATATATATATATATATATATATATATATATATATATATATCCACTCACCTAGATGACCTACACTTGTAGAACTATAGTGGCTATGACTAATTTAATATTAACTTAGTAATGAATTGCAATGATGTTGGTAAACCTGAACTAGATAATTCCTTAACTTTCTTATCATGAATGTCACTAAGAAGAAATTACAGTGAGCAAAGCGGTCTTTGTAAATCATCAACTTCAAATTACCGATTTACAATCCATTTACTGAGTGGCACTGTATGTACAAGTGTTTGTGCAAAGACATAAGCAGCTCATAATAAAACCATATAACCATGGGTGTAACTATTAATTACAGGGCCCCATAGCACAATGTTTATGGGGCCCCCTTTAAACACAGCAAGAGAAAGAAATCGCCACTGAACAACATCCTGCCTTCCCTGGTCATGTGGCATAGGCCATAAGTCACTGCATGCATTATTGTCTGCCATAGCAAGCTTTGGTATTAGTGCACCTTTACAGTTTTGACCAGTAAGAGGAATAATGTTTCCTTGCATTGATGGTCAGTGTGAGAAACAATGCACCTTTCATTGTTGATCAGTAGACCCATATCAGGGTGGTGTGCTTTGATGCGTTAACATAATGCATGCGTGCTTTTGTTCATTGTGCAGGGATGGTGCAGTATTTTTTTATATTAACTTTACTGAAATGTAAAAAATAACATTTCACTCAACTCAATGTGCAACAGTGCATTGCAAGATTTTTTTTGCAATGCAGGTGACATTCACAAAGAACAGCATTGCACCAACACCACTTTATTGGTTGACTGCGGTGCATTGGCAACCCATTTATGAATGAGTGGTATCAATGCACCACATGGCACCCAATTTTGAAACAAAGTAGAAAGCAGTTCGCAGGCTTAGGCATCTTTCATTCTCAGCATTTGACAGCTAGATCATGCAGTTGTCAACACTCCTCTATTCAGGAAAGTAGCAGTAAGGAGCATGCAATCAAAGAAAAAGAGAAGCCAGGGTGCACAGAGGATGTCTGCCCCCCACCCTAGCAGCATAGCCTGCAGTTATTCATATCACTGCACTATGAAGGATGGAAGTGGGCTCTATTAGTGGAATGTTTTGGACTGACAGAGGAGCTTGGAGGTGTTTGATGAGCTGCTGTGAGGTGAAAGCCATAGACAGAAAGGGACTGTTCACTGGGTCCTGCATGTAGTGGACAGATCACCCCTTCTAGTCCCATTTGCCCCCCACCCTGGACCTCAGCAGCATCATGGGCTGATAAGGTAGTAGTTTCACCATTGCATATAATTGATTCACATGGATGGAAAAGCTTTTGAAATGGCTTTACCCAGAACAGGGGTGGTATGGAATTTCTTGGAATATGCCAAAGAAGACTTTGAAAATGCCAAAGTAAAAACAATACGCTGCTTCTATATACGGGGTCATTCTGAGTAGTGTAAAAAATCAGTGGTCTTTATTTAGCCTTTCCCATGGCAGAGCCATTTTTGCTTTTTTGGCACATATGTTTAAAAAAAAAATTTGAGGCCTCAAGAGTACATAAACCCCCAAACATATATTTTCTGAAAGCAGACACCCTAGAGAATGAAATAGTGGTAGTTGCAATTTGATATGTCACATAATATTACGAAGGTCTAGGAAATGCAAAATTGAAGTTAAAAACACACTGACGTTAATTTTAGGGCACACAAATGCAATAAATTACCCATTTTGGAAAATGTCCCAAGTAAATAGATACACAACATGTAAAATTTTACATTTGTATGTGACCGTGAAATGGTGACAAACTTCAGTAACCTACATTTTCCATAGGTCATCAGAAATATTGCTCTCACTCCAGTGATATGTAGTGATATGTAACATGTATATTGCAATCAGCATTTTCATCTGCAGGTGCTCCTGAGGCATCAGTTTACATTTTTACATGTGTGTATGTGGTTGTGTTGTGGGGGGACCTGAAAAATTTTGGAGGGGGGATTTTATGTGTTTGGATGTAATTTTAATGTTTTACAATTTCAAAACAAATTCTTTTTTACTTAACTTTTTTTTTCATCACATAGGAGACAAAAGGTACATTTTGGTGACAGGTTCTCTTTAGGGGATACCTAATCCTAGATGTCTCCCTTGTGCTCCACTGAATCTAATGCAGTGCATTAGATTCAGTGTCAGCTTCCAGGTCAGCTTCTGGATCAGGAACAAGAAGGGAAGGAGAGTGGATGTGTGTCCACTCTGCTCCCTTCTCTCTATCTGGGAACATCCACAGATGGGCAAGAAAAGACCAAGTCGCATGGCGAGGATGCACACAGGTAGGGGGTGTTGTTACTGGGGGTGTGTTGAAGCAATCAGGCAGCAGCGCAGATGTCCGAATGCTTCCATCTAACAGGCAGTAGTCTGCCTACCAGATTTGCACAAAGTCCAGGTGGCTGCAGCTGCACTGCTCCCTCCCCTCTACCTGACGTCACCCTCTATGCCAGCCCAGGGCCTGCAGAGGGCTGGCCCTGGGCTGCACGGGGGGGGAGGCGCCAATGCTAGGGTGTGTGGAAGCCAACCGAATGTTTCCATCTAAGAGGCAGGAGCAGGGGCGGACTGACAAGTCATGGGGCCCCCAGGCAATAGGGGATCATGGGGCCCCTGTGTTCTTGCCCAAACTCAAAAAAGCCTATGAAAAAGGTACCAGGGGCATCTCATGGGGCCCCCTACTGACCCCGGGCCCTCAGACAGTGCCCGAGTTTCCAAATGGTCGATCCGCCCCTGGGCAGGAGTCTACTTTTCAGTTCTACACACAGTCCACCGGGAGTGTGTGTATGCGTGTAAAACCCCCGATGTACAACATCGTACGGACAACGATGTACGAAACCTGTCAGAAAACGGGTTAAAGCCATCAATTTAACTGCTTCTCAAAAGAGTTACGTTCCTTGCATGCTGTTGAAGTTGCTTGTGCTCTCAACAGAAATTTCAAGCCATCAAAAGGCTGGTGTCATAACTGATCACATGTGCATCACCATGGCAATTGCAGATCAAACAGAGGCTAAAATGGCAGCTTCCTTAGCTGTAATAGATGAGGGTTTAGTTCTGCTTTAATACCATTTGCAAAGAGTGGTTTAGTATAACAAGCAATCAGTTATCTGCCTGAACTGCACTGAACTGTTTAAAGCCAAAGCCATACTCCAACCAAACCTTTTTTCAGTCTTTAGATTAGCCTTTCTTAACCTTTTAACCCTAGAATCCTAGATGAACCCCTAAAATAATTTTCAGGTCTTGGGGAACCCTTACTAAAACTAATTCATCGGAGGTCAAAGGAAAAATGCCCCGTCTGCCCATAGATGGATCAATATTTGGCTGGTTCAGCAGGGAAAGGCCATAGATGGCTTGAAATTTGACCACTAGTTGCTGAACCAGACAATTTTGATTCATCTGTGGGCAACTTTATACTCACATTGTCAGTGCTCCCAACAATTGACATCTGTCAAACGGGACTGTTGGAAGACATGTCACGATCAGCCGGTTGCAGCCTATTGGCTGACAGTGGAGGAGTCCCGCTATCAGAATACAATACCTCGCTTTTGTGGATGATTTTCAATCACTGCTCTGTCTGATCCAAAAACAAAAAACCAAGGTATCTAGGGCCAGCTATAGGGGTCAGGGGTGAGCCTTTTTAGAGATGCTGTCACATTTTCATGCATGGCCAAGTTAACAGTCTTTCTATAAGGCTAGAAGCACATGGATGCATTTGCAGCCACCCTTAGACATGAATGGATGAAGGCAGCTGTACTCAGCTATGCCCACCTTTTAGCATAAAGCAGCACACACACATAGATGTAATGTCCCAAAATCAGGTAGTGTGCATTCAGGAATTTACTGTGTATAAGTTCTACTTTACGCCAATGGTGGTGCATAGTTGTGTATGGCCGCCTTCATCTACTCATGAAAATGAGCAGCTGTACCTGGGCACCAGAAAAACGTAGCCTCTTTAAACTGCAAGGGCAAATGCACCTATGTGCATGAAGCCTAAAGGATAACTGTACTATGGTTGGTTGGCCGGCCAAACAGTATGATAGGCTTATTCCCAGCCTTCCAGCAAGCATGTGCAGCACTACCCTCTTAGGAGTCACTAAAGATTTGGGTCCCACTATAGTCCTGCACAGGCAGACAACCAGGGGCGGACTGACCATTTGGACCATTTGACCCGGGGTCAGTAAGGGGCCCCATGAGATGCCCCTGGTACCTTTTTCATAGGCTTTTTTGAGTTTGGGCAAGGACACAGGGGCCCCATGATCCCCTATTGCCCAGGGGACCCATGAGTTGTCAGTCCACCCCTGCAGACAACTCACTTTTTCACAGACTTGCATTCCAAAGACAGCAAACAGTCCTTGAACTTGTTTTTTAGGATTTTATTAGGGGTAATAAACTTGGCTGGGGTTGAGGGATGCATGGGATGCCCAAGGAACAGTAAACTGAGCACAAGTTCTTGCATCTCTTGTATCTCAGGACAGGCCCCTGCATCTCAGCCCTCCTCACATCTTCCATCCAAACTCTCCTCTTGCTGAGCAGGCTCAGTCATACTTAAAACAGAGCAAATCAGTGCATACAGATCCCCAAATCCTATTGGCAAGGGGCACAAGATAAATATTCATAAAGTCCAATGTCATAAATTCAATATAGTGCAAATGAATCCACATTGCACCAGGGCAAGCTCTTATAGCTATAGCAGGCTCTGCGTGAAGATAAGGAAGAAAAAAGTGCCTCTAAGTGCAGTATTATTTATTTCAGGTTCTTATATAGCTCCATCAATTTACACATATAAATTGTACATTCACATCAGTCCCTAACCCTCAAGGGGCATACAATCTAGGGTCCCTAACTTAAATTCATACATACACATACTAGGACCAATTTAGAAAGGATCCAATTAACCTACCAGCATGTTTTTGGAGTGTGGGAGGAAACCCACGCAGGCTCAGGGAGAACATGCAAACTCCAGGCAGGTGGTGCTGTGGCTGGGATACAAACCAACGACCCTAGTACTGCCAGGTGGAAGTGCTAACCATTTAGCTACTGTGCTACCCAGTATCTAACAACATTTATTGGGAAGCAATGTAAAAGCACTCACATTGTGTGAGCTTGAGAAGGGAGCGCTCTTCCACCATCTAGTGCGCATGTTCCGAAACGTGTCACTTTGCATGCTGGTCTCCCCTACGTCATCACGCTGACGCCGACATGCTCCAGGGTGCACTCCAGATGCCATCTTCAGAGACTTCACATGCCTGCTGGCTTTCTTGTGACATCCAGTCTCCCTTTACCGTGGACTCAGCTATTTCTCCACTTTCTGAGCCTTCTTATTTTTGACACAATGTGAGTGCTTTTACATTGCTTCCCAATAAATGTTGTTACATACTGCACTCAGAGGCACTTTTTTCTTCTTTATCAGTCATCCTTAAAGGCTTTCCTGACCCCATGCCAAGCCTTCCGCCTGGGGATCTAGCAAACTAGAAGGGTGTCACACGTGTTAACAACATTAACCTGACAACTTTTACAAAGACATAGCGCCTTCACTGGCTTAGATAATTGGCCCCATCTCCCCCAGTGTGAATGCCCGCTCCGCAGAGGATTACAGGTTGCTAGTATAAACATATATTCAGGCTTATACAGCTTGTATTTAAAAATGAATACAATGGTCTTATTTAATCTATAATTGGTCTTTTTTTTTCATCCGCCTGGAGCCTAGTTTAAATATTTCATACCTTACATCCTTGTAAGACAATGCAGTAAGCGTAGCGTGTTAGTGAATATTGGTTTATTATGAGTAATGTATCGCGGTCTGACTGCATTTCATTGTTATTTAACATTGGTCTTTTATTTTTTACATAAACCTATGTAAAACGATAGCCAGAGAGTCTTTCCCATTATTTAATGCCTTTGGAATCTGTTGAAATAATGTATAATGCACAATGCGGCTACAGTTAGGAGTTTTGTGCCAGATCTGTGCAGTAGCTGCAGACGGGAAGAAATGACTGGCCTACGAGAGCTCAGTGTTGTGCGTTTAGTGTACACAGAGCGTCTACCACAATGTATTCTGACTGGAAACAGTCCTAACATATTGCCAAGACTAGTTTTAAATGTCACACTCCTCGACTTATGACTAAATGACCTCAGATTAGGCGTAAACTCGGTAATATACTGTGAAAGAAGCCTTTGGGCTTTTTAGTGCTGAAATCACCAGACAGATATTTTTAGTGTAGTAAGTTAAGTAAGTTCAGCTCATTTCATCCTAAGATTAAAATGTAATTCCACTTTCTGTATGTGTTAAAAGGCTGCTGTACTGAAAACATTAGTCTTCCTACTCTATCATAGTAGGATACAAGAAGTGTATTGTACCCCCTAAAGAGCTGCTGGAAGCCCTATTTCCCCCCTTAGAACACACACAGCCAGGCACGCAGCATTTTTCACACCCTTCTTTTGGCTCCAAAGAACAATCTAAGGGTTTCTTTTTATTTTAGTTTTTATTGGGAACAATGAAGTTGGATAGGGATAGGGAACATGGGATACCCCAAAACTATAAAACTGTACAGCTTGAGCACTGCTTCACTTCTGGCTGCACTGCACAAACCGTTGGCTGCACTTGCACAATAGAAATGTCCCACTGGATCTCTAGGCTGACTGTGACCTGTACTCCTTTCACAGCTACACACTGTCTCAACCAGGGGCGGACTGACAACTCATGGGGCCCCCGGGCAATAGGGGATCATGGGGCCCCGTGTCCTTGCCCACACTCAAAGCACACCCAAAAAAGCCTATAAAAAGGTAACAGGGGCATTTCATGGGGCCCCCTACTGACCCCGGGCAGTGCCCAAGTGCTCGAATGGTCATTCTGCCCGCCCCTGGTTTCAACTCTTCAGCCCTGGGTCGTGTACTCACTTTGCCACAGGATCATCAGCTGCTGATATCCACCAGCAGGGACGGATTTCCCAACAGGCACTGTAGGCATGTGTCTACAGGCGCCCTTCCCAGAGGGGCACCCGTCTGTATGAGGTTTTTTTTTTTTTTTTTTTGACAGCTGTCCTGAGGAGTCCCGGAAATTAAGGTCTGTCATGGACATCTGAGCTACTTGCAGTGAACTTAGTGCTGATGGTGCCAAAACAGATGTTGCCAGGTGAGATGGGTAACAGACATAACTTGCGGCACACAGATCCTTTCCCCTATCCCCTCCGGCTCCTGATTCCCAGCAGCTGGTAATGCGGCTCTATTGGTGAATTGAGGATTGCAGTGTTTGGGAGGGACATGGGAGGGGATGTGGTCGCCTTGGAAGTGATCGCGCCAGCCCGCCATCTGGTGAAGGTGTGATAGGCTCAGTCAGCTGCAGGCACTATGAATGAAGCCATCCCCTCTCCAGTAGGTACTGGGGGAGGGAAGATAGCGGAGGAGTCCAGGCCAGGGACAGTCAGGATCTCTCTAGGAAGAGCAGAGAGGGCACAGGCAATGAGTCCCTGTCAGTGATCAGAGTGAAGGAGTCTCTGCACAGCTGTCCTGCACACAAGAGATGGGGGAGAGTGGATCACACTGAACAGGTCACTGTGTACACAATGCATTATCACCTCTTCCATTGTGATCTGATGGGGGGCCGTGGTCACCAAAGTTCCCCCCTACAATGAAAGGGGACCTCTGAGGACACTAATGTAAAGGGGAACTCTGATGTAAAAGAGAACACTGTGGACCCTGATGTAAAGGGGAATGCTGATGTAAAGGGGAATGTGACCAGAGGCCACCTTACATCAGAGTTCACAGTGTCCTCCTTACATTACAGTTCCCCTTTACATTAGGGTCTGCAGAGGTCCCTCTTGCACTGTAAGGGGGAATCTTGCAGATTCTGATGTAAAGGAGAACTCTGAGGACTCTGATGTAAGGGGAACTCTGGGGATTCTTGTGTAAGGGGGGGCCTGGTGACCTGAGACCCCCCTACATCAGAGTTCCCCTTTACATCACAGTCCGCAGTGTTCCCTTTTAGACGTTTAAAAATATTTATATAAAAATATTTTATCAAGAAAAAAAAAATGTGTTCTTACTGTCTTTTTGGGGTGTGGGGCGCTTCAGAGTTCTTTGCCAATTGGCTTCTCAGATACTTATACGATAGTGAGGGAGATGTAGACTCACCCCACCACAGCACAGCCTGGCCTCTCTCCCACAACTTTCTCCTGGCTCTCTCCCCCTGAGCTTATCCTGCCCCAACTTGATCCCTGGACCTGGACTTACAAATAGCCCCCCAGGTATGCCTGGCTGGAACCTCAATGTCTTGGCTGACTTCCTCCCAGCCATCTGCTCCAGGGGCAGAGCTCCTGCACAAGGGTCTCATCCTGCAGAGCTGGATCAAGGAATTAGGATTGTACCAATACCGTTTTTTTTTACTGGAGAGTGTGAGTACCAATACTTGTGCTCAAGTACTCGCAATACCAATTACCAATACCCCTGTGTGCGATTTGCGCCCATACAAACTGAATGGCTCAAATCGCACTGAACCTGCAGGGAAACCATATGTGATTCAGACAGGATCGCAGACCGCATCCCTGTTCAAATCACATGCGATTTTTTGCAGTGGGATTTTAGCCCATTAATTTTGTATGGGCTCAAATTGCACCACAAAGGTATCAGTTTCAGGTATCGGAGCTTTCACACAAGTACGAGTATTCGTGCAAATGCTTAGTATCAGCCCCGATACCGGTATCAATATCAGGGCAACTCTACCAGAAACACTGCCCTTGCTGCTCAGGCCTCAAACTATTTATGAGCTCTCTCACCTCCCTATGGGCACACCTTCCTAAGGATTGACTCGAGTCCTATAAATATTCAGGCTGCAGAGTCTATGTTTATACCCACTATGTTCTAAAATGCTCTAGAAGGCAGGAGGAAGAAACAAGCAGCAACCTGTAAAACACTGAGCAGCCCTAAGCAGTTCACAGCAGTCCACCGCTGCCCTACAGGTTACAGTTGATCTAGCTAAATTTACCTAACAGCTTGCTCTAAACTAGGAACGCATCACATCAGTGTAACATGCCAACACTATTTTTTAGACAGTAATTGAGTGAATTCAACAACTTATAACAGGATAGGAAGACGCTAACGGGAAATGTTACTAGAACTAGCGTGTCTTGAACAGGGGCGGACTGACAACTCATGGGGCCCCCGGGCAATACGGAACCATGGGGCCCCTGTGTCCTTGCCCACACTCAAAGCACACCCCAAAAAAAGCCTATTAAAGGTACCAAGGGCATTTCATGGGGCCCCCTACTGACCCCGGGCCCTCGGGCAGTGCCTGAGTGCTCGAATGGTCAGTCCGCCCCGGGTCTTGAACTGATAAGTGGGGCATGTACTGAGCATTTGGCCCAACTCAACATAAGGAGTCATCTCTCTCAAATCTCTTGATCATCAAGTATCCCAACAAAAAGTGAGATGCTTAATGCCATCCTTACCACAACAGATCCACATCTAGTTTGTGTATAAAAAAAAATATTAATGTTTGCTGAAAGGAAGGTCTGTGGTTCTTTAAGGCCACTTGATTACGAAAGGCAACCCATTTCAAGAAGCAAAATAAGATGTGTTCTTGGCAACTAATAGCTAAAACTACTTGTTTCAAAGGTGCATTGAGTATCCTATCAGCAGTAGACACAAGGGGCTGGAACAACAGTCCCTTGATGGCTGCAAGAAGTTGGGCACTTGTGTAGGAGGACTGAATACTGCATCTGCTATATTTTTTAGGTTGCTCGAGGATTTTTTCCTTTGTGAAGGCTCTTTACAGAGTAGTACGTTGCGCATTATTCTTTGATTCTCATACAGTGTTTCAGCTACCACCAGTAGGATAAGTTCTTGCTTCCACATTTGGCATCACTTTGTTCCCATTATGACTATTCAGGTTTACCAACTGCAAATGTCTTTCCTGCCTAAAGCACCTTTATACATATGTAAAAATAAAAACCACAGTAATGCCTTTAGCTACAGCTTATACGGTATTTAAATCTAAGCATTAGAAGCAAAATTGCCATTCCACATGTTGCTATCCTTTCTGCCTCTCCTCAAGCATCACCATTTTTTACTAAATCAAATAAGTGGGATGATAAAAAAAAATTATTTAATATATATCTGTATATTTTGCATTTAAAGCAAAACACTACTAGATCTAGGAAAGTATGCCTGCTAAAACAGTAGGTAAGCACCAATGTACCATTAAAATGTATACTACTCCAACATTTCATATTCCTGATATGTGTCTGTTGTGCCATGTACTTGTATTAACCTCTTCCCTACTGCCCTATAACAGAAATACTGCTTCAGGGTGGCAGGGCTGTGCAAAATCATATATATATATAACCTCTCCAAAACCAAGTTTCTTGTCTTCCCCCCAGCCCGGACACCACCCCCCATTGACTTCTCCATCACATCCAACAACGCCACCATCAAACCCGCTCTGCAGGCCAGAGTACTTGGTGTCATTCTGGACTCCAACCTATCCTTCCAGCCCCAAGTCCAATCTTTAACAAACTCGTGCAGACTCCACCTCCGCAACATCGCCAAAATATGCACAATCCTAACCCCAGAAACCACTAAACAGCTCATCCACTCCCTCATCATATCACGACTCGACTACTGCAACTCCCTCCTCACTGGCCTGCCTTACCGCTGGCTATCCCCGCTTCAGTCGATCCTGAATACGGCTGCCAGACTCATTCACCTTTCCAACCGCTCCATTTCCACCACCCCCCTCTGCCAATCCCTCCACTGGCTTCCGATTGCGCAACGGATCAAATTCAAAATCCTAACACTGATGTACAAAGCTGTCCACCATACTGCCCTGAACTACATCACTGACCTAATATCCAATTACTGCCCAGCACGCACACTCCGCTCCTCACAAGACCTTCTTCTCTTTAGTTCCCTGGTCTCCTCCTCCCATGCCCGCCTCCAGGACTTCTCCAGGGTGTCACCCATCCTCTGGAACTCCCTGCCCCAACCCATCAGATTATCACCTACTCTCCTCTCCATTAGGCGCACCCTGAAAACCCATCTCTTCAGAGAAGCCTACCCACCCCCTGCTAACTTGCCGACCTCCTCCACTCTTCCTACCACTCCATCCCCCACAGCTATCTCCTCCTGTGCCACCATCCCCTCCCTCCTAGATTGTAAGCTCGAAAGAGCAGGGCCCTCGATCCCCTCATGTTTTGCATTGTATTGGTATTGTTCTGTCACATGTTCTGTCCCCCTTTGTAATGTACAGCGCTGAGCGAACCATTGGCGCTTTATAAATAATGTATAATAATAATAATAATAATATATACGTGATTTTGCATTACTCCCGCTGCCATTGATGGCTTCAGATGTTGATCCCCAGATCCCGGCCAGAGATTCCCCACTGGCACCCGGCAATCGCAGAGGAACAGTGACAGGGGAAAGATCTGTATGTAAACAACACAGGTCTCTCTCCTGCCAATAGTAAAATGCTGCTGTGTATTTCTCTGCAGTCCCTCAGTCCCGCTATAAATCGCTGATCACCGTCATTACTAGTATTAGAAAACAAATACATTCCAGTATATACAGTATACCACCATTTGCAGATGCTATAACTTTCATAAACCAATTAATTTACACGTATTCTGATTTCTTTTTAGCAAAGACAAGTGTAGCAGAATACATAATGGCCTAAATTTATGAAGAAATTAGATTTTTAAAATTTTTGTTACTGGATATGTTTTATAGCAAAAGGTCCAAAGCATTGTTTGTTTGTTTTTCAAAGTTGTCGGCCATTTTTTGTTTATAGCGCAAAAAAATAGAAAAAGCACAGGTAATCCCTGAAAGAAAGCTCTATTTGTTGGAAAAAAGGGACATACATTTAATTTATGTACAGAGTTGCACGACTGCGCAATTGTCAGTTGAAGTAACACAGCGCCGTGTCACAAAAAATGGCCTGGTCAGGAAGGGGGGTAAATTCTCTGGAGGGCAAGTAGTTAAAAAGTATGCTGTTCTCTCTACATTGCTTCCTTTTTGTGAAATAGCTGGTGATTCTGTCAGTCCTACTGCTTTCCTATTTCAAACTGACCATACTATGCATGGAAGCACATGCATCCTAGTGTGGTCAGTTTTCTTCTTTATATTCTACTTGGGAACACAGCCTGGCTGTCCTCCAAAGGTCAAGACTTATGCAGAAATGCCTCCTGCACAGCTTTTCACTGGGAAGATCAGTGTGCTGCCGTTTCTCTGCCTCCTGCAGACTCACCCCCCCATATCAAAGTTGCAAAACTATGTTCAGACCTTAAGATTTGATTTACCTTTGTTGTAAAGGGGTTAATAAGCAGTCAATACCTCAGAGATTTTCCAAAATGTAATGAAAACCATGTATGCAATAAGACCCTCTTATACGAAGGGTCCGATCAGGTCTATCTGACCTGACTGACCCCTCCATTCATTTCCATGGACCAGTAGGTGTAAACAGACCTGTATCCATTTACACCTGCCTACCTCCAGTTTGCTAAAAAAAAAAAAAAAAAAAAAAAATTTTTTAGTCCATTTACACCCGGCTGCTCATGTGAAAGGGGCCTAATGAGTACTTCAGGAAAATCTGTTATCAGTCCCTTACGTTACATATTTATAACCCCCTGTATGTAGCAACAGATCCATCTCTACATCCTCCAATTGCCACACATTGGCAGCTGATGGGAGTACACACAAACATCAAAGAACTGCAGTTGGGTACATTTATGGAATGTTATTTTCAGGGAACATCTCAAAAATGGGATTGCATTAGTGAAATAATGGATAAAATATCAACACTTTTAGTCATAATTAGAAAAAGGAGAGACCCCTTAACACTGGGACTTTAAAGGCTTAGAAAGTACTGGAAGTATTCAAAAGTATAAATTGTATTCTCAAATAAAGGTGATAACACAAGACATACAAAACAATACATCATACAGAGTCATAATAAAGCATCACAATCAGAAAATGAAATGATATGATAAGGATACTCAATATAGCTGTGTTTGACTGGTCATAAAAGATACAATTGGTATTATCATAGATGTAACAAAGCTGCAGAGATACTAATCTAATTGTTCCAATGCGTTTCAGAGTGATTCCACTCCTTCCTCAGGGAAAAGAGAAGAACTCTGCATATGGGTGATATCATCTATGATGTCCCCCATAACAACATAACAACATATAATATGAATATAGAAGTGCAGCACTAAAATCACACAAAGTATATTAAGTGGAACAGTAAAGTGCAGCATATATAAATGTATAAATAGCCTTGCGTATGTAATAATTCAAGAAAGCAACAATAAATAAAGTCCGCAAGTAAAAAGTACTAGTCTGTGCAATAAAGTGCAATATAGTGAATTAATAATAATGTCCGTGTCTGAGTTCAGGGAACACCTTCTTATAGGCCCTACTCTATCATGTTATCATCTGATACGTCAGAAAACAGATTTTTCTTCGACCCCTGGTCCACTCACTCCTATCAAAATGAACCCAGACTTCCCCCCTGGTATGTCTAGTGCGTTTCTCGCCGGGTCTAACCCCCCAGACAATTTGAATCTGCATCAACTCTTCAAGGCTGGGACATTCTTACTCAGAGACAAACCTTTTGAACAAATGGCCATCCCTAACCCTGACGCCGTGGATGTACAGACAGCTCCACCACTTTATACATAGCTCCCCACACCTAAAAGACTATACTAGACCACTCACCCCATTTGAAAAACTTTACTCCACAGACTCTCCCCAGAGACATGGTATATCTAAGCTCTACACATGCCTCGAAAACACCACTGACCTTCCGTCTAGGAAAGCATGCAAGGCCTGGAGCTCTGACTTACAACTCCAACTATCGCCAGAAGACTGGGATCACATTTCCGAACATATACACAAAGGGTCCATATGTGTCTCCACACAAGAAAACAATTTTAAATTATATTCCTGATGGTACAGAGTGCCGTCCCTACTTTACAAATTTGACCCTAACATCTCAGATTCGTGTTGGAGATATCACCAGGCGATGGGTACACTCCTGCATATCTGGTGGGATTGCCCATTGCTGCAGCCTTTCTGGGGGAAAATCCAACCCATAATCACGCAAGTAACTACGTACTCCCTAGACCTCTCCCCCGCACAATTCTTGCTCCACCACTCCACCCTTCCATTTAGGATGCACCGTAAATCACTCGCCATGCACATGGTAAACGCGGCAAAACAATGCATCCCAGTCCACTGGCGCTCAACACATGTTTCCACCAGGGGCGGACAGACCGTTTGGAAACTCAGGCATTGCCCGAGGACCCAGGGTCAGTAGGGGGCCCCATGATATGCCCCTGGTACCTTTTTCATAGGCTTTTTTGAGTTTGGGCAAGGACACGGGGGCCCCATGAGTTGTCAGTCCGCCCCTGGTTCCCACTATTCGAGAATGGTTTGCAAGGATCAACAAAATAGAGGAAATGGAGGAATTGATTTCTGTAGCAAAAGACCATCCCGAGAGATTCAGGTAAGACATGGGCTTGTTGGAGTCATTTCAAAACCACCACTACCTATCACCTATTATTGCATGAACAACCTACACCCCCTGATTGAATGATTAGACACAATGTTGTCTCGGGGGACGCTCTGTCCGCGGTGGTGATGCATTTGTGGCACATTTGGTTGGATTGAGACTAGGCATCGTGGCCTGCCTTTTGGGTTCTTGACCCACACGTTGCCCCATTGAATGATCATGCACGTATTGAATCCTAAGCTATATGGCTATCTTTCTGGCTCATACAAAATGATGTGATTTATTTTATCTGCAGCTACCCATTCTAACATCCCCTCTACTCCTTACCCATTCTCCCCCTCCCCCATCCCCCCCCCCTTTTTTTTTTCTCCCCATATTCCCCCCCTACTATCTCACTCTACATCTCCTCTTCTATCTATTCACCTCTCTGACTTCTCTTTATCTCACACCTTTTGTACGCTTTCATCATTCATATATCCCCAACAAACTATAGCACTTAATCTCTCATACAGGTGTGACTAATTTCTCGTGGATCACACACTCCCGGAACTGAGCACACAAATCATAACGAACACATCATCATGTGCTATTCTTTCCCATTCTTTCCCAACATTTCACATTCCCTCAACATAAGGGCTTACAAGTAGATAGGTTAGTAATTCATATACCTATAACGATTTATCTATTATACTGTCAGGAACCACCTGGCAGTGCTTCTAGCAGCCCACAGCATGGATTTCCTCGGGGCGTGGGGTCTAAGTCCCAGGCTGCTATTCACCAGGGCCCCTGATGGTGGGGATGGACTTGGTGCAGACTGGAACCAGGTCGCGACCCCCAAGTGCGTCCGGCTGTGGTAGAGAGCACCGGCAGGGGACTGCGGGAATGGAGTCTGATGGGAAGAGGCAGGCAGACTTACTAGAAGCGATCCGTGTGGGATGGATGGATGGATTGTCTGGGTGACTGAAAGCGTAGTCAGGCGGGCCAGTTCAGCAACGTGTGGGCAGCGCGGTACCGGAGGAGCAGGCAAAGAATAGTCGAGGTCACAAGCCGGGTTCAGTAACTAGCGGACAGCGCGGTACAAAGGGTCAGGCAGAAGGATGGTCAGACGAGCCAAGGGTTAAGCAGGATACAATCAGGGTCAGGTACAATGCAGAGCTCGGCAACGGAGTAACACAGGATCAGGTAACAGGAACAGAGCACAAAGACCAAACGGCAATTTGACATACCTCTATCCCGTTTAAATAGCCCACCCTGCGCTGTCATTGGTGTCAGGCATGCGTCCGTGATCGCGAGTGCGCATGCACGGCCATCGCAATCGCCTGGGTCCCGCTACCCGCTGATTGGAATGCGTCGGTGTCCTGTGCATGCGCCGCCCGGCGTATCGCGGCAGGGACACTGATCCCTGACATATACTCTATGTATCTGCTGGTTTGCTATATACCTTTGATATAAAGATATACCTAACCTTGATTTGTAATACAATTTAAACCCATAGCCCGTCTGCGAAACGGGATGCTACATATTGTGTCTATGTTCGGACTGTAATCTATATTTGCATGTACATTGATCTGCCTTAACTTTTCTAATAAAAATCATTTTTGGAAAAAATAATAATGTCCGTGACTGCATATATCAAAATGACAAATATTATTCATCCAGCGTATGTTACTCATGAAAACGTCCTTAAGTTGATTATGTGCAAAATCGTTAAGTGCAGAGTGTGAATGTATGTACATTCACACAAAGAAACCACCACCTTGAACGGATGTTCACTCACCAGAAGATATACAATACAAGGCATATATCATAACATGTCACGCATCTGGAGGCGCAGTGGCAGCCAAGGGGTTAATCCTGCAGTATCATCCAGATATTAATGGAAAGGGAGTCCCTTGTCCTAGGGAAATAGCTAAACCACAATGGCTAAATGGTTATCACTTCTGCCTGGCAGAACTAGGGTCGTTGGTTTGAATCCCAGCCACGGCACCACCTGCCTGGAGTTTGCATGTTCTCCCTGTACCTGTGTGGGTTTCCTCAAGGTACTCTAGTTTCCTCCCACACTCCAAAGACATGCTGGTAGGTTAATTGGATCCTATCTAAGTTGTCCCTAGTATGTGTATGTGTGAGATGGGGAAACAGCTCTCATTGTTTGAACACTGCGTGGAAGTAAATTGATGTTTTGACTGACATTCTGCGGTTTAGCCACAAGATGTCACTGTTTTTCTAACACAGGCTCAGACTGCATAGATATTTGTATATTCATGAAGAGGTGGAGTTTTTACACAGAGAGTTGGAGTTGAGGAAACAGGAAGAGGAGACAGGAGCCATGTTCTGGAGAATGCTGAATGAAGGGGCTGTGTGAGCTGTAGCTGGGTGAAGCTGATGAGATTGCTGCCAGGAAGCTGATGAGATTTCTGCCAGGAAGCTGATGAGAGCAGAGGAACAACGCAGCATACACTGCAATATCGCAGGCCTGTTGGAGAGACATTTGTCCTGTTCAGAGTCTCCAGCGGATGAAAAAGCAGACCCGGGTCGGTAAGATCGTGCACGCACCTCATTTCAGTGTTGGCGCCTATAGACTGCGACTAGGCCTATAATTAGTTAGGGTCTCTGTTTGTGTCAGGCCACAAGGGTTGTTACTGATTATTGGAAGGACTCCACATCTTAAAGTGACATTTCACATTGGAGAGCTGATAAAATCCTACAAACTCAAGCCAGACTGGCATTTTGCTCAGAAGGAATACTCAGGCACGTGCTACAGGACCAGTTATGAGAGAGGGAATACTGTAGATTTGTGTAAGATTGTAAGCTGTTGTGCTGCACCGCAGGCTAGCCCATACCATACACCCATACACTGATTCCTGCTCTTTTAGGGTAATACCAGGTAAGGTGTGGCAACTTAGTTGTACCCGCCAGTAGGTGAATTACTACACTTTCTACCTTCATCCATCAGAAGGCGCCGTGCTGTGCAGCACAAGGGTCTCAGCCTTTGGGCTGGGTGTATGTAAATTTATTGTATGTTTCCAGCATTTGTGGTTGTGTTTATTTGCCACATCTAAGTAAAATTCTGTTGTGGTAAAAGCTGGTGTTGGGGTTGCTTTCCTCAATCGTGACTTCACTGTATCTTGGGGAGCCCACCCCGGTACACGGCTTACATATGTATGAATGTGAGTTAGGGACCTTAGATTGTACACCCCTTGAGGGTTAGGGACTGATGTTAATGTACAATATATCTGTGTAAAGCGCTGCGTAAATTGACAGCGCTATATAAGTACCTGAAATAAATAATAAATAAAATAAATAAACCACAGGAGCCAAGAATACAGTTTTAACTTGCTGAGAGCCTGATTGATTTTCCCAGTTAGGAACTATGTCTGATACAATCTGCCTCCAGACCAGGCCCTCTTTGCCTTTGTGATCCCTCTTATGGTGGTCGTAAAGGATTTTATATGCCTCGCTAACTTAATGTACTTAGAGTATATACACACATTCATATAAAACAGTATTAAGGTGCTAATAAAGTGCAATAAAGATGGCTATGGATAATAAGTATAGTCCATAACGTGATCAAGATCCCAAGAGAGTCTTTAAAGAACCCCAATGGCTGGATTCGTGGGTGAGGTGATAAATGTATAAAGATTGCGCACTCACCAGATACGCAATCCAAATGCGCATTCAAAGCAGATATTCCCAGGAGATCCTAGGGTCCTCATATGGGTCTGGTCAGATCTGGTCAGGAGCCCCTCGCCACTTGATAGTGTTGCCACACATGAATGAAAAAAGGCCGCTCTGCAGATGTAAATGGCTCCCACCGGAGCCCAAAGAACAAAAGGAGGCCAAATAGTGTGATACCTTAATAGCAAAGGGGTATTTATTCCCAAAAAAACTCACAATACAGGCAGGAGCAGGAAAGATACTGACCATACATATAAGTTAGCAAACGGCCGCCGGGGCCCTCGTGGCGCCGGTCGGCGTGACGTCACACCGCTGTAGCCGCTCCTGATGCGTTTCGTGCGAAGGCACGTAGTCATAGGGGGTTAGCTTACCCCCTATGACTACGTTCCTTCGCACGAAACGCGTCAGGGGCCGGCTACAGCGAGGGGCTCCTGACCAGATCTGACCAGACCCATATGAGGGACCCTAGGATCTGTTGGGATCTTGATCACGTTATGGACTATACTTATTATCCATAGCCATCTTTATTGCACTTTATTAGCACCTTAATACTGTTTTATATGAATGTGTGTATATACTCTAAGCACATTAAGTTAGCGCTGCACCTCCCCCTTTATGTATTCTGATTATTTTGGAGGTTTATACGGTACCTTTTTTGGTGTTCAGCTGCTATTGTCTCATTTTATTCAATTTTTTATTCATTCATTTTTATTATCTAATTTTAAGCGCTCACTTACCCTGAGATTTACGATTTTATATGCCTAGATGGTTGCAGCATTAATACCTTGTAATCTGTAGATATACTTACAGTATATGAAAATGCAAAATGGATAATTGGTTAAAAGACATAAATGCTTCAGAAATGTCACTTCATATGTGGCTGTTTTTATTTACTATGCAACAAAATTCCACCATAAAAGGTTAAAGCGCTACTCTCATATTTCCATGTGTTTTTCAGAGCGCTAGACTGCAATTAATCCAATGAGTCTGTGACCTATCTTCTGTCTCAAAACATATCCAGCAGCATAGGCTTTATTTAATTAAACATATTCCTATTTTGTCTGAAGCCGCTTTTTTCCTGAACTGCTTTGTGGGAGTTTTGATTGAGGGTTGATCTCCCTCCAAATAGTAGCTGGATTTCTCTCTTTATCTTGGAAGTAAACACTTGCTATAGAAGCTCTGGCCTTTATTTAAGACGCCCCAGTGGACAGCACTGGACCATGTATAATTCTAGCAATCCGTTGGCTGACATTAAGCTATTTTGTAAAAAAAAAAAAGTGTATTGCAAAGTTCTCAGTGAAAACAGCTGCACAATCAGGGTCTCAGGTAGTTTGGGACAAGGATCTGTTGCGGCGTAAAACATTCCTTGGCTAGATGGAGCAGCTGGGATTGCAGATATCTGATTTAACTCCATTCCAATTGCACTTTTCATGAACCAGCAGGGAAATCTCTGCCTAGTCAGAAGAGACACTAGGTAACTGTAAATGTATGTGGGCTGTTACAGACAACTTGCCAAACCTTGTTAATTCAATGCAGAGCTCTCACTTAATCAGCACACAAGATTTTAAAAATCCCTTTTTATACATTATTTCTAATCTCGCAGCAAGATGTACCAGCCAGCACTGAAGAAACAATTAGGCTGAGTTATTCTGGGGAAGCTTGTTAGCAGTGTAGAGACAGCTGCTTTTGGTCTTTGTCAAGTAGCCCGTGTTTTTGCACACCTAATATTTGCTGTAACGCAGGCTTGACAGTACCTCTTGTGTATGTGGATTCTGGCTAGGCAGGGCAAGAAGAGACACTGGCACTGAGGTTTGAACGGAACTCTTCTTCTGAAGGCTTCACCAAGAATACAAATATGGTATGCACAAATGAGCCAATATTGTTATATATGCATACAATGTAAACCAGAGAAGGAATAGGAACCTTTGACTAGGTGGTAAAACACACAGCCTATTAGCCCTTTTAAGGTAGAGACAGATGTCTGAGGAAAGTGTACAACACATAGAGTGTTGTGGTGTCTCATTGAACCTGTATGCTGGTGGGTGTTGGTGTCCCTTTATAGTAGATGGAGTCAGTACCCCCATAAATGCCAGCTGTGGATGGGGCCCAAATGAGTGGGGTATAGGAACAGGACACCCACTGTACAGCACCATGCAGTGCTTCACCCTGGAATAGAGAGAGAGTGCCCAGCTGTGCAGGAGTTAAAAGTATGACTCTTTAAAGCAGGGCAGGATTCCCATGGAGAACCTTGCCACCCCTGATCCTCAGCTGCTGTTCTGTTGCTTGGTACGGAAGGACCTCAGGCAGGGCTGCTGTTAGAAACCATTGGGCCTCATACAGCCCCCTAAAAAAAACCCAGTTTACTATGCTCCAGTTATGAATGAACACAGCAAGTGATTGGTACTGATCACTCATTGAGTGCATTTAGAAAGGAAGGGGCTGGTAAATGTGACATATTTACCAGACCCTTCCCCTACTTTCCATCCTGAAGGATGCTATTGTGACGCTTGGAAGAAGAGGAGGGAAGTCGGCAGCACTGTGGGGGTGGAAGCACACAGAGGGGCCTGGGCAGCAGGGAGAAACATATGATGCACAGGGAGGGTGATGGGTGCGGTGGGGGGGCAATTCCTGGAACTGATCCCCTGCATGGCTCTTTCTGCAGCAGCTAAAATCCAGTTGGAGGGAGAGGAGAAGAAGCCAGCTTTCAGCTGCTGCAGAGATAGCCATACAGGGGATCGGTTCCAGTAATCGCACCCCCACCATGCCGATCACCCTCCCTGCCCACTTCCAATTCCCCCAGCTGCCCTGGCACCCCTGCTGGCCTGGGCCCTGTACAGGAGGACCGGTGGTACCCCTTTATCCACAGCCCTGGCCTCGGGGCCTAGTACTGAGAATCTCTAAAAGAGTGTGGGAAGAGGTCTGTAATTAAGTATCTGATGTTCTATACTATCAATAACTACTGTCAGGATGTCATGTCATGTCACTGGTGTTCTGCACTGTGATTATCTTGCTGAATTGGAGAGAGTTTAACAGATGCAACAAGGTGTTGAAATGCAACTGGAGTGGACCATCCTTTATTTCAAATAGCAGGCCTCAGGCTGGTAATGCAGGTTGCAGGGCAGGCCTCATGCCGAGAGCAATGTGGTCCAAGATGGTGGAGTTTCTCTACAAGACAGGCATGAGGTTGCTCTATCCAAAGAAGAAGTGGGAATAGGTCCTGGGATGGCTTGGCAGGAACCACTGTCCAAACCAGACCGCTTACAAGTAGGCATGGTGAAAATTGGATTCTTAAGGACATGATTTATTTTGTCACACTGATGGAGAACTTTCATATTTCTTTACTATTAGTGGCTCACCAATATTCCCAAAATCTAAGAATGAATTATAAGACTGGTTACCTTAGATGACTTCATGCTGTAGAAATGTCATTACAAACTGACCAAATGGCCGAGCCCACTAAGCCTTTTCAGGAATGTGGACTATATCCTTAAAAAGGTAATATCACTCTCCAAACAGTCACCATTGGTCAAATGCTACCAACTACTCCTGTACATACTGCAGCTAAAACTTGTAATAGTGAATCTCGTATCTAGGCAAGCAAGTGCCTGGTTTAATTATCTGTGCTAATCTGCAAAGACGGGGGACTCCTTGGTGAAAAGGCATCCACAGCTAAATATTCTTGTTACCATTTATTATATATAAATTAGTCATATCCATATTATCACATTTGTTATCTTTACAGTGCCTTGAAAAAGTATTCATATCCCTTGAAATTTTCCACATTTTGTCATGTTAAAACCAAAAACGTAAATGTATTTTCTTGGGATTTTATGTGATAGACCAACACAAAGTGGCCCATAGTTGTAAAGTGGAAGAAAATGATAAATGGTTTTCAATTTTTTTTCTAAATAAATATCGGAAAAGTGTGGCATGCATTTGTATTCAGCCCCCTTTACTCTGATACCCCTAACTAAAATCTAGTGGAACCAATTGCCTTCAGAAGTCACCTAATTAGTAAATAGAGTCCTCCTGTGTGTAATTTCATCTTAAATAAATACAACTGTTTTGTGAAACCCTCAGAGGTTTGTTAGAAAACATTAGCGAACAAACAGCACTATGAAGGCCAAGGAACACACCAGACAGGTCAGGGATAAAGTTGTGGAGAAGTTTAATGCAGGGTTAGGTTATAAAAAAATATCCCAAGCTTTGAACAACTCACTGAGCACTGTTCAATCTATCATCCGAAAATGGAAAGAGTATGGCACAACTGCAGACCTACCAAGACATGGCCATCCACCTAAACTGACTGGCTGAGCAAGGAGAGCATTAATCAGAGAAGCAGCTAAGAGACCCATGGTAACTCTGGAGGAGCTGCAGAGATCCACAGCTCAGGTTGGAAAATCTGTCCACTGGATAACTATTAGTCATGCACGCCACAAATCTGGCCTTTATGGAAGAGTGGCAAGAAAAAAGCTATTGTTGAAAGAAAGCCATAAGAAGTCCCATATGCAGCTTGTGAGAAGCAATTTGGGGGACAGAGCAAACATGTGGAAGAAGGTGCTCTGGTCAGATCACCTTGAACACACCATCCCCACCGTAAAACATGGTGGTGGCAGCATCATGTTGTGAGGATGTTTTTCTTCAGCAGGGACAGGGAAGCTGGTCAGAGTTGATGGGAAGATGTATTTAGCCAAACACAGGGCAATCTTAGAAGAAAACCTGTTAAGAGTCTGCAAAGACTTGAGACTGGGGCAGAGGTTCACCTTCCAGCAGGACAACGGCCCTAAACATACAGCTAGAGCTACAATGGAATGGTTTAGATCAAAACATTTTCATGTATTTGAATGGTCCAGTCAAAGTCCAGACCTAAATCCAATCGAGAATCTGTCGCAAGACTTGAAAAATGCTGTTCACAGACACTCTCCATCCAATCTGACAGAGTTTGAGTTATTTTGCAAAGAAGAATGGGCAAAAATTTCACTCTCTAGATGTGCAAAGCTGGTGGAGACATCCTCAAAAAGACTTACAGCTATAATTGCAGCAAAAGGTGGTTATTCAAAGCAATGACTCGGGGGCTGAATACAAATGCATGCCACACTTTTCAGATATTTCTTTGTAAAAAATGTTGAAAATCATTTATCAAGTTCCTTTCACTTCCCAATTTTGCACCGCTTTCTGTTGGTCTATCACATAAAATCCCAATAAAGTACGTTTACGTTTTTGGTTGTAGCATGACAAAATGTGGAAAATTTCAAGGGGTATGAATACTTTTTCAAGACACTGTATCTGTCATTACTTAATTAAATGTTATATATAATTAGATTTTATCTACAAGTGTCTCTTTGCACATCTCGAAAAACCCCAAAATGCAAACTATCACATAACCATGATAAAATACACACTTTTTCACATATTCCAGCATCAGCTTCATTTGCAGCTCTCCAAACTGAACTACAAAGTCACAAATATCTCCTTTGACTAGATACTGGGATTGCAGGTCTAATTGGGATGCAGGTAGCTATATAATCACCAACATGTGTCTGACTGCAGGACCTGCTCGAATCAATGACCTAATGGTGAATTATCTCCACTCAGGGCCACCAGCCAACATATAAAAATACTTCCCTTGGCTAGATGCTGGGATTGCAGGTCTAAATGGGAAGCAGGTAGTTATATAATCCCAACATGTGTCTGACTGCAGGACCTGCTCTAGTCAATGTCTGAATGCTGAAGTTCCTCCATTCAGGGCCACCAGCCCAGCATATATTATTAGTGCTGGCTTCGGCGGAATATGTTCCCCCTGCCCCCAAAAATAAGTTCTCCCAATCCAGAGCTGACTAAGCACTGGCAGCCTATTATTGGCAGTAATTGAGGATTATGGGAAAGCAAGCAGGTAGCCATTTTTGTGGGACAGTGGCATTATTCATATGTGAGCAAGTCATAACTTCGCATCCCAGTCTTAGTCCATAGGGGTCAATATTGAGTTGGCCCACCCTTTGCAGCTATAACAGCTTCAACTCTTCTGGGAAGGCTGTCCACAAGGTTTAGGAGTGTGTCTATGGGAATGTTTGACCATTCTTCCAGAAGCCCATTTGTGAGATCAGGCACTGATGTCAGACGAGAAGGCCTGGCTAGCAGTCTCCACTGTAATTTATCCCAAAGGTGTTCTTTTGGGTTGAGGTCAGGACTCTGTGCAGGCCAGTCAAGTTCCTGCACCCCAAACTTGCTCATCCATGTCTTTATGGATCTTGCTTTGTGCACTAGTGCACAGTCATGTTGGAACAGGAAGAGGCCATCCCAAAACTTTTCCACAGAGTTGGGAGCATGAAATTGTCCAAAATGTCTTGGTATGCTGATGCTTTAAGAGTTCACTTCACTGGAACTAAGGGGCCAAGCCTAATCTCTGAAAAACCATAATGCCCCCTCCACCAAACATTACACTTGGCACAATGCAGCCAGGTAATTACCGTTCTCCTGGCAACCAGCAAACCCAGACACATCCATCGGATTTCCAGACAGAGAAGCGTGATTGGTCACTCCAGAGAATACATCTCCACTACTCTAGAGTCCAGTGGCAGCATGCTTTACGCCACTGCATCCGACACTTTGTATTGCACTTGGTGATATAAGGCTTGGATGCAGCTGCTCGGCCACGGAAACCCATTTCATGAAGCTCTCTGTGCACTGTTGTGCTAATCTGAAGGCCACACAAAGTTTGGAGGTCTTCAGCTATTGACTCTGCAGACAGTTGGCAACTTCTGCGCACTGTGTCCTTCAGCGTGTGCTGACCTCACTCTGTCAATTTACATGGCCTACCACTTGGTGGATGAGTTGCTGTTGTTCCTAGTTGCTTCCACTTTGTTATAATACCACTAACAGTTGACCGTGGAATATTTAGTAGCAAGGAAATGCCACACATGGACTTATTGCACGGTACAACGCTTGAACTCACTGAGCTCCTGAGAGCAACCCATTCTTTCACAAATGTCTGCAGAAGCAGTCTGCATGCCTAGGTGCTTGATTTAATACACCTGTGGCTATGGAGATGATTGGAACCACTGAATCCAATGATTTGGAGGGGTGTCCCAATACTTTTGGCAATATAGTGTGTGTGTGTATATATATATATATATATATAATTTTTTTTTTTTTTTTTTACATGGTACCATGAAAATAGTGAGTCAGCTCCAAGTGCTACTATATGTTGACTAGAGGCTCAGTTCACACAAAATGGCCAGATACTTGTGGGTGGAAGTTGGTGGGTTGATTCGGATTTCTTTGGGGTCTTCTAATCCAATTAGATCCCTAATTATGAGCTCTTATCTCTACAACCTTCTGCTTTTGAGTCTCACTTCTCGTGCTATTTATATATTTTAGATATAGAAAAATAAATGAGAAATCCAACAGGAAAGGAGGGATTACAGCCTTTGGTCATATCTAGAAACTCTATGCTGTAAGAGATTTAAGAAGCAGATGATTCAATCCAACCAAATCTACCCAAAGTTAACCTTTAAAGTCACAATACATAATATAGTTGCTATTTCATGGGATATTGCAGTTGTATATATGCACTTAAATAGCTGTACATGGTTGTTGGAGCAAAAAAAAGAAAGAAGATTTTTACTGTATATTGATGTAGTTTGGCAGCACTGTTTCAGTCGCTTTTAGAGAAGGAAATTATTTTGGTAGAAATGGGTATAGTAAGGGCTACACTAGTAAGTTATTTCGTATAACATAAATAGATCTATGGGATAACTAACTAAAGTCCCTTTCTCAGTTTTTAAGTTTTTTTAACCCTACAGTAAACTTATCAAAAACCTGGGCAATTCAAAAAATGATATTGGTGATAATTAGCGGCGCATTATATATAAGTGTCACACTAATTCCTTTTGATGGTCTCTATGTGCAAACTCATTTACACAAATATTAAGTGACATAAATTATATGTGACATAAAATTATATGTGACAAAAAATAAGCAAACAAATGATATATGTTATAATAGTGCCCACAAAACACCGTAAAATATAAGTCTAGTGTAATCAATAATGAATTCCAAAAAGAAATTGTCCAAAAAAATCTTCCACGATGTGAATTTTTTGGAACTCCCAGTGCCGACATAAATAAACCACGTGCTGTGCTTTTCATACACCCCCTCTTAGGTGTGCACTCACCAGAACATAGCCTTTAATGAGCCTTATTGCATAAATTCCAGAAATCAGGGTCATAAGAACACAGCCTTTTTTCCACTTTATAAAGACTCCAAATTGTTAAGACCGGGAGGTTCCTCCAATAATCAACCATGATAAGAATGGTAGCCAGGATCATAATATATGTTCCTCTCCATAGTTACATAGAAAAAGAAAAAAAAAAAACGCTCTTTTTTTTTTTTTTTTTTTTTTTTTTTTGGAATTCACTATTGATTACACTGGACTTATATTTTACGGTGTTTTTTTGCTTATTTTTTGTCACATGTAATTTTATGTCACTTAATATCTGTGTAAATGAGTTTGCACATAGAGACCATCAAAAGGAATTAGTGTGACACATATATATATAATGTGCCGCTCATTATCACCAATATTAGGAGTGGTATTTTTTGGAATAAGTTTTACATGGTATTTTAAAGTAGCAGCTGATTGGTTATAATATTGAATATTTAAAAGCATCAATTGGCAAGGTTTAGTGATTAACATACTTTTAAGAATCAGTCTATAAAATAATTTAAAAAATGAGTATATGTTGACACCTAACCAGAGGTTATATTCTGTGAACACCACAAACATGCAGTAGATCCTACATTAGGGCAGCATGATGTTGTATGAAACTTTTCTTTTAAAAGTTGACCCTTCCCCTCTCATGCCTCAAGACTATCTACTGGCCCTTTAACAACATGCATTGTATTATAAAGATGATCAGAAGACAAGAGAGGTCAGGGGCAAAATCAGCACTCGATTCGAATATCATTTAGAAGCCTATATTTCTGAATCAACTGATCTTTTTTACATGTTTTATGTGCTGATGTATTTTTTCATCATATAAATTGCTTAGTGTGCAACAAGTTTACTTTAAGTAGATGTAGCACAAAATAAATTCCTTAAGCTCAATCCTTACCAGTCATAAGTGGAGATCGCTATAATAGTGGTACCTACTACAGTGATTTCCAGCTTCCACAGTGATCCCACAGGTATAGAAATACATACCTACATTGGTCCAAGCTAGACCAATGTAACTATGTAAAAACTGCTATACCTAAGATTCAGCTTTAACTAAACAGTAGAATCTTATTTAAAACTGAAAAACTGATGAAAATAAGTGCTGTTTTTCCTCACTTCAGTAGTGGAGCAGCTAATATGTATATCCCTTTTCATCACTGTGATCACTATCTGTGGGTCCCATATACATTACCAACTGTGTGCCCCATATATATATATAACCAACTGTGCACCCCGTATACACTACACACCGTATATTACCAACTGGGAACCCCATATATACCATAAACTGTGTGCACCATATGCATCATCAACTGTGTGCCCCATATGCATCACCCACCATGTGCCCCATATAGATAGCCAATTGTGTACCCCAGATACATTACCCACTCTGTGCCCCATAGATATTATCAACTGTGTTCCTCATACACATTACTCTGTGGCCCACATATATCACCAACTGTGTGACCCATGTAAATTACCCACCCTGTGCCCCATATACATCACCAGCTGTGTGCCTTATATACATGACAACTGACAATACACACAAAGTAGAAATGAGAGCTGCCAAATTCAGAATTATGGTGACACGTTGACAGGATTAGTCCTATTTCATCATGGAAGCTGATTTTCTTTAGGAAGTGATGGGGGCACAGACCTACTCATCTGCGATGAAAAAAAACGGGCTAAGATGTGCAACTGAGCTCATAAAACTGGCAAAGGCCAATACAATATTTTATTTTTTAATTGATATGAGATTAAACCTGCATTGGGTTGGTCTGTTTCCAGTTTAAATACAATCCGTGCTTAGTACTTTTTAGCTTAAATTTATAGTATACAGAGATTCCTTTTGCTAATGTATTTTGGCTCAACAGTATCAGAAAAAAAACCTCCCGATTGAGATTTGCTTGTCTGATCTTACAAACATTTGTTCTGTCCAACCAACCCCAAGGTCTGGGTTTCTGGACTAGACATTCTGTCTTAATTGCAGGAGTATTCAACAGAACTTTTCAACTTTTTTGGCAGAATAATTAGTCATTTTTTTCTTTGCCAAGACTCTTAGTCATATCAGGTTTTCTCAACACGTTAAGCCAATAAATTGTCCATCTCCTTCAGACAGTGAACTAAAGTTTATCAGCCTCCTGTGTTGTGTTTATAGGGCAACAAATTCCAACATACTATCCCCAATACACATGTTCCTGAAAAGTGGTTGTAAGTGTGAATGGGTGCTGCAGTGACCACTGGAACCAAGCATACCATCCATACAAATCCCTGGAATGGGTCCAAAGCTTTATTCAGCAATCACATCATTGTAACAGAAGCGACTTGAGCCTCGCAGGACCCTTTCATCAGGCATGCCTTATATATAGGGCATCCTTTGTTCAGCATGGATTATTTACATATAAGGTGTTTATAACATTTAACACCATGTCAATACTGCTAATGGCCTATAAAGCAAACCTTTTCCTTTTAATGGTTAAAACCACCACTTCTTTTTCCAATTTTTATAGAAATAACTGCCAAATACAAACTGTTTAGTTTTTTGTTTTTTTTTAATGTTTATATTAAGTTCAGACTCTGAACCAGTCTAACCCAATAACCAAGCTATTCACCACTGAGGGCCTCCATCTTGCCTCTTTCAATTCTAGAGAAGTCAAGCTATTCACAGTTCACACATTAAAGACACATCGGCTCTGTTGCAGTCAGATGTCACTGTTCTCTGCAGGGCTCTAGGCCCACTGTATGTCAGCACCAGCTGGGAGTGGACAGAGCTGAATATGAGGGCTTTGCTGTGGACATATAATAAAATGCCTACATTTGTGTATCAGTGACAACATTCTTTAGTCTGTTTACGCAACTCGTGTTGGGGGAAGGAGGAGTTTGAAGCAGCCAATGTAGAAGACTATGAGGGCACCGATATACCTACCTAAGAGAATGGAAAGGCTCACGTTAAAGTTCCACTGTAATAATTTCTGGATTCCCTCAGCTTGCAGCAACCTCTTTTTCCTCCGGATATTATCCTCATGATAAAATTACAGATAAACTTTAGCATAAGGACATAGAGGGCTACATGCAAAGGATGAGTCCTACAAGAGCTTAGTCATGGAACATAGATCCTGCAGTGCAACCAAACATGAGGTCAAAGAAAAGTGTTGTGTACTGTATACACTAAAATGTGGTAGGTAGATTTGGAGCTGCATTCTTGAACCAGCATAAGGTTTCTCTTGCTGCCAGATAAGTTGCTTATTAAACAATTTAAGCCAGCCCATGACAACATCTTTAGGAGAAGGTAGTCTCTCCTTTTTTCTGTTCATGACCTCTAAGAACCAAGAATGGATGATGAGCATGTAGAATATGACTACAAGTACCTTCTTCTCCTTTTTGCTGATCCACCATTTAAAGTCCATCTAAGCTACTCAGATGGAAAATGAATAGTTGTTTGTATAATTGCTAGTAATTTGCAATAGATCGTTTTTTTCCAGAGAACTCATCAGATCAATATAAAAATATCTCATTTGTCCTTAAAGAAAAAAGTTTTCTGATGACTATCCTATGATAAAAACGGCCACTGTAAAGCTCCATACACAAGGAACTTACCGTGTGTACCATGCTTTAGTCCTCCAGCAAATAGGAGTTATGTGTACTTATTAGTACCTTCTAGTAAGCATATACTAGTACCTATGCTTTGAGGCTTTTTTTCTTCAATTTTTGTGGCACAGCAAGACGACATAGTAACACTGTACTACTATGGGGGTTTGATCAGGATTTTTTTTTTTACGTTACACTGGTATTGCTTATACAATGAAGATCACTGTATAAGCAATAGCTTTATTTGTCATGAATGGGTTTCCCATTCATGAGCACCTTGCTTTGGACTGTGATCTGTGATTAGCTAAGCTAATCACACGGTACAGATAGCCAGGTACCATGTGATTGCTGTGGGCAAATCACAGATCAAAACAGTAGGCAAGCTGTTCATAATTGGAGCCCTGTTCATGACAGGTTGTTTACATTGCTATCATGCCATTGCTATGACCAATCATATTTATCCCATGATACATTGTTACCGGACACAGCAGTCACAGGAGGGGCGCGTTCCTAACAGGGGCAGACTGACAACTCATGGGGCCCCTGGGCAATAAGGGATCATGGGGCCACTGTGTCCTCGCCCACACTCAAACCACACCCAAAAAAGCCTATGAAAGGTGCTAGGGGCATCTCATGGGGCCCCCTAATGACCCCGGGCCCTCGGGCAGTGCCTGAGTTCCCAAATTGTCAGTCCGCCCCTGGTTCCTAAACAGGTTCTATCACATACAGTATACTGTATATATGTGAATGAGCTTGCACATGCCACACTGCCACATTAAATGTACTTTGGCATGGTTAAATACCGTATAGTAGAGTGTCTTTTAAAGTGGCTTTGAGGGCATCATTGAAAACACACAATTTCTTTAAATAACAGAATAGAATAGAATAGAAAAGAAAGGAATAGAATAGAAAAAATAGAATAGAATAAAACAAAGCAGAATAGAAAAGACAGAAAATAAAAGAATAGAATAGAAAATCATAGAATAGAGTAAAATAAAATAATATAGAATATAAAATAAAAGAATAATATAGAATAGAATAAAATGGAACAACAATAGCTGTCTTTTGAAATTCAAATTTCAAAATTCAAATTTCGAAAATAAATTTGATTTGAAAATAACAAATATACGAAACAAATATGAATATATGAAACACATTTTGAAAAAGAATAATTCTAGCATAACTAATATGACAAAACTAAATTATTAATAACCTCCTTCCCACCAGGTGTACACATATATGCATCCTATTGGCAGGTGGGCCTTAACGCCAAAAGGCCACAGATATGTGTGCACAAAGAAAAACAGAACTCTACCGAGAGCGCTCTTCCGGAACCAAGGGGTTAACAAACGAATCCGAAACAAAATTAAATGCATGTTTCTGTCATGCACATCTCTACACAGGACAGAGAACAAGAGCTGGAGCTGCTTTTTCCAATCGCATAGCTCCAACCCCTATCTAGCTTAAGAGTTTTAGTATAGGGCTGATTCTAAATCAAATGCAAGTACCTGCACTAAATTGCACCAGAACACATTTTGGCATTTAATACATAATAAAATGTAATAGATATACTGTAATTGTAAAAAAACAAAAATAACAATATGGACAAAAGAGACCAAGCTTGCAAAATAGAAAAAGGTAGTTGTTTTTCTCTTTTCCTTTTTTTGCAAGATTGGGCAGCTTTCAGTCTCTATTGTTATTATTGTATATTTTTCTCTACAATAATGTATACTGCATTTTTTAGTATGTCAAATGCCAACATGTTCTGATGCGATATCTCTTTTCTCCCCTGTGACGCAATGGGGATAGCACCCAGGGCACACAGCTCCTGCACTCTTGTGTCCTGTAATGGTGCATTGAGGAGCAAGAGTAATTGTACCGCTTTGCGGGATCTCCATCTTGTGGCTGGGCAGACATCTGGATTTCTCTGGATTGCCTCCCTTGCTCTCTGCTTTTCATATGGCAGTTTCCTACATACGCCTAGATATCGCCAGGGCTCTCTGTGTATATTGGCATCCAGTTCTGCCGGTGGTGACATTGTTATGGTATTGTGTCAGAAATGACAGGGGACTCAATCTGGGAAGAGATTTCACTCCTCCTCTACTTTCCCCATGGTTTGCATACATGAGGGGCGGGACTGACACCCAATCCTGTGGCTCTGATTTGATTTGCCACTCTTGCACAAATGACCTTATTTGGCATTGTTATCACTAGTATAAAGGGGTAGGCAACAATGGGCTGGACTGGACGTGGGAAATGATGGACTTGACTTGGACGTGGGAAAATGAGTGCAAACTCTTGAAGGGTTCATTTCTGTTGGCAGTGGATGCTTCTTTGGTTTTGAACTGAGGTTTCCTATTTTCACTATTAATGTTTTTTTTTTTCTTTTAATGTCTTATTTTTTTAAGTCTCACTGTGAACAGATGGAAGATACTTGCCCAGGGGCGGACTAACCATTTGGAAACTCGGGCACTGCCCGAGGGCCCAGGGTCAGTAGGGGTCCTAATGAGATTCCCCTGGTACCTTTTTCATAGGCTTTTTTGAGTTTGGGCAAGGACACAGGGGCCCCATGATCCCCTATTGCCCGAGGGCCCTATGAGTTGTCAGTCCGCCCCTGTACCTGCCTATCTGTTTGCTCTTATTTTTTCTTGAAATGTTGCATTTCCGGGGTGTTTTTCACCCCTATCTTGGAAGGTACTTATTAAAACTAATGATGATATGAGGTTTGCTTTATATGAGCTTGATTATCGATTTGGATTTTTATATGCCCCCTTCTTTGGAAAACCAACATCTTTTACCACCTTCAGCAGTGTTGTGGCAAGAATGAGCTTGCTCATGCTCCCATGTACCCCTTTATGGTTGCTAGGAGGCTGTCAGCAGTACATCCTTAACAACCAGTGACAGGTGTTGAGGGGGGAGGAGGTAGTGGCGGTACGCATGCAGCTTGCTACACAGCATAACTGTACACCAAATTACATTTGGTCTTAATTATCTCCAGTTTCGATATCTAGGAACTGGAGGTAATAACTTTTGAATTTGGCTCTGTAATAATGCCATATTGTAAAAGTGACACTACTAAAAACTACTAAGAATCTGCTGCAAGTGTCAGCAAAGCTACCAAAATTGGCAGCAGGGATATTTAATCTGGCAGAGGCCATATTAAATTGCCATACCACCTTTGCATCTTCTGCTTCCCTTCAGCAACCCTGATTCCCTTTGGTTGAACAATAGATGTCTTGACAATCTAGGTTGATGATTATGTACAGCCCATCAACATATTTTTATATAGATCTCTTCTTTATTTTACTTTTCTCTTATGCCTCACATTCTCCCCAGGAGTTTTACCTATATACATACCTAGGTCCTATGGTTGATACTCTTGTTCTTCGTCATGAAGATATCCCCTTTTCCTTTCTCCACTTTGCCTCTTTTCTTTCTCCTCTTACGTTCCCCTGGGCCTCTTTTCTTTCTCCTCTTCTGTTCCCCTGGGCCTCAGGGCCTATCTTTTTTTCTATTTCGCAAAACAAAAAAGAGATTTCCTGCACTTAGTGTACAAATTAAAGATATGTGACAACAGCAACACTGAAATATCCAAATACTAGATATCAAAACATACTACTCACTAAACAGGTGCGCTGTCACTTTTAGGTGCTATTCATACGAATGTAGATACAACAATATATTAATAAAAATTTGTGCAAAAATATGAAGATAATTAAGAATAAAAACAATAATCAAAAATCAATAAAAAGTCTATATAT